>CM071853.1:9680000-10000000 GCA_036507275.1 Sicyos edulis
GTGGTTGTTGTTATTCAAAATCTCATATGCTTCTTTTTAATAAAAAAAATCATTTTATTTAATTATTTGCCCCTGTTTCCATTTTGGGTTATGAGTTCTAGGGTTTGTAAGTTTTTTTTGGGTTTTCCTTAAATAGGAAGGTTTTTCCTTGTGCCCTTCCTCACTAAAAGAACCTTTATCCAGCCGTCCAAACTACCTACTCCTACCTTGAGATTCACACAATAACCTTCCAGCCCTCTTTGACGTCGACACCTGCCCCCTCTCGCTAGCCGCCACGTGGCACCATCTCTGTCGTCCGAGCATCCCCCTTTCCTGCGACACGTGTTGCTCACCCACCTAGCCGACGCCACCCACGTCCCAGTCGCATTCCAGCCGCGTTCAAGCCGCCTTTCAACCGCATCGAGCTGCCAGATCACCTCCCTCTCGCGAGTCCACGTCACCGACCACGCATCGATCTGTCGTCTTCACATCCACTCACGCCGCCGACAAGCCTCGACCGTTCGCACGCACGCTCCAAACCAGCAGTCGTCTTCTCTGCGCGAGTTCGCGAGCAAATCTCAAGTTTGCATCGTGAGTCTTCATCCAACCAAGCCTAAGCTCGACCCCCACCTTGTTCTCTTAGTATCTCGTCTTCTTTCTGTGCACGTAAGTTCCTCTAACGGTTTCCATTCAAACCCCTCTGTTTCTCCATGGATTCTGGCGTAAACCTTCAAGGTCAAATCACTACTTCTTTTGTAGATTGCCAAGGCTAGAGAGCTCCGTTTGAAAATCCAAGACCGGATCCTTGATCTAGAGACCGAGACCTTCGAAATGAGGTATAACCCACCCGATCTCGTTGCCACACGCCGGCGCCGACGCCAACGTGCTTCGGCTAGGTTTTTTTACAGTTTCTTTCCTTCGTTCTCGTGATCCTAGTCATTTTTGTGGTTTGTTTAACGTGCCCCTAATGAACTCTCAGCATGGTTTTATGTTTAGGTGACTCGGGTTTCAATCTTAGCTAGCGGAGGTCGTTTCAGAGTTCAGTCAAGGCATCGAAAAGGTAAGGGGATTCACTATGAGCTGGGTGTGCCCATTTCATAGCAAGTAGTGGCATGACTAGGGTTCTCCGAGCTTCGGCACGATAATAGTGCATGTTCATTTTGTGTTTGGATCTTATGTTCTTGCTTTTTGTTGTGTAAAGCATGATAGAAATGGCTTTTACCTGTTTTTCCCTAATGAGTGCTTATAATCTTAACCTCAATGGTAAATTCTGGATTGACTATGGAACATGTACTTAACGTTGCTTGCTTCCCACTCACGCAGTATATTCTATATTCTAATGTTAGTTTAGGGACTTGTACATTCTTCTTTATTTCCATTTATGTTCGGTTTCACTAGTGCGAATCGTATGTGCCATGTTTACCTTACTTGTTTTCCGTTGTGTACGTGGGAAGGAGGGCAGGACATGACCCGCCTGACCCTGTCACCTACGACGACGGCCCGATATGTGGGAAGGAGGGCAGTCATGACCTGCCTGACCCTGACACCTACTGGAAGAGGCCACTGGGACAGATGATGGTGTGGAGGAATGCCTGTAAGTGCACCTGTTGCTCGAGGATTTGGAATTCAGTGTGGTTAGTCCCTCACTCGTGGAACTTCCCTGACAAGTTCAGATGATCTTTGTGCGGAAATCTTGTTTGCTCTTGCTGACACGACCTGAGTGTCGTTGTCTTGCCCGAGGTTCAGGGATGCTGTGTGTTCCCCTCCCTCGTGGCGGGGTCCCTGGCAGTGATCAGACTACCTCGAGACATTCGTGTATGTCTCCATGGACACGGTATGGGATGCGTCCCGACCCGAGGCTTAGAGAACCGATGGTTACTCTCACTCGCGGTCCCTCCCTGACAAAGGTCAGAAGACTTGTTGGCTCCTGTGCGAGCCCTTGTTTGTCATGGTACTGGTACCGTGACCCAGACGTCGATCAATGGATTGACCCTGCTTTGGTTGGTATTGTGCTCTTAGCTCGATTATTCGAGTCCTGTTGGTGCTTGCATGATTTCCCCTATAGCGAACTTCTTACAGGGTATATATATTTATATATGTACTCCCCCTTATATCTTTTCAGGTATGGGAGTGCACCGAGGTGGCTAACTGCGGAGCTGCTTGATCATGGGCACGACGTCTATCTTCTCTTCCGCATTACTTTTCGTATTCAGTTATCTTAGACTTGTTTTGACTGTATTTGTTTTATGACTGTTGGGATCCCAAAACCTTGACTTTGGATGTTTTCTTTTGTTTTGAAACTATCTATTTTATTTCCACTAAATGAGAATGCATGCGGTGACTGTTGGGATCCAAATTCATGCATGAGTAACGTCCCACTAGAGTCGTTAGGTAGTTGGGTCGTTACATATATATTTTTTAAAATACATTTATATACATAAAATGGTAGAAATTCTTATTTGGATGAATATTTTCCTTACCTAATTAATAATTAATTAAAAATCAACAAATATTTCTTTTAATATTGAAAAATTATCTTAAAACTTAGTAAATTGAATTAAGATACATAAAGTTTGTAAAAATTTGAGAATAAGAAAAAGAAAAGGAATAATTAAATGGGGAATAATTCCCCTTGGGAAACTCAATGTAAGGACCCGACCCGAAAAACGGTCTCTAACCTAGATCCTTACTTAGCATGCATAATTAAAAATATAAAACCACCATTCAGAGTACCAATTTTAAACTTTTCAATCAACCCAAATAAAACAAAACCATAAATCCATTAAGTAAAACCAACAAGTACAGTGACTGATCAGTACTTTCTTAAAATCAAGGAAACGGTTCGAGAAATCTTAAACAAGTTTTGAATGAATGATTTCCTAAGGACTCAAGTCCAACTACATGCTAAACCAAAATCAAAATGAAGATAAAATTGTCTCAGAGTTCGGCCATCCATGATCATCCAGCAGCCTCCTCCTAGCCATCCTGCCTCTATCCCAAGTTACCTGATGGAAAAACCACAGAAAATAAGGGTGAGCAACGAATCACTCAATAAGAATCCCCAACCGGGGTACAATACGAAAACATCTCATGTAGCACATCGACACGCAACCATACAATGACTTAGAGAAAAACAGTTGGTTTAGGCTAAACGCCACTCCTAGAGCTTGCCTATTCAAGGACTCACAACTACAACCTACCCTAGGTTCTACACCTTGATGCCCATCGGGGACTTACACATAAGGATGCCCATCGGGGTCTTACTCCACAATCAATGATGCCCATCGGGGTCTTACACCACAATCAATGCTGCCCATCGAGGTCTTACACATAAGGATGCCCATCGGGGTCTTACACCACAATCAATGCTGCCCATCGGGGTCTTACACATTAGGATGCCCATCAGGGTCTTACACCACAATCAATGCTGCCCATCGGGGTCTTACACATAAGGATGCCCATCGGGGTCTTACACCACAATCAATGCTGCCCAACAGGGTCTTACACATCTAGGATGCCCATCAGGGTCTTACTCCAGCTAAGATCACAGAGATGCCCATCGAGGTCTTACACTCCCTAGCAGCCTTATGATGCCCATCGGGGGCTTACACATAAGGGAACAGTGCAGTGCCCATCGGGGACTTACCTACACTGGCACCGCATTGGTGCCCATCAGGGACTTACCCAAGCGAGACCTAAACTAGAACCCCTACAATCGCCTACACTATACATCACATGTCTATCCCTAGTATGGAACTAACAGAATACAACAGGAAACATGGATATGCCAGGATAGGAAAACCCTAGCATGGAACTAACAGGATACAACAGGAAACATGGATATGCCAGGATAAGAAAAACCTAGCATGGAACTAACAGAATACAAGCATAACACAAATCTGAAATCAAGAGAAAACATGAATCCTATCCACTAGAAATTTCATACAGTTACAAGATACGACATGCTATCAAGTATTCGTAGGGTCCACACAACCCCGGTAAGAAATCCTTACCTGGAAGCAAGTAGAAAATAACGACCACAACCAACAAGTGACCCTCGAGCTTCTAAGTGAACCTGAGCAACCAAGAAGGCACTAGGTCTCGGCCCAATCCTCTTGGCAAAACAGGCTCTCGGTAGTAAGGGGGGGCGGCGTGTCGTGGCGCAGAGGCGAGCGGCGATTAAGGCGCCATTGGCGCGCTGGCGCGTTGTGAGGATGCCCACGCTAGAGCTGGGCGTGCAGACGCGGTCGGACGATGCGGCAAGCTCGCGCGGGCGGATGAAGCGACGCAGTGGCGGGCTACGCAGCGGCGGCAGCGACGACGATCGGCTGGGCGCGATGTGCGGCGACGACGCGCGCGGCTCTGCGGGGCCGGCTGCGACGCTGCGATAGACTCTGCTATCGGCTCTGCCGGTGCGGCGCAGGGGGCGACGGCGCAACGCGAGCAAGGCGTAGGTAGGCGACACGCTGTGGCGGCTGAGGGCTGGTGCATGGCAGGCGGCGTGCGGTCTGGGCGAAGGGCTGGTGTGGCTCAGCTGGTGCGACGGCTAGACTCGGCTGGGCAGAATCACACGCACAAGCTCCCGGTTCTTGATTCTTGGAGGACGGCAATGGTGAGAGGGAGAGGGTGAGGGAGGCGTGCGGCAAGAGCTAGGGTGAAATCTTGATTTTTCTTTTTTTTTTTAAATTTAAATAAGCCTTGATGATCTAAAATCCCTTCCCAGGGCTTTCCTCCTTCGAGTCCTAGCTTACACGTTTATTTTCCTTAATTAAATCCAAGCTTCCAACCCCCTTTGAGGCCAAGGGTTCGAGTCCTCCAAATAACACCTTTTAAAACCTTATTTTACATTTAACTGAAATCCGGGCTGTTACACTCAATCCCCGTGAATTTCCTGCAGTGAATCCCCGGTCCATTCCTAGCAAAATTTCCCGATAAATTTCTTGAGGATGAAGATTGAAATGAGTAGTAGGAATGGGAACGATAAAATCATCCTCGTCTCTGCCCCGCCTCGTGGACATCTCTAGGTGGTATAGGATTATAACTTTTATTAATCTCTTAGTTACTAGGTCGTACAATATATCACTGAAACTCTGTTTTATTGGCAACTATTTGTTAATTTTATGTTCGAACCACCAAACTCAATATTGTTGAATTAAAAATAATAATAAAAAGAGTGAAAAAAATCAAATAGCTAAATTTAGTATTTTTGCTTTAAAAAAACATAAAACTGGTCTTTATGGTAGATTTTTTTGTTAATTCTTTCTTTAAAAATATTGCTTCTCTCTTTAAACTATAGAAAACTAAAATTATTAATATCATTGAACCAATTTTGATTTTTTTTTTTCTATAAATGTATCATAGTGACAAATTTTAAACTTTTTGAAAGTAAATGGACTAAAAGTAGACATATGGAAATTTAGAGACTAAAATGGAAGAAGCTAAAAAAGTAGAAAGGTCAAAATGTGTATTTAAGGTTAGTTAACCTTTGATCTTTTTCCCTAACAACATCAATGTATGACTTAAAAATCAAGAGGCTACAAGTTAAAATAGATAAAAAAAAAATTATAATAATTATTTAAACCTGTTTGATAACCATTTTGTTTTTTATTTTTTATTTTTTTAAAATTTAAACTTATTTTTACTCAAATTTCGTACCATATATTTCATTTTTTCTACAATATATTCATCTTAGCTCAAGAAAATATGTGAATGCTAACTAAATTTCAAAAAAAAAAACCTTTTAAAAGTTACTTTTTTTTCCAAATTTTTGTTTGGTTTCTATAAATATATGTAAGTGATATCAAATCAAAGAAAAACATATTATAAAATAGTTGTTGTAGGCTTAATTCAAAATTTTTAAATAAATAAATAAAACTAAATATAGTTACCACAAACGGGGCCTAAGCCTCCCAAATTGTATTTAGATTAATCCTATAATTATGAGAATTCATCAGACTAAAATCTAATATTATTGAAATATAAAATAAAACTTATTAATTTTGTGAGTAGAGAGACCAAATAGAAATTATACATCAAAACTATTCCAAGTTTCAATGACTTAAGTGGACATTTAAGAAAGGATGGAAAAGATAGAATAGAGTTAATTAGAGAAATAGCTACTGTTTAAAAAAATAAACATTAAAGCTCTACCATTTTAAGAGATTTAAATTATTGTCTAAATCTAAAAATCTGATAATTAGTTCATTAAATTAATATATGGTAGATGACAATTTTATCTTTTTTGTGATTTTGTTTGATAATCTCATTATAGTAAATACACTCTAACTAACCATTTAAAATCTGAATTAAAAATTTTAAAATTATAATGTTTAGAATCCAAATATGAAGATGAAAAAATAAGTTGAAGATAAAAAAAATAATAATAAATAAATAAATCTCTTCCAGACGTCCATCCAAGCATTGACATATACATATAGTGTCTTTGAATGGTGGTTAGATTTTTGTATTGAGATAAATTATAATTAAAAATAATTAAAAGAATCATTCGATGTCGTTGTGAAACCCCAAAGGGACACAAATCAAAATCCATCCATCTGCCCCTTCAAAGAAGTACGATAGAATACATCAGCTCGCGTGTGTGAAGTTTCATCCTCTTCCACACCATAAGAACGCGTTTTTCCCCTTCGGCTGACATGATCCTTCGATTGAAACTTCTCCCACCAAGAAATCAGGTAAGTTTGTATTATCATCCATGCATGAAAATTTATTTGAACTAGTCGTCGTTGCAACCTTCGATGTCATACAGTTGCCTACATAATATAATCAATTGTAAATCTATTATGATGTGATGATACAAATGGGGTATAAGCTTGTACATACGGTGACCACAAGTACAAATCTTTGCATAGGAACTTCTTCAACTCATCTTTGTTTGATAACGTGAGCAAACTTTTAACGCAACCGAGGAATCGAGGCTGTTTGCATTGTACATCTGAGTATGTACAGATACAATTTCTCTAGGGATGAAGCAATCGTTGTTCATGCCGCTAGAAAATTTGTTGCACATTACAGTTATGTTCCTATCCTCAGCGAGTTGAATTAACTTGTCATTTTGAACCATCTTTATTGAGGAAGATGAGGGTCAAACTTTTGCCAATATCAAGCGCAAATGCAACTAAATCGATAAGTTGACTAATTATTGTATCGTATGTTATTTCAATCGTCACCGTCATATAATTGGAATAGATATCTCTTTCACCGTCATATAATTAGAATAGATATCTCTTTCATCCCAAATCTCATTGAAGACAATCGTGATGGACGTGACCTCCATTGTTGTAAAACCAAAATCCTTGCAATGTAGAATTTAGGAAAAATTGCAAATTTGTGGATCAAAGAGATCGTAAAATTCTAATATTCAATAGTGGTCGTGAAGGTGGAGACTATCGATGATTAGGGAAAGATTGTGAAATTCTTATCTTCAACCAATGAAATGGAATATGATTAGAGGATAGAGATTGGTTATTAAGGATAAAATGCATCTTTCTATCCTTCAGTGTTGTTATAAAGAATTTTTTTCAAATTTTAATTTAAATTAACAACAGAATAAGAGATATATTGGCTATTCGATATAAATCTGATTTTTAAAAAAAACTTAATTTGAATTCCATTAAAAAAGAAAAAATATATTCAAAGTAAAAATAAATAAATATTGAAGGTGGTTATGGTTAGAAGAAATCTCCTTGAATATAAGTTATTTCACCAACTTTTATTTTAAATGTCGTTTATTTTTTAGATGAAATCGCCAAATCAAGGACATTTTGGGGAGTAAATTTCTCTCTCACTATGGAATAGACATGGAATTAAAAGGAGAAGAATGGTAGACATCTCATGATTATTTTTTTTAAATGTAGACAATTGTTACTATTTCCTTGATTTATATTCAATTCACAATTATAAACGTGTATTCTAGATTTATAGCAACATCCCAAAATACTGACGGATTTTAAAACTGTATATGCTTGATATCTTGAATGATTGTAATCAACTGCAAATATTTGAGAGAATAAACCTTAATAGTATATCCTTTTTTTCCCATGACATAACTAATAATGATGGACATTAAAGCATTGCATCTCTCTGTTTGTAGAAAACAACACAAACACTTCAGATTAAAAAAACCCAAGTAAAAAATATCAAACAAACAAATAGTGCAAAAATAACTGAAAATGGGACATCAAATTTGGGCAGTATAACAAAGAAGCATTTATTGGAAGAATCAAAACAATTCAATATATCCCAAAGAAGCATATTTAGCAGTTGCAACTTGCAAGATGGTTGGGGCTGCCCACCCTCTTTATACCAAATAATTTTATACCTCCTCACCCAAAAGCATCAAAAATGAAAAATTGAAGCTTAAGCTGGCTAAAAATCAAAGAACCACACAACGCACTATCTAACTGCTCATTACCGGAATCATTCGACTATCCCTTTGCCCTACAAAGGAGAAACATTGTGCAAAAAAAGAACACAGCAAAGTGATGATTTTCCACAACAGAGTAACATGATCCACAAATGCATCGCGAGAAGTAATCGACAAGAGGGCGTACCTTTCAATATAAGAGTCGTCCTCCGTATTAATCACTAAAACATCTCCAACTACAACATGAGGTGGTACCTGAAAATACATGTAGGGCACTGTCCTTATAGCACTCTAAATTGCTTCAGTAACTGTTGCAGAGGAAAACGTGAGTGAACTAACTATATAGAGTTACAGAGAATAGCCAATAATATATAGGGGGAACTGCTCAAAGGCTAAGCCACTGTTGTATCTATCATGAATCATGAAGCATATACACACCGACATTCAATTACCGGAGTTCATAAGCAATGCCTTCGTCTACCGATGTACAAACTTCATATTCATTACGCATAAATGTATACATAGATGTGCACATTCAAATAAGCATATAAATGAGTATATGTGTGCCCATGTGCAGTGTCCGTGTATAGCATGAGAACTCAAATAATTGCATCGTGATGGTGAAAAAGAGAAGTCCGTGAGGATGTTTCTGAGAAGCGATCATACGCATGAAAGAAAGGAAGAGAGCCTAAAATTGTTGAAGGTAATGATACAGGGAGGCTCATCAAGGCTAAAAAAGTAGAGCATGAAAACAGATTCAACTTGGCACGGCGAAAGAATAAAACTGTTATTACTTTTTTTTTAAAGAACTGACATTACAACACTAAACAGTAGCAGTATAAAAATGAAGCACGAAACTTACTTTTATTGTCATGCCATTGTCTAGTAGTGCCTTCTTTTCCCTGAATCAAACCAAGTTATTAGAATATAGGGTTTATGCCTAGCTAAATTGTTTTTAGGACAAGAACAATCAATAATATTTTTCATAAATTATGGGCCAAGCAAGACTTATGAAAAATTAAGAAAAAAGATGGACGCTTGGACAGAGACAGTCCATTTCTTTGAAGCTTTCAAAACTTTAAGTCCTCTTGATTAATACCCCTTCAAACCTCTGTTTCCTGGTCTTTAGCTTTCATCGACTTATTATCTCGTTTTTTCTGATCAAATTAAATTAGTCCAGATTTGAGCAAGAGACTAACCATACTACATAAAATGTTCAAAATATTGATCACTGACAATAGTAATGATCTCAATAGCAATGATCTCAGCCATCTTTCCAATGTAAAGGAACTCAAATGTTTCAAGTTCAAAATTGAAGGCATTATGGTGTAGTTTTTGGGAGGGGTTCTCTCTACCCCTGCCCCTATGCTGTACTTCCTTCAAAAATATGTCCCCTCTTTGTTTCCTATTAAAAGGAGTGAAGGCTCAAAAAGAAGAATAGTGATTCATATTCATATACTTATACTGACCACGAAAACAAGTTTTTGTAGGCCCATTCTCGATTCATTCCCGCATATCAAACTCCCCATACAAATCTGTTGACAAGAAGAAATATTGAACATTCTGACAACTATTACAGGAGTATAACTCCATGCCATGAACAAAACCGAATAATTCCTTGGAGTACTGATTTCAATCACTAGGAAACTCTTGAAATTCATTTACTAATATTGGAGTTTAGCCTAAAATAAAATGGTTAACAAACGGGGCTAAGTAGCCCCTTTCAATCGAGAGTTTTCCTGCCCAGAAGATGAAGGTGGAAGTTTTTACGTTCTAAGAACTTACGAGGTAAAGGTAAGTTTGAAAACATTTCCAACGGCAAAGTGAAACAATACCAATGTCCAAAAAAAAGTATAGCAGAATGGGTAATTATCCCGTACACTTGATTTCACATGACAAATTTAATTAACTAAAATTTGAACAATTATGTTATGAACCATTTGCATGTAATAATTTGCATTCATGCTCACAATAAGAGTAAAGCAAGGATTGCCTCGTTTTTTTTTTTTTTAATATTTGTGATTATCCGGGCAAGCTTACATAAACCTTGACTATTATTGCAAGACAACTAAACTCTACTACACTTGGTTGTCAAGGTAACTCATGGGAAATTCATTTCTAGGTATGATTATTATGGATTGAACTCATAACCTTTAAGCACTTTATGATTTATAAATACCTTTATTTGACTACTACGTCAATCCACAAAGGCTAATTGCGTATGTGCTTTTAACCTAAGAGATTGCTTGAACCCAATTTTTTTTTCCAATCACAAAACTCACAAGTTATACTCCCTGCACCTGGCTTGATTTCTCTTACCCCATTTCACTTGAATTTGTATTTCGAACAAAATTTTGATACAACTTAGCCAAGATAATACAGTGAGAATGGTTACCCTTGTTAAAAAAAAAAAAAAAGATAATACAGTGAGAAAACTTATAACTAAAAATTGCATGGTCAACAGTTTCATTTGTCAGCATTCACAAAGTAGAAGGAACATACTTGGGAGTAGCTGCAATTCCCTTCATAGGTGGTTGTGCTTCCTTCACAACACATGTCACTTTTTTTGGAACCGTTGCAGATAAGGGAGTGTCATTGAAAAGTTGTACCATAACTTTCATGTCATCTATTTTTCACGTTAATCAAGTGTTAGTTCCTTGCGTAAACAAAAAGATATTGATTATGGATGACGATGGTACACGACAAATAAAAATGGATCGACATTCTGTGGCATGGATAGATATAATTATGATTATGATGATTATATTAAATGAGAGAATATATGAGAAACATTTTTAGACAGCAAAGGCTTTCTCCTAGTCAGAAAAGATACGATCCTTCAATCACAATGAATTAATCATGCTGGATTATACACGAGTTAAGTAACAGATGGAATACAAATTTGTAATGCTTGTGCACGATATTTTAACCACCTTGTAAGTACATGGCAGCTTTGCCAAACAATTCCTCAGGGACTTCCAGTTGCTCATATGTATCAGGGCTGGTATACAATTAGCAGAACAAATTTTCAGAAGATTTAATTCTATAATACTTTTAAATTCAAATTCACCACATATAAATATTGAAGGGCTTGGTGAAACTCACTCCATCAATAATACTTTGGCGTCCCGATCTTTGCACATAAATATATATGATTTCTCCTGCACAAAAACCCCTGCAATAATTCATTAGTCACAAGATATGAAGGTAACTACAGTATTATTCCTAATGTTTAGGATTGCCTAACACTATTCCTGATGTTTAGACATAAAAAATTATAGTATTATATCATAGACAGGAATGGAATAAAAACTAATGGTCCTAGATATTGTATAGCGAGATAACAAAACCTAAATGAGTAAAAAATTTAAGGAATAAATCAGATAATTGTATACATCCACGAAAGACCATCTACTAACTGAAATCGCTAGGATCATGTAAATGTATGACTTGCTGAATTTCTTTCCAAACTGTCGCTGTTTAGGATATAGAATTTATGCTAGAATCATTACTAATAGAAATCGCTAAAACATCATGTCCCCCAACTTAGAAAAATAAAAGGGTGGGTGTCTGCAAATGTATTGCTGCATTCCTTTCAAAACTGTCGCTGCTTAGGATCTAGAAATTATGGTAAAAAAAAGTAGTACAAAAGTAAATCAGTAATCATGACAATCAAAAACATGAAAAAATAGACCAACATCCTCAGCGAGGTTAAAGGATTTCATTTTCAACAAGATTTGCATAATACAAGGCTTAATGCATGAGAAGGATATATAGAAAGAACAGTGCGTAACTGTCAACAGATTCATCTGTGGCCAACCGTTGAGTTACTTTATTTCCACTCTCCACGTCACGAAGTTCAACCTGTGATAAGGTAGAGGTTAATCTTACATCAGCAAAGAAAAAAAATTGCATTTAATCCTCAAAGAAAGAGGCAACTTTGATCTCTGACAACTGGAGTGCATGCATATACTGTGCACAAGTATGCAATGCACAGTGCACACGTCCATGCATACACACATGTATATATGTGAGATGGGGCTGTTTGAGGGAAAGCGAATGATTATTTGTGCTTGGAGTGAAAGGAATGATTATGTGGAAAAAGATATGTGGAAAAAGAAATAATGAATATGATGAAAGTGGAAACAGTTATGGGAAAATAAAAGTTGTCGAGGGGAGAATTAAAAGTAGCTAGGAGAAAAATAAAAATGTGATTTGAGGAAAATGTGATTATGTGGAGAATGATTCTCGGTGACCCGAGAATCATCCTTTTCCTATTCTCTCAATTTCATCCATTTGCCACAAATAGGTATATGTGAGGGAGAGATGACAAGATTCATACGAAAGAAGTTCATCAAAGAGACAAATGAAAATGAGGAGAAGAAACACTTTCTTGGTCCTAGGACCTGTAGAGATTAAGCAGTACAAATGTCGTTCATTGAGGGGAAGTTATTACAAAAATTTTTGTAAAATGACGTTCCGAGTCTATGCTAGAAAACCAACAATGTCCCACTATATATACATATCCCTCTCAACCCCTTCAAGAGTTCAATAGCCCTAACAAGCGTTGTCTCATATCCATCTTCAAGGATGACAGCAAAATATTTGCTGCAAAGATTCTTTTAGGCTCTTAGGGAACATCGGAAGATGCCAAAGAGGAAAAGCCACAGCATGTAAGAGATGTTAAAATTCACCTCTACAAATATCTAACGACATTTTTTACACCTCAAATGATAGGAATTCTACCATAAAGGGACTTGGTCAGATGAGTGTTTAAGAGAGAACCCTAAACCCAATTCTTGCCTTTGCTTGATGGAATTGGAAGATCTATTTACAATCTCCCTTATCCAAATATAGCATGCTATAGGTTATCCCAAAAAATATATCTAAGGAAAAATTCAGTGCAAATCCAAATATAGGAAGTTTAAAGTTCAGAACTGAACCTTGATCGTGGCTTTTCCTCTTCCTTCATGTGAATGTTCGACTTTTGTAACCTAAACCAGGAAGCATAACCCAGCAACAAGCATCACATAAGATAGTACTAATATGATATTTCGATCATATCAATGAAATGCAAAGACATCAAAGCAGACCTGGTAAATACGTTCTGGGAGCAAATAATTTGGGCAACAAAACCACATTCATTCAGTCAGTAATGTACATATCATGAGAGACAGAAAAAAACAATTGCTTTATCAGTCAACATGCAGTTCACAATCGAATATCAACACATAGAAACAGCAACCTTTCCGTTGAATTATATTTCCCACTCTCACCTGCAATCATAAACAGAAAGCACTAGAAATTAAGACATCTCAAACGACAAAGTTCAACAAAAGCACAAAATGTTTCCTATAAACGAAACCCACAAAATAAAAATCACCGAACTAAGCTACATCGTCTTGTTACGATAAATTATAAATTTTGGTTTGGAAAACGTTAGAATTTGGGTCTTATGATATTAAAAACTATAATTTAATTTATAGAGTTAGAATTTAGTGTTTATGGTTTCAAAAACTAAAATTTAAATTTAGTCGTTAGATAAAATCTTAAAAACAAACTTTGTATAATCGACTGTTAATTAAATATGTGAAAGTTAGTTATTCATGTCAATAATTGAAGTGAGTTAAGTGAAGTGATTTAACAAAAAATCACATCATTCATGCATGGATACTAGTTACTCCCACATACTTAATTCGTCAATCGTCCCAAACCATATGGATTAAATTCTAGCTCGAGATTATTTCTAACAATCTCGAAACTATATAGACTGAATTATATCAGTTAAGGGTTGTACCAGCTTACGAAGTAGTATGAAATTAGGTGACCCTAAACCCTACCCCTACTAAACTATGCTGCGAGTAAAACCCATAATACAAAATACTAAATACTGATGGAAACGCCGAATAAAATGGAAAAATCAGCGAGTAGCAGGATCAAACATACATCGGAACCATGCGCTTTAAATCCCCGCTGCGGAATGACGGACCACAGGGAGCCGAGCAAGTGGGAGCGGCCGTCCACGGCTGCTGACGGCGGAGCGAATGGAGAGGAGAGTGAATCCGATAGAGGGGATGAAGAAGAGGTGGTTGGCGAAGCAAGGGATCTGAAGGGTGAAGAATCTATAGATGGAGAGAGAGCTCGAGAGATGCCTTGGCGGAGTAGACGAGTTCGCATCATGTTGCACTGCAAAATCCAGAAGCTTAGTGAAGAAACTAAAGCTTCGTTTCCATTAACAGCTTCCAAGTTCCAACTCCTATGCTTTGCCCTGGTCTGCTTCTGCTTCTGGTTGCCGGAACCCCGCCACCTTAGGTTATTTATAATTGCAAGTAAGATGGATTTTTTGTTTGTTTATTTTTTATCTAATATTTTAGGATTTATTTTTATTTATATATATATATATATAGGAGTGCAACAAAAGACCAAAAAATCAAACCAAACAAATCCAATCCAATGGATCATGTCGGTTTTTTATATAAAGTTGGACATATCGATTTTTATTTGAAAAAATCAAAAATATTGGATCGGTTCCGATTTTCATTTTAAAAAACTAATAAAAGCCGAACCAAACCGAAAAATATATATTGTCAATAAGTCATATAAAGTCATCTTACTTTCATTATTTAAAAGGTGTCCTAAAGTCTTGAAGATCAATCTCTTAGGGCTTGTTTGGTCTGCAGGTTGGGATTTAGATTCCTCGGAATTTGGATTGCGGGAATCCAGTATCGTAATCAAATTCCTCGAAAATTTAATTACGATGTTTGGTTTGTTGTATTGATACTCCAAAATAAATAATGTTGTTTGGTTTGTTTAGGTTTTCAAATCCAAAAATTCCAAACTCCCATAATCAAATTCCATAATTTTTATATTTACCAAACAACGGTTTCAAGTTCCCCAGATTTCAAACAGCAAACCAAACAAGGTCTTATAGTAAATGGTTTTTTATCCTTAAAATGTGAATATATTTTCCAAATAACTTTTTTAAACTTTTTTTTTCATATTAGTTGTCATTATCTATTTGAAACTAATTTTACAAAAGCAAATCGGATGTAAGAACTGAACTTGTTAATGTTCCAATCCTTTTCATTCATTGACAAAAAGAACGAATGGACTACCAAAAACAAATCACTTTGATATTGGGATAAATGATTTTTGAATGATTGACGAAAAAAAAAATGGGCAGTGGATCGGATGCAGAACCGAACCAATTGAAAACCGACCAATGATTCAATACTTTATTGGATATTGGATCGGATCCATTTTTTCAGAGTCGAAGATATCGGTTCGGTTGTCATTTTATATAAAACCGACAAAAACCAAACCAATATCACCCATAAAATCTAATTATGTTTGATCTAATAACCAAATAGCAATAACATATTAAAAAAACAAATAGCAATGAATTTAAAGTTACTTGTAAATGAAAGATTGAGTGCTAAAAAAAAGGTAAATGAAAGTTGTCTAATTTAAATATTAGATCTTTTACCTGAACACTGGCTCATACATGTTAGATATTTATCCTATCTAATTTACTTCATGTTTTTTATTATCATAAATGTTATAAATTCAAATCTTATTATCTTATTATTATGTTTCAATTTAGTTCATTATTGAATTTAAGGAAATTAAAATATTTTCTTTGAAGAAAGATTTAAATTTATGAATTTCTATATTAAAAAGTGTCATGTATATTGCTAAACTTATAATCTTTAAACACAAATATTGTACTTCATAAAATGTTGGAATTCAACCAATAGTGAACAAAGTAGTCATTTTGATAAGTATAGAAACACAAAACGTTTTAGAGTTTAAAAAAAAACACAAAACATTTTTAAGTATAGAAACCAAAAAGAATATTACAACCGAAGATTAGTGACACAGTTGATTATCTTGTCTGGTGTTAATTCATTTCAACTTTACGGTCATGAGTTCGAGTCCAAAATCGGTATTTGACTCTCATATTAGCCTCTATATAGGATTTGCATTTGCTTTTGAAAAAAAAATAACATTTCAATACTAAAAAACTACTAGTATTCACACTTAATTAGGCTAAAAAGAGCACTCAGGTAAGATTTCGGATAACAACTTCTAAATATGTATCATCATTATATTTTATTATATTTGATTTTCATCAAAAACCGACCGATAGATGAACACCCCTAGCCACATGTATTAAACTGCTAAACAACTTATCTCAAAAAAAAAATAATAATAACGATTAAAAAAAAAAAACAACTTCAACAAACAGTTCGGCAGTTCAACATGGTTCAAATGTTTTCCTTGTAATTTAAGGTTTGATTTCCAGCCTGTATAAATATTTTGGTTCAAATTCCTGATAGTGCCCCCAAACCAAAAAAGTTCGTCCAAAATACTAATCATAATCAAATATCACAACCTATATATTGTTATTGTTGAATCCATCGAAAACAGTGCATCAGCCTGAGAAACATATGATCCAAACAGGAGAGATAGGAAGCCCTTTGATAGAAGTATCTAAATTCAAAGACAAAATATCAAATGCATAGGAATAAATTTCATGGTTTCTGAGAAGTTGAGGTAACCCTCTACTCCCAAAAGTATGACAACCAATTAGACAAAACTGATGTCAGCATCCCTTTTGTCATTAAAAAGAGTACCCTAAACTTTATTTTGCTCAAATCAATGTCCCCCCACTGATTGATTCCTGAACCAAAAACAATCCAAAACTTTCCATTACTATCTTTAACAGTCCTATAATAAAATCGCAGCCCGTAATCGACTGCCAGAATTTAGTCTCTCAACCCTACTACGACGATCTTGCGATAAAAAAAAAAATGATGATGATAATAATAATAAGTCCGACTTTTACGGGGGCACGATTTCTGTCTAGATGAAGAACCACAACATAGCCCCAGAAGAGAGCGAAAAAATGTTCCTTAAGATTGTGCAGGTCGAGAGGAAATCTCCATTGTTTCGAACCTCAAAGACCAACGGTCTTCTGGAACTTTTGAATTTGATTGAGGAAAATCCATGTCATCTGCATTGTCATAGATCAAAATATTGTAAGAATTATGAATAAATAATCATCAATTCCCCACCCCACACTTCAAAGGGGACCATTTTCTATGTTCCTTATTTTGTTTAATTGGAGCCATACTTATAAGGTCTCCCATTTTGTGTCTGACTCTTTTTTTTTGTTAGCTACACTTGTTTGTATCTCGAGTTATTATAAAAAAAAAAAAAAAAAAAAGATGAGGGTTCACTCTTTATTTTAGGTTCATATCCCACCCCACTAATCATGGACAAGATCCACGCTTAGTTTTGGGTTGATGTTTTACTCCAATAATCTTGGAGAGGCGTCTACCTGAAGTCTAGATCGAGACAACGACAAAAATAGAAAATGGGACGGGGCTAGATGAGAGATTGTACCATGACATGTGGAGCAATCCTAATACAGTACACGGGGAAGCCAGTGTAAAATTTGAACGGCCCACCAGATTTCAAGGTCTTCATGGCACAATCCATAGAGCCAGAGTAAGGAAGCTTCCCCTCAGCATCAGGCTGCATTTTCTGAATCTGGGTCTTCACATAATCAAATGGCAAACTGCAAGCTGAAGCAAAGAATCCTGAAACAGCACTTGCGCCTGAGAGGAGCAATAAAAGAAAACATGTCAATATATACACATAATAAACATTCAAGAATCATAAATTCTCACTGTAGTTTCTGCAGAATCTAGAAACTTCCATAATTTTCAATGACAAGATGATGCTAATTCAGGAAGGAGGATACAGAGTATGAATGCTTCAAGAAGAAAATGGTCTACTGCAAGTATAGAACGAATACGAAGAAATTTGATCATGAATTATGCAAAGAATCTCACCTATAACTGTTGTAGCTTCACCGAAGCCAAGGTTATCCTTGAAAAATTCAACACTTTGATCATAGGAAGCAAGCATGCCCATGTTCAGTGCCATTGCTCTAACTACAGTTGGACCAGCACCTTTCCAGAGAGCCAAAACACCTTCATCCCCAACAATACGATATAGTGCATGGAATGCATTTTTGTAGTGTCGGCGTTGTGCAGCTGGGAGGGTGGCATCAGCCTGCATTCGGATAAGTGCCAGATCAGCTGGACTGCCAAAAGTTGCTCCAATAGCACCAGCTGTTAACCCACACAAAGCTTTTTGATAAAGTGGAAGGGGCTTGCCGTCATTAGCTTCAATTGCTTTGTTTGTCAAAATCCTACGGAAGGAAAAAAAACATCCATCAAACAATTAACCCAACGTACCTATCCAGGGATGTGGAAACTGAAGAAGTAGAAACCAATCACATTGACCATCAAACATTATTAATTGGACAGAACCAAGACCTCGTAAAAGTTATTAAAAAAAGAAGAAGCTGGATTCAATGATATTCAATTATTGCTTTTTTTTTAAATCGGAACTTCGAGTAACCACACCCGTCCCTAAGCCAGGCACCAAGAGACATCGAAGGAATGGAGACACGGGAGGTGTCTACAAATTTACTTCACAGGTGAGTCTCAAACTTGTGACCTTGAGGGGAGCACATCTTCAAAACTCAAGTCTTCAATGACTTGTGCCACCCCTTGGGGACCAATGATATTCAAAATTGAAAGACTCATTTGTAACGATCTTCTAGCTTTCTAAGATAAACATGCAAGAAATGCATGAAATTCGTTTCATTGAAGGAAACAATACCAAGTCTTTTTGTTAATTTTCTATATAAAAATATTTGTACATTTCCATTTTGTTTATTCTTGGAAAGGGGATTATTGCTTAGTTACTACTAAATAGCAAGTAGTCATTCATCCCTAGCACCAATCATTAATCAAGTTCCTTTTAATTTCCAAGGGATGGAAAATGATAATGTGATTATGTAAACAACGATAACACAACTTTCTTTTTCAAATAATAAAAACAGTCAAGTGGATGATAGTATTTGATTTAAATGTTGAAATGTCAATTAGGACGAGCTTCTCCTTAACACTTTCTAGACAACGTTCGTTTTAAAAGAATAGTTCTTTGCTTTCATTAATAATAATAAAAATATATACAAACATAACAACATCAAACATCTACATACTAAATGCTTAAAGCAAGAGAATGACCAAATCAATCAAGACTTTGTACATTTCGTTACCCCTAAAAAAAAAAAATACGTGCATTTAGGATATTGAAATTCAGCATAACACTCACTTGAATGTTCCAAGTCGTGCGGTAGTATAGGTAGCTTGTCTAAGAAGACCGGCAGAGAGACCCTGTTTGACATTATGCACTTCAAATTTTATGTTGCTTTTTTTGTGAAGAATGTTAGTAAACACGAAGCAAACACAATAAAAGTAAAATAAATAAATAGAAGAAGAAAAAGAAGTTTTCCTTGAAAAAAAAGAACTTTGACCAACTTATTGCCAAGTATACAAGCCGAAATGACCCGGGTCTGATATGTCCTCTTAGTTCAGTCATTTCCCTTGTAGAAGGCAGCCGCACACATGCAAAACATAGTTAACTAACATACATAGAAGCAAGTGACACAAGAAATCTTCAACTATCTAGAAATTTCCCAATCCCTAACCATCAAACAAACCAAATTTAAGTTCTTCAGTTTACAAATTATAACATCAAAGAAGCAAAAGAACCACATGCTAAAAATATTTCTCCAGGAGTTGTATTCTTTGAGGTTAGAGCATTAGACTCTTTTCATTATAACAATGAAAAGCTTTGCTTCTTGCTCACAAATTCACATGACTTTAAAATCGTAAGTGAGTGGTGATCATCATACATCTCTACCAGTTATATAAAGAGAAAATGAGATTGGAATGTAAGACGAGGGAAACAAAATTAAGAGATAATAAGATAACTCAAACCAATATCGATCCACCATTTACAATTAATAGATATTACCAGTAGAAATCGAGAAGAAAAAGCAATTTGCAAATCAGAACATCCTTCAAGCTTCTCAACGGACATAAAAAAGAGCAAGATCCAAAACCAACAAGACTCCAAGGCAGAACTTAACAATGTACCACAAAACAAGATGGACAGTGCAATTCAAAGAGTCAATAGTCACAAACTTGAACTGGATCTATAAAACAGACCTTGTAAAAAGCCCCAACTCCCTCCGCCTTAAGCATGTTCCTGGTTACCTCGCCAGCCGAGCCCTGACCCAGCTGAATTCTCACCTAAATCGAATCAATCACACAATATCAAAACAACAAACAAACCCATCACCAGAAAGATAAAAACAGAACCCAAAAAAAACCCTAGATCTAAATTCCATTAACAACCCACCATTCCCAAATCAAGATCTCAGCCATACAACACGAATCACAAGCAACAAGCAACAAAACCCCGATCAATGACACAATCATTTCTCAAACGTAAGCGGTAAATGAGAAGATTTTGTCCTACCTTGATCATATCGATGGGTTGAATGACGCAAGTGGCGAGCATACCAGAGGTTCCTCCATTGATGAAGGGCTTGACAGTGGGCCAAACACCAACAGACTTAGGCTTCTTCTCGTCACCCATTGGGAGGTTAAGAGTGGAATCTCAAATGGGGAAGATGAAGAAATCGAAAAGGGATTTGTGGGTTAGAGGAATTGCGCTGGTTTTGAGCGATTGAGAAGGGGGAAAGTGAAGGAAACGAGGCTTTATAGTAGCGTGGTACCAAAAAAAACCCTGTTCTTTCTTCGAGCAGCGGCAATCAGCAACAACTGGCTTACAATTTAATTTAATTTGATGTTTATTTTAATGGCGGACCTCAGATTCCTCGTGGAGCAGTGAAAATGACCATATGCAAATCAAAACTTGTTGGGTTTTTTCTCCAAAATTCATTTGGCTAAAAATAACCTCAAACTTCAATCACACACCAAAATTCTCATTTAATCCAGCGTTAAGTATAAATTTTATCCACTGGACTTTTTAATTTTTCGTTTGTGAAGAGGTCTCTTAATGTTACTGTTAGACCATAACTTTTGTTTCCAAAAATTATATATTTTTTCTTTTTCATTTTTTTTATAATTTAATCTCTAAACATAATTTTTTATATCTTTCTTCGAATATATATTTTCTTTAATATTTAACTATTTAATTGAAATTTAATGTATATTTTTCTTTTAAATTATTTATATAAAAATATTAGTAGCAAACTACTTATAAAAATTACAACTAAAAAAATTATATATATATATATATTAGTGAATTCTCTGGTCTCTACAAAAAAAGTGAATTTCGTGGAAACAATGGTAGGAAGTTATTTCTCACCACGTGCCTATTTTTTCGACGTCTCTAATTAAATTATGAGTAGCATTTATCTTCTTTTTAAAAAAAAAAAAGGAAAAGATGTGGCAATGTTTCTAATCCAACATTTAAATTAATGCCAATCTGAGCAATTGCTCACCCGTATTAGTGTATGCACAATGATCATAGATTTTGGGTTCGAGTCCCCCCACCTCCAAATTGTTGTAATCTCAAGGAAAAAAAAAACTAATGGAAATAAAATGAAAGAGGGGTGACAACCACCTATTCTCCAAACTTCTATCTTGAATCTTAGGAAATTGGTTTCCGAAAAAAATAAGAAAACAAAATTTATGAAAATATTTTAAAAGATTATATGCCCCAATAAATAAAGAGAGCAACCTTGGGTTAGTAGTTAAGTA
Organism: Sicyos edulis; assembly: GCA_036507275.1. Lineage (NCBI taxonomy): Eukaryota > Viridiplantae > Streptophyta > Magnoliopsida > Cucurbitales > Cucurbitaceae > Sicyos > Sicyos edulis. Next base: position 9,702,021 of record CM071853.1, read on the forward strand.
TTGATTTTTTTTTTCCTTTTTGAGTTACAACTAAAAAAGAGGGAGATTCGAATATGTGACATCTTAGTTATCGAATATATACAGATGTCGATGAACTATTACTCTTGTTAATAGGTGATTATTAGGTATTAATCGTACCTTATATAGCATAATTTGACACATATTTTAACATGACACAACTTAATACTGACAAAAAGTTATACCCAAACTCTCTCCTCTAATTGGTGTCTTTGGTGTTTAGTTTTGATATTTGTTTTATTTTAATGATAGAATATTTCAAATGTTCCCTTTGTTTTGTTTTGCTTTTTTTTTTTTTTTTGTATTTAAACAATTACTGTTTTTTTATTATGTTATTTTTCTTGTGGCAAATTAGATGTCTTAATTAGTAAGCATTTCAATTCGAATGGGTTGGTTTTGCGCCAAATTGACAACAAAATCGATATCATCCAATTTTCAACAATTGAATTTTAACTAATATCCAATAAGAACACAAAACTAGATCGATTTTTATTTGATTAAGTTTGATTTTGGTTCAGTTTTTTATTTTAGCAATGTATTAAAAGAAATTAGATCAAACAAAATTAATGAACTTTCTTTTTCTAGATAAGAAATAATAATAATAAAGAGAGTAAAGTTGAAGAAAGTTAATTGGAAAACATATTCAAACAAATCACTCTACAGATTTATATTTATATTTAACATTGTTTTTTTTTTTTTTTTTTGAGAATTATCTTCAAAGACATTGTTAAATAATGTAATTCTAAGAAGAAATAATTGATATACGCTCTTTTAATTAGTTGTAATGTATTTTAGCTCGACTTTTTAAAAAAAATTATTTTAGCTGACTTTTATAAACTATTATAATTCACATTTAGTATAATGTAAAGTAGTTTTTATAATAAATTATGAATTATACTTATCTTCTTACAACGAATTGATTTTTTTTTTTTAAATACAAGCTTCACAATCTACATATTATTATTGTTAATTATTTTTCTTTTTGGTATGGAAGGGTTATTTTTAGTGGACATTATATATGGTTCAGTTTGCTCTTTATTGATTTAAAAAAAAAATACAAATCGAATCAAGCTAATATTTTTTAATTTATAAAATCATTAAGCCATCATCCTTTCTTATGATTATTTTAGTGAAGATATAAGTAAATAGTAGGATTCAAAATGTTTTGCTTCTTTGTAATTAAAGTTGTTTCTTAGCATGCTATATTTAGGTTGACAACCTAACTTCGTTAATTATGTATAACACTAATTCTCAAAATATATATATTATGTATAACACTAACGCATATATTTAAAATTACATAAGTTCTTTAGAAAAACATTTGTTTGAACATTTTTAGTTTAATAGTAATTTACGTGTGTTTTCAAAAAAAAAAAAAAAAAAAGTAATTTACGTGTATTCTTAACAAACAAAAAAACTATGATATTGGCCAAGTAATAAAACAATATAATGGTCAAGTTTAAGATTAATAAAAAGAACAATTAATAACAATAACCAAACAACCATATGTTACGATTCTCAAAAAAAAAATCATAGGTTACGATATGCATATTCAAATATTATTAAAAGAAATAATAATAATGAATAAATATTGGTGTCAATTTAACAACAAAAAAGTAAAAAAATTGAATTGACAATGAACACATGCTTATATCATTGAGTTATTATCATAGACAACTATACTTTTTAACTATTATTCAAAAGTTGAAAGAACAATATATATATATATATATATATAAACAATTGAATTAGTAAATTTTAATTTTTGTAAACATAATTTAATTTGAAAGGAAGAAATTCAAATTAAAGGGAAAAAAACCTCAACTTCCAACGGCTATTTTACATGTTTTCTTTAATACAATATCATTAGGTGGCTATTTTGATATATCAATTTTTGTAATTCAATAGGAGTGGAATGACTCCAATCAAACATGGTAATTGCTATTACATTGATATGTCACTTAAACTAGAAAATTAAAAGTGTAAAAAAGAAGAGAGAGAGAAGGAAGGTGTCCTAAAGATTCCTGTCCAAGTGCATGAAGACATGAATTTACCTTTTATTATTTTTTGAAGTTTTACCTTCGTTCCAATATTTAAAAATCAAATAATTTTATCCTAATATTTCATTAGTGTTCAAGATTTGAGATAATGTTTAAATACTAAAATTTAACATCATATCAAAGGTGGCTCAAGGGAGAACCATTTTTTGCCGATTTTACCTTTAAATTACACCATAAATTACAAACATATCATTTATTTAAAATGCATTTTAATTATTTAAAAAATTAAATGCAAATAACTTTTAAAATATTTACAATATCATTTAGATTTTCATTATCATAACATAAAACAGAATATATTTTTACCAAATCTCATAAATTTTCATAGTTAGAAGATAAGAGATTTTATATATATTATGAACAATTAAAATTTTCAAACAAAATCCAAAAATTACTTCGATCTGGGTCTCTCATTTTCTATATAAAAGAGTCTCATTTTTCAATTAATTAAATTTTTTTTATAATTTTTAATTTCTTTCTTAAAAAACTTACTTTTTCAAAAAAAAAAATTAGATTTCCAAATATGAAGGCTGTTGTTTCATATTTTCAGCGATGAAAATCATGATTTCTTAATTTCTTAGTAACAAGTAGTTGAAGTTCTTTCTCATCTTTCATCCTTCTTTTACTTTTTAAATAATCTCTCAATTATGTTAATGTTTTATTTTTACTTATATTTTTTTTTTCTCTCTCAATTATTTGTAGTGATCCATGATTTGATATTGTATATCAATCTTCAACATTTGTGTGAGTACATATTTTTTTTCTTTTTAAAATTTTATAATACAAGTAGTCCCGAAGGGATGACACAATGATTGAAGACTTGGATTTTGAGGGTATACTCTCTCAAGGTCCCAAGTTCGAGACTAGCTGTGACATTACTCATTCGATGTCTCCTGATGCTTAGCCTAGGGACGGGTGTGGTTACTTTTTTTCAAAAAAAAAAAACAAACGAGTACAAAATATATATATATATATATACACACACAAATTGGAGGAAAGGGACCACAAACCTTACCGTACAATTGTTCTTATTTGTTTTATTTTTTATTTTTTATAAGATTGATATTTTATTCTAATAAAATATTATTTCATTTTAAGGAAGAAAAATATATTTATGCCTATTTTTTATAATTGATATATTTTTTGTAATTTGCAATATACTAATTCATTAATTAACCGTTTTCTTTTCATATTAAATAATAAAATCTAAGTATTCTATTGAATAATTTTTTTTAAAAAAAAAACCTTTTATATTATTTGATTAAATTGATTGTTTAAAAATTTGTAGCTTTATATCTTCTATAATTAAAATTATAATCATCTATATTTTATCAATAAATTAAAATCAATGTAATAATTAAGTATAATAATTGTCAATAATTGTCTCATGATTAAGAAGTCATGAGAACCATGTTAAAAAAAAAAGTCATGAGAACCAAGAAAGATAATAAAATTGCATTATTAGTATACAAATATTTAAATTGAATAAAATTAATTAACCACTATAATAGTGAGTATTTAAAATTTTCAAAAAGCTAGAATGTAAAAGTAAGAATTAAAAATAAATGTTAAAAAAGTAATTAAAAAGAAAAGAAAAAGAAAATATATTGAAACAATAACTTTAAAATAAGTTATATAAAGTGAGAATGTGAAAAGTTGTTTAGCAATTAATATTAATTTTATCACATTTTTAAAATAAATATATTAATAAGTGTTGAACCTTTTTTAAATTATATATTATAGATTAAAAATAAAAATATCACATATACAACTATTTAAGGTAGTATGAAGTATGATATTTATTTTTTTATTTTATTTTTGAGAAAATGATAATAAACCAATTAAAAATATATAATTTGTATTTATTAGTTTTATATCCGGAACATATATTTATTTTTATTTTTATGAATTGAGCAAAATTAAAGAGAGATATTTTAGCTCATCATTTATATATATAATAATAATAATAATAATAATAATATTATTATTATTATTATTAGGAAAGGGAGATTCGAACCTATAACCTCATAATTATTAGGTTATATTGGTAGAACTTAGCTCTTATTGGCATCATTTTTTGGTTCAATGACTCACAAACACAATTATGAAATCATTATATTTACTTATTTATTAATTATTATTACTATTTATATAGGTGTATTTTTAAAGTTTAACTCATATATAGAAAACATTTGAATTATGTTACTTTAATCAAATTGCTTATCAATATATTAAAAGTACACTTTTATTCAATAAAAAAGCTTTTATTTTACTTTACGTTACAAACAAAAAAAGAAAAAAAAACTCTTTCACATTCTTTGATTTAGTTAGTTGTTTAAAAAATGGTAATTATCTCTTCTATAATTAAATTATGATCGATATATTACTAATAGATTAAAACTAATGTAATAATTAAAAGTAATAGTTAGCGAGTAACTCAACGACATAAATGTAAATTTAATGACTAAGGAGTATTTGAGCCACCAAGAATAAAAGAGAGAATGAGAATGGGAATGATTCCCTGTGTTGGGCCACCGGGAATCATTCCCCCTCATAATCACACTTTCCAAAAATCACTTTTTTTTATTCTCCCTCTAACTACTTTTTATTTTCTCTCAAACAACTTTTCATACATGACATCACTATTTTACACTCACATCATTTTCATTATTTTATATTTCTCGTAATCATTACATTTATCTCAAACAAAAATAATCATTCTCCCCATAATCATTGTCTTCACCCCAAACATAAATAACCATTACTCCATAATCATTCTTCTCCTTGTTCTCATCCTCACTATCATTTCCCCCTTAATCATTACCATTTCCCTTGCCCCAAACACACCATAGGAGTTCTTGATAGAGATGTCCACGGGGCGGGGCGGGGCCAGGGAATGGCTTCCCCGTCCCTGTCCCTGCCACTTAATTTAATCCATGTCCCCGGAAAAATCCCCAATTTTTTTTTCAGGGATCGGGGCGAGGATTTTTGCAAATTATTATTATTTTTTACATTTTTTATATATATATTTTTGGACAATACTTTTAAATAATTAGATTTTCTTAGAAAATATTTATAAATTTCAACTATAATGTTAATTATTAAAGAAAAATACTTATATGCATAGATAATTTCATCAAAAAATATATTTTTATTTGAAATAAAAGAGGTAAAGTATAAAACAAATATTTTAAAAAAAATTAATCGGGGCGGGGATCGGGGAATTAGGGACGGAGAATACATTCCCCGTCCCCGACCCCGATTAACCCACGGGGAATTTTTTCCCGTCCCCATTCTCCGCCTAACCGGGGATTCCCCGCACGGAAAACGGAAATCTCTAGTTCTTGAGTTCGAGTCCTCCATCTCCTAATTATTGTAATCTCGATTTTTATTTTAAAAGTAATAGTTACTTAATGAATAAAAAGTCATGAGTTCATACCAACAAAAAAAGTAGTTTAAGCTAATTAAAAAAAGAAAGAGTTCCGCATAACCTTTTAATATTTAATTGAATTATAATTTAAAATAATAATAAAAAATATTAATTAACAAATTTATAATTTATTTGTTGCTCTTAACTTTTTATATTTAGTCAATTATGAATTTGTATATATTTATATATTTTATACATAATTATGTTTATTGATGTTTTTCGATATCTAAATATAATAAATAAATTAAACATAACATTTTATTAAATTTTTATGTCTTTAATATAATGATTTTATATATACATATGATTATTTTTTTGTATTATTTTAACAAATAAAAAGTATTTCATAAAAAAATAAAAAATATTTTAAAATTACCTTAAACTTTTTTTATAGAATAATATTTTCACGTGAAGACACGTAGTCTTTTATAGTTATTAAAATGTCGAGTTAAATTTATTTGATTTTAAAATATAGAATCATGGTGAAACTTAAAAGAGAGGAACTAAAAAAAATACTTTTTTCCTTTTTTCATAAAGGACACCAAAATGTCAAAATATTATTTTGCTTCTTGAATTTTGTTTTATTTTTTTTATCTAAACTTTTAAAAGTATAATTTTAATTATTGAGTTTCAAAATTTGTTTCGTTTTAGTTTTTAAATTTTCAAAAGTTCAATTTTAATCCCATCTTAAAGAAATTTGAAAGTTTATATCTTTGAGAATAACAATTTGTATTAGGAATTTATCCTACATAGCATATTTTTTGCTCTTCATTATAATTATAGCACATTTTTAAAAATAATTTCATCCATAGCACATTTCTTTAAAATAATTTCATCCAAAACACATTTTGTCCAAAATTGCTATTCTAAATTTCTATCAGTTTAACTGATAAACTTTAGATTTCTATCAGTTCAATTGATAGACTTTTATCGCTTCAACTAATAGACTTCTATCAGTTCAACCGATAGACTTTAGACTTCTATCAGTTCAACTGATAGACTTCAATCGATTTTGAGTGGTTGAACAATGTAAATTGATAGACTTCAATCATTTTTGTGCCACAAATGAATACGTTTGAGAATTGTGCTATACATGAATAATTATTTTGTTTTTTTAATATACATGCAAAATCCCCTTAAAATAATACTTTGAGAATTTATCTTCCATAACATATTTTTGGCTCTTCATTACAATTGTAGCCCATCTTTTAAAATAATTTCATTCATAGTATATTTTGCCCAAAATTCCTATTTAGACTTCTATCAATTCAACTGATAGATTTTAGATTTTTATCAGTTCAACTGATAGACTTTAGACTTCTATCAGTTCAATTGATAGACTTTTATCAATCAACTAATAGGCAGCTATCTGTTCAACTGATAGACTTTAGACTTCTATCAATTCAACTTATAGACTTCAATCGACAAACTGATAGACTTTAATCATTTTTGTGCCACAAATGAATAAGTTTGGAAATTGTGCTATACATGGAATTATTATTATTATTTTTAATATACATGCAAAAGCCTCTTTTTTTATGAGTGTTTCATAAAAAAATATTTTATTTTATTTTTTGAGTACATATTGGAGGAGGAAGACAAATACGGCTCGAACCCATGAAGCTAGTGTTGAACTGATTTATAACAAACACTAAAACTATTGCGTCACTGACCTATTCGATAAAAAAAAAAAAAATGAATCAAATGACATACAACAAGGAAGAAAGGTATCACAAAAAGTTGATGCGATAAAACCATGTACAAGCAATAGTCTTAGTTTGTAAAAGAATCTCTTTGCTTGCAAGTTAGATTAGGTTACAAATAATATTTTTTTATTTGTCAACATTTATTTTTGTTGGTGTTCTCTTATATTAATTAGCACATGAGAATAATAATATCATCTCTAGAGATGTTTATTGGGCGGGGCGGGGCGGGGCGGGTCTGGGGAATGACCTCATTTCCCGTCTCCGCCACCAAAATTATTCTTCATCCCTGCGAAATTAATCTTTTTTTTTGCGCGATCGGGTTCCCGCGCTGAATTTTTCGGTTCATTTTTTTATATATATTTTTAAATTATAATCTTAAATAATTAATTTTTTTTTATAAAATATCTATAAATTTCAATTATATGGTTAACAAAAATAATGTTTCTTTAATATATAATTTCACAAAAAATATTTATTTTCTCTAAAAAGTAAAGTAATTAAATGAGATATAAATAATTTTTAATAAAAAAATTATAAACTGGGCGAGGATCGAGGAAATGGGGAGGGATTGGGAAAACAACCTCGTTTTTTCCATGAGAATTTTTTCTCCCCATCCTTATCCTCGTTTCCTGCACGAAAATAACACCTCTCTAATCTATTATATATTTAGAAGCAATTCAAATGTTTATTGTACTAAAAAAGTTAATATGTTTTCTGATGTATGTTTTAAAGGAAAAAATGTAATTTTATTGGGTTAGTGGCAAAATAGATCTTAAAAAATAATATAAGTTGTGGGATTATGGTCATCTAATATCTAAATATTCTAGAATAGTTAAAAAAAAAAAATTATAGGATAAGATGACATCTCATTCTTTAAAAAATTTTACCTTTTGCTTTTTACTATTTCCTTAAAATTGATTGAAAGAAAATTTTGTGGCACCAAATGGTGCCACATATACTTTTAAAGAGGGAACCCTCGTTGTTAAGGAGGGAAGTATTTTTCATATTACATTCATATCCCGCCTGCTTTATCTTTTCTCTCATTATTTACTTGTTTGTTAAGAGACAATATGGGAGGAGTACTGCAAACACTTTTGTTTGGGAAGGGTAGAAAAAAACAATTCTTTAACACCCTATCAACCTTTTCCAAATTTAAAAACAAAAAACCATAATTTTATTTTTCGTTAGAAAACTGCTGGGTATGATTATCAAAAGTTTTTTTTTTTTTTTTTTGAAAACATTATCAAAAGTATTTTATTCATTAATAATTTAATTTCAAAAATTAAATGTAAGACTTGATTTTAAAATTTAAAATAAACTAGATATTCTTTTAACACATGTAAAGCATTTGGGCCAATTGTTTTTTTAGTTACAAAGTGGGCATTAGAGATGCATTTTATCATCGTGAAATTCACAATTTTTTTTTTGCGAGGATGAAGACGGAATTTACTGCACAGAATTGATGAGATCGGGTTCCACCGTGAAAAATTCACCATTTTATTCTTATTTTTTTCTTTTCTAATCTTAATTTTTACAAGTATTTTTAAATAGTTAAATTTTTCATGAAAAATATACATTAATTTCAATTAGATTCTTTGAATGAATATTTCTACGAACAAAATACTATAACTAAAGAATAAATTAGTAAAAAAAATGAGTAAATTTATTTTTAAAAATAAAATATAAAAGAATCGAGAATGCATTTCCCATCTCGATTTACATTGCAGAGATTTTTTTTTAATCTGGACTCCATCCCACGGAGAAAATGGACATGTATTGTGGGGATTCAAAATTCTAGCAGACTAGCAGTATTGAGCCAAACCTAGAGGCTCGATTGAAATGAAACTAAAATTGAAATCAAAGGCGTGAATATCTAACACATTTTATTTCATTCCAAAATTAAAAAAGAAAAAGAAAAAAAAACAACTTCAAACGCCGATTTCCTCTCCGCCGTCAGCTCCCGTCGGCGTCGGCTCAGTTCGGTGAGGTTCCCGTCGTCGCCCCAGAATTACCTCTTTTCTTTTCCTTGTTCGAATTCGCGGAATGCTTTGTGTATTTGTAAATTGGATTGTGAATTTTGGTTGGATATGGCTTCTTGTCTTCTCGTTCTAGGGTTTAGATTCGAATTGATTCTCATTTTGGTTCTATATGGATTTGTCTTTTGTATTTGGTTTGAAACAATCGGAGTTGTGCTTATTTAGTTTTTGTTTGTTTGGATGATTTGGTTCTGAGTAACTGAGGGGAAGTTTTGAGTTCATTTCCTTAACCTTCTTTCTTTCTTTCTTCTGATTGTTGTGTTGATTGGACCTTCAATTTTTCTTTAGGGGGTTTTCATCAGCGATGCAAGTAATCTAACTATGCCATATTGCTAGAACAAAGGGCTCCTTCATCTCTGTTTTGTGATTTCTTTACTCCTTCCTTCTCTTCTTGTTTTTGTTTGTTTGTTTGTTTTTTCTTTCTGTGGTGGTTGTGTGATTGGAGGACGGGCTTCTGTATGTATATTGCTTGATATCATGGGGGGCAAACTGAGCATTCCCATTTTCAAAAAAAAAAAAAACATTTCATTCCCATCAGCTCTTCGATTTAACCATTTTCGCCGCTTGCAAAACTAACTTTGTACCATTTTCGTCTTTGATTTTTCAATTCCCATTTGAACCCAAGGTCTGGTACCACCCTCGAACCGGCTGCAATCGATGATAACTTCAGCCGGCGAAATAAATCGACCACTAGTGGCCTCAACAGCTTCTTGTTTCTTTTACGCCCTACATTGATCTCTGATTTCTTTTCTTTTTTCTTTTTCTGTTAATACTGACCGTAGTTGTAATCTGAATCAGAATCGACTCTTGGGCATGACCCAAGTTGGGGATTGAATTTCCAATCCAAATTTGCTGGGCAACTTGATCAGAATGTTGTCTGTTAAGTTTATATTTAGGACATATTCGTTTTTGTTGGATGTTGATTAGCATCTGAATGACTTTTTTGGTTTTCAGTCAATTGGGAAGTGTATGAGGGGACTTTTATAGCTGAAAATGTTCAATAAGTTAGCCAAGCGTGGCTTCTGCTCGGCAAGATCATCACGGCCTTGGCTCTTCGTAGGTTTGGGAAACCCTGGAGAGAAGTACAGAGGAACCAGGCACAATGTAATTGGCTAATTGTTGTACCATTTTTCATTATTTTTCATGAATCCCATTTTGAGTTTGCTATGTGAGGTTTTTGTTTGGTCATTCTTATTTTGGTTCAGAACAGGTGGGGTTTGAGATGATTGATGCGTTTGCCGAGTCTGTGGGGATTCCAATCAACAGGGTTCACTGTAAAGCTCTGTTTGGTGAAGGTGTGTTCTCCCTTTTATGATAAACATTTTCTTTTGGGCTGTATCCTGTATTGTTGATTTTATTTTGATTGCGTGAAATTCAAGGATATTTTCCTATTTATGTCAGGTTTTGTTGGGGACATCCCGGTTTTTTTGGCAAAGCCTCAAACTTACATGAACCTTAGTGGTGAATCTGTATGTGATTGAGAAACTCCTTATGTCTTCTGTCTTCTTATACGTCAGGCTTCTTTTGGTTGCAGCTATTTTTTATTCATGAGTTCATAGATTCATTTGAGTGAATTCATCTTGTTAAATTATTTGCTCAATGATTTTGATGAAAATATTCAAAGTAAAAAGTTATTCTATGCTAACGAGAGCATAACTCAAGTGGCATGAAGTATGTGCTTATGAGCAGGAGGTCATGAGTTTGAATCCCCTACTCAAAATATTGTTGAATTTTTAAATAGATGATTTTGATGAAAAAGAGAACTTGGAATTCAATTTAAAATCTACTAGGAGCAATTCTTGTCAAGCATGGCTAGTTCAATGCATGTCAATCATGTCTTCTTTACCAAGATTTGTTTGATGCCATAAGTCTTGTGTTTTTCCATCATACTGCAGGCAGGGCCACTTGCAGCCTATTATAAGCTACCTCTCAACCGCGTGCTTGTGGTAAATTCTTATGCGCATTTGAATCTTTTTTCATTACATAGTTTTTGAATGAACAAGGCAATGGTATTATTTCGAGTAATTGAATGCTGCAGTTCCATGATGACATGACCTTGCCATGTGGAGTGCTTCGGCTTCGACACAATGGAGGCCACCACTACCACAACGGGTAGCTTTTAACTCTTAACCATAAGCTATGTTGTTCATTGTATTTTTTTTAGTAAGAAACAATTTTATTGATGTATGAAATTACAAAAGATGGGGCAAAAGCCCAATACAAAAGATCACTCTAGTGGGCAAAAAGGGAGGCATGAGAGTAATGAGAGAAGAGAGAGGAAAGTTTACACCAAGTAGTAGATAGTATATCATTTTCGAAAATATGGTGGTAAGAACTTCCTTATCTTTGAAATCCTTCTATTTCATTCCAACCAAAGATTCAACAAATTGCTGAATATTGTCCATTGTCTCCACACCTCTTCTGTGATATTTACACACATACATTTGACTGGATCCATGTAGAGGTTAATATTTAGGGAGTTGATTTCAATCACGAGAGAAATGGCTTTGGATGTTTTCTTTTGAAAGAAGAAGGTCCAATAGGAGTCTGAAAATCATTTTTATGCTCATCAATCTACTAAATGTTCACCATGATAGGGAGATGCAATGCACACTGTTGGTTGATATAATTAAATTTACCCCAATCCATCAGCTTAGGCTTTTGGATTGATTGGTAGTTTTACATAATTCAACATGGTATCAGAGCAGGAGGTCATTAAAAAGTCCACTTGTAGGGCATTTCTCAAATTTCAAAGCCCACAAGTGAGGGGGAGTGTTGGTTGATATAATTAAATTTACCCCAATCCATCAGCTTAGGCTTTTGGATTGATTGGTGGTTTAACATAATTCAACACACACAATTACATCCTAATTGCATTTATTAGTTATATTTGGACACATCAGTTAATTGTTCCATTATACAAATGCGTTTGTAGAATCAAAGCTTAGCACTTGAGAGATCTAGGCATCTTATTTTATGTCATATTGTAACTATCAGAATGTTATCTATTGCATTGAAGCTTTTTCATCGCGGTTTCTCTAGATATGGTGTGTAACTGGGATTGCTACAGCTTGAATTCTTTTTTCGTGAGAACCTACTTTTTAATCGTCCATGCTCGTAAATTTATTGGCATTATTTATCCTTTAGTAAAAACCTTCATGACTTCTCTTTCAGTACCTTTTCATTTACGTCTTGAAATGGACTTTTATTTTAGGTTGAAGAGTGTCATGTATCATTTTAGAGGGAACAGAGAGTTTGCCAGGTTAAGAATTGGTAAGTTTTGTTGCCTATGCTATTTTGTGGTCTTTTATGTCTTCTTCATTCTCAGACATTTCCTTTCTAGGCATCGGAAGTCCACCTGGGCAAATGGATCCCAAAGCGTTTTTGCTTCAAAAGTTCAATAACACTGCTCAAGAACGAGTGAGTTCTTTTTGCTGATTATAATAGACAAAATTTATGGCTGGAAGTTGAAACCTTCCTATCTTTCTTTGAGCCCCCATCAATTTCATTTCACCCGCAAATTACTGCTTCGCTTATAAGTCGCTCTCTTGCTCTCCATTCTTTTACATAAAATTAAAAGAGCACGTTTCTGAATAGTATATTTTGAACCCTCTTGAATCCCACTTTCATTTTATGGCATTTTAGTATCTTTGCTTCGGTTATTCTTATGGCTAACTTGTTGCAAATATCATTGATTACACTATTCATAATTCCCGTCCTGGCGTAACATTTTCGTTATTTGTGTTTTAAAAGATTGATACCGCATTACAAGAGGGGGCTGGCGCATTGAAGCACGTATTGTCTCTCGGTTTATCAGAGAGTGCTAGATGCTTCAACCATGAACAGAAATACAAGCATATAAGGTTACAGACCATGCCGGCATGATGAGCCTATGATGAGCATTGCCATTGCCAATGAAACGTGCGAATTCTACGGAGTCCTCAAATGGAAGGGGGACAAAGGCAGAGTGGAGATTCTCTTAAAGGGACAATGACTTTGTCTTCTGATATACTGTAGGGTAGGAAATGAAGAGTTTAGAGGACGTTTTGTGAGATCCTAAGGTGTAATTATTTTATGCTCACAACTGATAGAACTTTTTAAGCTTAGATACTTAAAAAATTATCTCATGGTTAATTAATATATACTGAAATGCAGCTGATTGTTTTTGTTTTCTTTCTTTCTTTTGAGTTCCAGCTGATTGTTATTGTTCTCTTGCATTCTGCTTCAGTGTGCTTCGATTTTATATGTTTATAGTTAAGAAAATGATTGGGATGTATCACCAAATTTCCTGTGTGATTATTCCAACACCGGAAGAATCCAATTTAGTCGGTTATTTAAAAGACTAAAATACCCTTACTAGAACAGTTGAACTCCAGGTGGTTTGGACTTTGGAGGAAGGTTTTGTAACATGGAAGTGGAAATGGGTATGAGATGGTTGAGAAATAAATTACAAAAAGTCCGGTTTCATAAATATGTGGTTTTTGAAATTTAAGCATACAACAATTAGTTTATCATATGTTTTTTGTTACTTGTATATATACATTTTACCTAAATTTGTAGAAACTAAATTAGAATTTGGAAACAAAAAATAGTAGCTTCCAAAAATCTGTTTTTATTTTTGAAAGTTGGTTAATATCAACATACTTTCTTGTAGAAAAGAACGATATATTGTAGGAAAGATAGAAAAAGTAGGCTTAAGTTTTCAAAAACAAAAAAAGTTATCAAACGGAACTAAAAATATCGGACTTTTTTTTTACTATACGATAAAAAAGGGAAGAATATTTGTACTATTACATTGTTGGTGAATGCAAAAGAGTGACTGGTGTAGTAAAACTATATTCGAACACTTTGCACCAATAACGATCTCCATTGATAGTCGACCCTATAATTTAGGCAAGAAACACTCTGATGTTGCTGAGCATGAATGAAAGCTTGCAATACCAAGTTCTAGTATATTTTAGTAAATAGGCAACAAATAATTTTTTTTTATATAAAAAAAATTGTATGATGTACTCTTCTCACAAGATAATTACAAATGTAAGTAAATTTTAAAATATTTGTATCCATTATCAATATATTATAAATATTTACTAATACAAGTATTTATAAGAAAGTATGTGACAATATTAATTAATATTAATGACTATGTTTACTCATTTTTTTTTTTAAAAATGACTGTTTTAATACTTTTATAATGTTAAGAAAATTAGATAGGTAGTTATTATGAATTGAAATTTTTTATTTTTTCGAAACTCTTTTAACTATTAAACTAATTTATGATCATTTTTTTAGAGGCTCTCATTTAGAAATGATCTTTTTTGGTGGACTAATAGCCAAATAAGCTTATTATAGAGGATTTGTTGTCAAGTTTATATAACTTGTCACTAACACCATCAATTGGATCATGACTTGATGTTTTCAGGTTTGTATGACAAAAGATTTGATGTTACTTTAAAAAAGGGATAAGATTGCATAATTGTTGGAGAATCTTGACCCTTTTTGTCTTGTAAAATTAATCATCAATTTAGACGAAACCACGTTTTGAAATTAGGTTCATTGGCAAGATCAGAGTTCTATCTTGGTCTCGTAGGCATATATTGCTTCAGGAAACCAAATCAACCATAAAGATATCTAACAATATAAAATTATTTTCAAAAAATTATAAACAAAATTATGCTATATAAAGAAACAGTATAAAAATATGTACGCACTCAAAATTTATTTAACTAAACCACATCATCATCAACAAATAGGGATACACAACAATTTCTACTCATAGTATCTTAAACTTACTGAATAACATTAAGATTTAAAAAAAAAAAAAAAAAAAAAATCAAATTTTAGTTTTTTTTAATTATTTGTTTAAAAAAAAATTTCTTTTAAATTTTTGATGAGTGTTCAAGTCAATTTACATGCACCTCGACTATTTTGAAAAACAAACCTATCTACACTACAACATTTAGATGTAAAAAAATCATTAAAAAAAAATCTAGATAGTTGGACATCGTGAACTATTTTTTTGTGTGTTTTTTTTTTTTTTTTTTTTGTAGAAAAAAGTGGAGTGGAGTGGGGTGAAGTGGTTAATAGTGGTCACAAGTAATTGACAAATCATTTGGAGATTGAAGTTAATAGTAGTAGGGTAATCAACAACTTCTTTGGAGATTGAGGTATATAGTGGTTGATATATATATTTTTTCATTTTTTTTGAAAATTTGGTTGAGTAAATAATAACAATTATACGTCTATAATTGAAAGTTTATGAATTTTAATGGTTCACCTCGGTGGTTGTTAATTGATCTTAAAAACATTTTGACCACTTCAAGGGTTGTTAATTGATCTTAAAAACATTTTTATCTGTTTTAGTTTAATAATAATTAATACGTAAAAATTCGAATTCATGACATTTTAGATCATTGACATACATATACAGCCCTAAAATAATTAAAAACTAACATATTAAATTATCAACAAACTTTTAGTTTTATATTTTGTTACTAAACATATTAGTAACATGAATTTTTTTTGAAGAAATATTTGGACTAAATAATAAATATTAAAATTTAAAAATTTATTAAGCAAGCAATAATAAATTAAAAAAAAATTAGACTAAATTTACCGATCGTTAAAAATATGAATTATTAACTTTAATATTTACGTGAAACTTGTAAAAATATATTTTTCTAGAAAATAAAGAAATAGGTAGTAGGTTATGATAGTCTGAAAAAATAAGAAAAATATATTACTAGTTACAATATATATTTTTGTTTTCTAACAGAGAAATAGAAGGGAAAAAAAATCATAACTTCAAAATATTTCTTTTCTTTTGTTTGCCTAATTTTATTAAATTTTGTGTCTCGTTTTTATTAATTTTTTAAAATATTAACTACTTAAAAAAATAATATATTATATTAGTCTATGCACTTTCAATTTTGTTTTATTTTGATTCTTTTACTTTTAAATATCAAATTTTAATTTTTATATCGATAATAAAATTAAAATTTAGTATTTGTTGTTAATTTATTATTATATTTCATTTAATTTTTTTCTTCATAATTTTAGAAATATGTTTACATGAAAATTTTTAATTTTTTAAAAATAAGATTTTTTATGAATCAAAATTATCATTAATTGATAAATTTTCATAAAATAATTTATTTCAAGATCGAATTCTAGAATGTGGAGGTAAAGTAGATTGCAACCAATCAACCAAACCAACAAACTCGACTTTTTTGATATAGTTAAAATTATTTCTAAAAAGAAACAATTGAATATTGATGTTAGCCGAGATTGAAAATAAGTTTAATAAAATTTAATGTATGATTTGATAAAATAATTTTCTTTTTCTTTTTATAAAAAAAGCAAAGATTTGATAGAGGGTTTGATGAGTGGTTAAAAAGTAGTTGTTTCCTTATAAAAAACAAACAAACAAACATACCCTAAATTAATTGGTGATGATTATTCAAGAAATATGCTTTAACCCAATGAATTAGGCTGAACTTGGGATTGTTTGATTTTACCAAAAAGTTCGGTTTCTATTGCCCTCAAAAGCAATATGTTTGGTAGCTGGTCAGTTCTCTAGCTATTGAAGTTGATTACTAACCAAAAACAAGAAAAGGATGACAATAATTCATTCCACCTCATAATTCAACCAAAGTTTTAAAACCACCATAATAAATGAGACCTAGAGAGACACTTCAATCAAACACTCAATGGTACTCCCTCAATCTTAAAATATTAAAAAAAAAAAAAACCATTAACAAACATGACTGAGGTGTTTTGTGCAAGAAGAAGTGTCTAGAAGAATGAGAATAATTATAAGGAATAATTTTTATCCATGTTTGAGTCATCAACCATAGTTCCTCCTTATAACCAATATTTATTCTCCCCACAATCATTATTTATCTTCCATATAAACACATGTAATAGTTTCTATAATCTTTCTTTGGAACTCCAAACATGATAAAAATTTTCTCCATAATTATCTCACCCCAATCCAAAACCAAATAATTTGTTCTCTCTTTTAATCATTATCCTTTATATTTTTTCTCATATTCTCATTCTCCATAATCATTTCTGTCCTTACCACAAACCTTACATAACGTGTATTTTTTCTTCTTAAAAGAACAAATAATCTACTTATAAGTACTAATTTCAAAAGTTATTCTGAACCCACCATAAACCAAAATCAATAGTGCATGTATTTATGTATTGAGTTCATTCACACCACATACTTTTCACTAGACAGACAGCCCAAGTTCACACAGAGGGAAGTTATGTTCATAACAGTTCAGCTTCATATTTGATGCATATTTGGTACTTTCTTGAAATCGTGCTCGATAATATAACATTTCATTGGAAAGACGAGCAACTTACAAAATGTTATATCCTGTGACAATGTTATATGTTTTAAATTTCAAAGTATGTGTTGACTAATGTCACGAGGCACGTGCATGCTGGCCTGAAGAGTCATGAATATATATAAAAAAAGACTCTAACTGGGGCAGTCTGGCAGGTACCTCAAAGTAATAGACAAACGCATGAATCAAACCCACAAAACATAAGACCAAAGAAAACTATGCCCTCATGAATAGATCAAAATGCCCAAGGGAAGTTCCAGGATTCATGGCAATAGCAATATAGTCTAAACCAACATGTTAAATTACTGTTATTTAGTGTATTATTAGCAAAAAGTATTGGTAATTCAAGGATCCTTGTGTTAGTTTCTCATCAATCACTTAAGTCCCTAATTCAGTAGCTTTAAACCTGTGTTATTTGCAAATCAGACTTAACTAGAAGATAGAGCAGAGTAAAGAAACATAAAGAAGATATAATGTAACTATTACGAGATGAAAATGGGCATTGGAATGACTTGTTTGTATATTACAAAAGTACAAGAGAAACGAATCAAAATCATGAATTCATATAATGTTGAAAAAAGAAGCAAGCATAACTTGAACCCAGAATAGTTTCAAACGTTGTATCGTTATGGTATTCAATAAAAATGTAAATAGAGGACATGATTCACCTAAGAGTAGTGCAGTCCTCAACATGATCAGCATGTATTGATCCCATCCTTGCAATCTTTTGTCAAATTATAGAATGTTTCAACACGGGTCTTCGCCCTATATAACACTTCAGTATCCACTGCAACTCTCATGTACCCATCAAACTCTACTGGTTTTCCATTGTTTACAAGCGTCGTTTCATTGTACCACTCGCTAGTATTTCCCCACAATTCCTTGTAGTCATCAAGAAAATGGACTTTAAAATGAGATCGCAATTTGTCGAAGTAGTTATAGAATGGTTCATTGGTGGCTATATACAGATTCCTCGAAGGTCGAATCATCCCTTTCAAATTTTCAAGGATGGCATCAGGAGATGTATCCGCATCCAAATGAGGCCAAAGCTCTTTATTTTGTGCCTTCTCTCCTCGAACCACATGAACTGCATCAAAATCCCAGTCCATGCGTCCACTGATTTCCGTTACAATATTCATCAATCTTTTCGATTTCCACACGGCATGCCACGGGCGCTGAATGTACTTTGCAGCTTGCCCTTCACACACTCTGTACCAATAATTCTCAGGTTCTGGAGCATCAAACTGCCTCCATATGATTGTATTTCTATCTTTCTTCAGTTGCATTGGTGTCACTTTATGACTCACAACCTTCCTAACAGGCATCTTCTTCTTGTGCCCTCTATCCCATTTCTTCCAATCTCTCAGAAATTCACCCTCCTCTACTATCGATGCAACCTCTTTAAGATGCTCGAAATCGTAGTAGAAACGAAAATCTTTCCCCTCCTCATCTTTGTTGCTTGGATTATAACTAGCTGACAAACACACACTCAAGTCCATCACAAACGTCCTGTTCAAGTACATCGCCTCTCCCAAACCACACAAGAAACTCCATAGATACTGATTCATTCCTTTACAGTAATCCCCTCCACGTGAATAGTACACGTACTTCCCCTTCCTAAAGTTCATCTCCGATCCCAACGTCGGGATCGTGTCATTGATCTCCTCATCCGTAACCGGTGGAGAAACTCTAGAGCTTCCACCACCTCTCGTATGGTTGCTTCTCGGTCGTCGAGCATTTAAACCCGAATGCCAACCACCAGCATGAACAACCTTATAATGACAATCCTCCCCAATATCGAATCGAAACCTCCGAAAATCCCTATACTTCCTCCACGACTTTTCTTTCTTGTTCCTAAACCGCCAGGAAACATCACACTCATCTTCTGTCGACCCATTAACCGGAATCTGATACTCGAGAAACGCAATAGACTTAAACGCCATCAAATTAAACCTTTCGACAGCAATCAAAGCATGCGGGTCGGAGCAATGAACAGCCCTAAATTCATGACAGTTGAACTTAGGAGCAGAAGAATTAGCAATTACCTCCTCGGATTTGTCAATGAGGGCCTCCGTGATGGGGTCGGCCTGAGGCGTGGTGGGCACCAAATCCTCCCCGGTTCTAGGAGGGATTCATCGTTCTTGAAAGTGGCGTTTTGGGAGGCAGCGAGGAAGCTGGTAAGGGCGGGAGTGGATTCGAGCCATGGATCCGGAGGCTGGTAAGTGATGGCGATGACAGTGATGATGAGAACGGAGAACACAAAAACGGAGAAACAGAGATTGGCGATGAGCTTGATGAGATGCTGCCCAATGGGCTCTGTGGTGGGATTTGGATCTTTCATGGGGTTTTCTCAAAACCCCACTTCTGGATTCCAAGCACAAGTTGAAATCGAGCTGCCCAATAATATCAGTGCAAAGACAAGAGAGAAATGGAAGAATGGGTCGGGGTTGCAATCGGTGGACGATTTTCAGAGATCTGGACTGGAAGAAAGACACACAACTATCCATTCCCAGTTTGCTGAAATCTGTCTTACAAGTTGGATTTTTTTTAATTTAAAAATCTTCCTTTTCAAACATGGAGTAGAGATGGCCCATTTTTGTATGGGGAATCGGTTATACACATTTTCACCTCGGGAATTTCCGTCCCTATCCCCGAGAAAAAAGAGGAATTTTCTCGAGGATGGGGATTAAATTTAGTGGCGGTTTCTCCAGCCCCATCCCACTCTGTGGACATCTATACACGGTGGAAGTGTTTGGATGAGATTTTGAATGAAAAATTAGTTTGAGAAGATATTTTGAGTAGTTAGAAATTGAGAATTGTAGTAAAAAACTTGTTTGAATGTAGTTTTTATGTAGATAAGTTAGAGTTAAAAACTTGTTTTGATGTAGATTTAAAATGAGTAATTATTTTGAAAAGTTAAAAATGAATGATTAAAAATGTATTATTTTGAGGAGTGAGATGTGAATGATTAAAAGTGAGAAGTTATTTTAAGTAGTTATAAGTGAATGATTAGAAATGAAGAATTATTTTGAATAGTAAAAATGAAGAATTATTTTGAATAGTTGCAAAAAATTCATTTCGATATAGTTTTTTGAGAAGGAGTTAGTACATTCTCAATTTAAATCCTCCTTAAATATGATAAACAAACACCCTCTAGACAATATTGTCTTCGACCACTTAAAAATCTATGAATGACAATTCTTTTAAAAAATTAAATATAACAAAAATTGATCAAACATAATAAAAATTTGAACGAACACTCCACTCGTGATATTTTAGAAAAGTGAAATTAATGGAAGATAATAAAAATTAAAATATTTTATAATATTTGATATATTTTTAAAAAGTTGCACAAATTAAAATAGGGTACAAGAATATGATACCTACACCAAATTCTCTAATAATATACTAAGATGCATTTAATGAAATATCAATCAAACTCAAAGATCTGATATATTTGATTTAATATAATAGTTGGCATAATGACATAGAGGTCCCTGGTTACAAGACATTGGGTGAATTTGTAGAGAAATGATAGGCTAGTTTGAATATATATATATATATATATATATATATATATATATATATATATTTGAGCCCCTAAAAGTTCCTTATTTCAAATGTTCACTTTTAATCCTACTCAAGAATACCAAGAATAGTCTCTACTCGTAGTTTATTTCTAACTTGTGCAAAAAAGGGGGAAATTATCTCTATTAGCCTTTACATTAGGAAGTACACAAATTATATTTAAACAATGTCTAAATACAAGGATAAAAATGATATTTTACCCTAATAAAATATTATAATAGTTCCTTTCATAATTACATGCATATGCTTTTCTTTTTATTTTTTTCCTATACAATTACTCTATGTGTGCATCTGAGAGTAACTATATAATCTTTTAAACTTGAGGTAATCCCAAGAAAAAAGTACAGGATGGTAATTTCAACGAAGGGCATGGTTGTAATCATGGAAGTGGAAAGTTTTGTAAATGAAATGAGAAAGCCACTTTGAAGCAGCAAAGCAGAGTATAGCCATGGCCACCATCACAATTCTAGAAGTACCTGATACCAAACTCTGTTTTGTTGCTGCAAAAACTCCAAGTAAAGCAATGGAGATGATTTGCAACCCAACTTCTAGTGCATTTAAACCCTTGTATGCCCCACTACAACTGCTGCAGTTCACCACATGAGACCAGTACCTGAAACCGCCCCCAGCCGACATTCAGTTTTTTCGGGTATGAATATATCGGTATCGATGTCGATGAACATGAATGAAAAATAAAATATAAAATAAAGTGCAAGAACATGACAGGAAGGGAACTTGGTGGAGATGATATGATCTGCGTATGAATGATTTTCGCATAATGTCTTTTTCTTGCATGAATTTTATAATTAGTTTGTTTTCTAAGAAGTTAAGAGATTTTTTTTTAATATCATTATGTGTGAATAAGATTCAAACATTGACCTCTTGATTTGGAATATACGCCTTAACTAGGAGAGCTTACAATAGATTGGGGATTGATTCATAGCTGTTTTCCAAAAGATACAATTGTTTTGGCTAGACAATTGGAATGGAAACAGAGCCCTCAATTTGACATATCCCCTCACTTACAATATCTCTTTATGCAAGCAGGCTTTAATTACTGATTGTTGGGGTGTGTCACTCATAGATCCTGGAACTTGAAACTTCAAAGAAACTCTTAAGGATGATGAAATTTCGGAGTGGGCAGAATTATCTCATCTTTTGGATAGTACCACTTTAAATGATAGAAAGGATTATTGGAATGGACTCTGGAAACCAGTGGGACTTTCACATCTACATCTTGATTAAAGCAATTATCCTCATCCCCTTTGGCTGAAAATAGTGAATATTATATCGACATATGAAAAGCCCAACATCCTAAGAAGGTAAAGTTCTTTGTTTGGGAGCTTAGCCATGGAGCTATCAATACTATTGTCACCTACAGATGAAATTGCCGAGAATGGCCTTGGCACCTAGCATGTGCTCCCTTTGCAACAATGAATCCGAATCACAGATCCATCTCTTCAGCAATTGTCCGGTGGCAAACAGAATATGGTCCTTCCTTTTTAGATCATTTGACTGGCAAACGATTAGACCAGGAAACATTGGCGATGTCCTCCACTACTTTATTCATGGTCACCCTTTCAAATCAGACAAAAAGACTCTATGGCTCCTCTTCATCTTTGCTTTTGGTGGAAGATATAGAACGCGCAGAATGATCACATTTTTTCCGACTCAAATGACCAAGCAGAAAACTTAATCGACTCTATTATGTCTTGGCACAAAACTTTACTTTTCAAAGATTATAGTTTTTCTACTCTTTTATCTCATTGGAAAGGTTTTTTGTAACTAACGATAGGTCTTTTGTAACTATGGAAGTTTTCTCGGTTCCTATTAAAAAAAGATATTTATTGAGATTAACCACTTTTTAGTGGCTTGTGAGAGAAAATAGACAAATGTGCGAAATTCGAAAAGGTAGATTATCTGTGAAAAATAAGCATGAAAAGGGAAAGAAAAATAAGTTAAAAAGTAATTCTTCAATCATTTTCTTTACAGTTATTAGTTTAAAAAGCAAAAGACATTTTTTTTTTCAAAATTCAGAATAAGGAAAGGATAACTGAAAGGGTATAAAAGAGGAGTTCATGCCTATGAGGAAGAAAGTTTGTCAAACCATAGGTTGGCCTAATGGTCGAGAGGCCTTCAAAAACCAAAAGGTTATGAGTTCAATTCATGAGACCATCCACCTAAAAATTAATTTCCTATGGATTTGCTTGACACCAAAATATTGTAGGGTCAGACAGTATATCTCATGAAAACAATTAAGGTGCACGTAAGCTAATCCAGACACTCATGGATATTTTAAAAAAATAAAACAAATAGCAACCAACATAAATTTAGATCTATCTTAAATGCACTTTGACTAAACTAATGAGACAAACTCATTTGAAAATAAGAAACTCATAGGTTAATAATAATAATAATAATTTTTTGATATTTGTGAGCATCTAGATCATTACCTCTTAGATTTTCAAATCCTTTGACTACTAAGCCAACCCATGATGGTTGAAACTCATAGGATATTAGTATTATTATATCTAAGGTAGGTACATCATGGCCACAATATTTGAGCCACGACTTCCAAGATATTGAAGTTTCCAATTCATGCATTGAAAATTGAAATGAATGAGTATGCATTTAACATAAGGAAGCTGTGAAAAAGAGTTACCTGTCCATCAGCTGTTCCCTTGGAGGCGATGGAGGAAGAATGCCACTGAACTTGCCTCTCCAATCAACATGACCATCTGAATATTTGTTCAACCATCTTCTGAAAGCAACCACTTTGGCGTCTGACTTGGTTGGCACAAAACAAGCTTTCTGCCAATTTGAAAGACCCACATCCAATAGCTTCCTCTCCTGTAAAGATATAACGATAAAAATGAATTCATAACGTCTCATATATTCTGTCTTTGTTCCTGTAATTTAATGTAGTAAACATTTAAAGCTTAACAAGCAGGACTCTGAAGGGTAGTACAAGAACAGTTGCGTGAAGATTCATCCCAGAAAAGAGTACTCTTTAATGGTGATGATGAAGTTTTTCAACAGAAAACAGAAATGTAAAAAGGAGAAAATTGTAAAAGCAACGAAAACGAATTAAGGGCTCATAACATAACATATGTTTTCTTTAATTACACTAATGGCATCATCATCACCATCACATATATTGATTACTGAGGGTAAGCTTTGAGGTTCATTTCATCATAAAATGAGAGTAGTTCCTTAAACTTTTGAACCATCCAGGAATTATCAACAAGTTGAAATAATGAACATTGATAGAGACTAATTACTCGAACACTGTAAGAGTTTTATCTATACTTCGAAAAACAAATGGAATGTGCTGAAAATATGATAGTCATTACCTCCACATGAAGAAGATACAAATCTGAATCTAAGATGAGGTTTTGTCCCACATGGAGGACCCATCTCGGAATAATTCGACCAATCCCTATAGCAAAATTTCTTAGAGATACAAATATTAATCTGCTTCGACCTGGACTAACAGGAATACACATAAATATTAGCATCGCTTTTCTCTGTGATGTGTTTGGCGCCACCTGATACAAAGGAAGAAGAAATATAAATATACCCAAGATTTGAGAGAAATAAATCCAGATAATGCTAAAGAGTAACAAACTTTTCACCACCCAAACATGTATGCAAAGGAGGTTTCTGGATTTCTCACCTTATTGTTTTCGGTTGATATGGGAGTTCCATTGTCTTGGCCTTCCAAATTCTTTTTCTTAGAAGGTAGACTAAAAGAAGTGGAAAATACACAGGGTGCAAAAAACTTGCTATTTCCCAGTTCCTGGTTAGTGATGAAACCGCAAACATCCAAGTCTCTTACAACTATTTCAATTGGTTTGCCTCCTTCTCTATCTGCTTTCTCTGTGAAAAATTCCATAGATATTAGCCATCAGATCCAATTTAAAATAGAAAAAGGAATATTAAATCGTTAATTTCCACCCAAAAACACTCATCTATTATTGGGCTGTTGCCTTCCCATGATCCCATAATGAGCATATGGAACATGTGCTGGGTCCATAAGATTTTCGGTCAAAACCTCATACCTGTAAGTGCAAAAAGATAGAGAGTAGTTGAGTTATAGAGGTCTTCTCTACGCCCTTGAGCCCCTTCTTCATTTAATCGATGTTATTAATGTTATTGTTGAGACCCTATTTGATAACCATTTGATTTTTTGTTTTTTGTTTTTGAAATTTAAGTTTATTTTTACTCAAATTTACTACCATAATTCCATCTTTCTTACAATGCATCCATCTTGCCTCAAGAAAGTAGATGAATGCTAACCAAATTTCAAAAACAAAAACAAGCTTTTGGAAGGTACTTTTTTTTGTTTCCAAATTTTAGTTTGGTTCCTAGAAATATAGGTAAAATGTAGATATCCAACCAAAGAAAAACATATGGTAACGTAGTTGTTGTAGGCTTAAATTTCAAAAACCAAAAACTAAAAAAAAAAATGATTATCAAACAAGGGTAAGCTATGCAGTTTCACCATCTTTGGTTGTGAATAGCAAATAGTCTTTTACAATGAGATCCACTTAACAATAATATTTAATTATGAAGGTTAGTTAAGTAGCTGATCCTTTTAAACCGTTATGTTAATAGGATTATTTACCTTATAGTGGATCTTCTTCAGTGTAAAAAGAAAAGGAGAAAAAAAAGCATAGTTTTCCCACGCCCTGATATACTCACATTCCACACCAAGTTCATCCACATACGACACAACTTTCTTCATAAGTCCTCTACAACTAAACTGACCAAGATCAAATAAAATGCAGATAACTAAAAAAATGACACTTTGTCGATCCATACCCATATGGAAGATCTCTGTTACTGATTAACTTAGTATATGAGGGATCGTCCAATTCGGGGATGTAAGGGGGTTTTTTATTCACCATAATATCTTTGTACTGGGGATCACTATTTGGCCAAAACCATAACACGTCATTCTGCACAATGCTAGGATAAACAGCAACACATGCCCTTTTGGATGTGTGAACCTGCAATATATCACATGAAAATCAGCAAATCTTGTCCAGATATTTGCGGTTAGTCTAATATAGCCTCGATGCTTAAAATCTTCTAACTATCTTAGAGTTAAAATATGACTATCTTGGTAACTTCTGAATACTGACTGCCACTTTCTACTGTAATATATCATAATTCTGAACAATGTTCAACAATAGAATAATATACACCAGTGGCAGTAATATAAAGTGTCATTATGGGTTAGCCTAGTCGTCGAGAAAAGAGTTTTGGAGAAGTAAGAGGTGATGGGTTTGTGGTCACCTACCTAGAATAATTTTCTACTGATTTCCTTTGCTCCAATTATAGGATCAGACGGGTGTGCTATGAGAAAAGTCGAGGTACGCGTAAACTAACCAAGACACTCACAAATATAAAAAAAGAAAAGAAAAGACATAAATAGAAAGCAAAATTCAATTCTGAATCCAAGTTAAATCATTTAGCAGTTTGTCAAAAGTTTTCCCAATAAGTTCATCACAGAGAATTGATGGAAAATATTAACCAAGAAAATAACACCCCGGGACGAATCTTGAGAAAAAGGATATGACTTCCAATGAAATACGTCAAAAGCTTGTTAATTTAGCCCTAATAACTTATAGCTAGTCTATGATCAATTGATCATTATGTATACAATTTCCAGCATTCAAGAAAAGTTGTGTTGGTTACAGTAATATTCAATACTTAATGGATCCATTGAGAAAAAAAAAACTATATTTTTCTGATTTGTCATTTAAAGAAATGATGATTCTATTCTAAATAAGCTCATTTTTTCAAAACTATCATAGAACTATATTAACATGGAACAGTAACCGAAGAGAAGATAAGATTCAGTTCAGTAATGTGGAGTTCACTTGAGTTGAAAGCAGTAAATGATGGACTAATTATAAATTTAGTGCCGTGTCGAGCTTTAAAATGTTTCCTAAATTTTGAAATGTCTGATTCTAGGCGTTATCTCTACTTTGAACATTGTTAACTAAATTTGAATAATGCAACAGCATAACTATTGGATAAGCATCGACTGGTTGAGCATGAAGTAACAAACCGCAGTAGACAACTAAACAAAATAAAGTGGCAGCAACTAGCAAGCAGCAGCATATGAAATCTCTTTTGCTTAGTATATCAGGTCAAATTGACAACTGAAGTTAATTTGTTATTTGTTATATTGGCATTCTTTTTTGTTGCTTAAATTATGTAAAAAAACTAATGCTGATCCAATAGTCATTATCATATCAGATCACCAATAGAGACTGAAAAGAATCACAATTCAAATTGGATGTAATCAAAACTCTTTCAAAGTTCAACATTAATAGATACAAATTCAAGCAGAGACAAAACAGAATCACCATCCAAATTCAAATGTGTAAACAAAACTCTTACCAAACAAAGTTCAACATTATGTTAAGACCCCGGCCTTGCAGGTTCATACGCGAAGGAAAAAGAAAATGAGTGTGGGCCAGGGTGCAGCTGCCGTTATTTAAATTAGGGTTTTTTGGCACGTGTGGGGGAGGTCCAAATAGGCTTTACGCAAGGTTAATGGTAGTATATAGCTTTTCTTTATCTGAACATTTTTATAAATTCTATGTAAATTATCTGAGGAAGATTTGGGAAGGAAGCTTTTGTACCTTTTCTTATTCTGATATATAATTAAAGCTGTTGGATACCAACACTTTTGGTATCAAAGTAGGTCTATTCTAGAATGGTGGGCAAAATGGTGGTGAAGTTTATCGAGATGGAAGGGAAGATGGAGGAGCTTCAATCACAGAAGCAGGAAAATGAAATAAAAAGGGTTGCGACGGAGGAGAGAAGGGATTTGCAGTTCGCAGATAAGGGGGAAAAGCATACGAGTTTATCGCATCGACGGGATATGAAATTCGATATTCTCCAAGAGCAGGTGTCCAGGATGGCAGAACGAATGGAAAGGCTAGATAAGTTCATCTTTCAACAGTCGATGATGTTGTCGACGGAACGAACGACACCGAAAGGGGAAGAAAAAAATAGCAGAGGAAGAATTCACGACGAAGGTGAAACAAAAAGAGAAACCCAACGAAGGTGAGACCCCACGAACCAATCGGAAATTTGCACGCCTAATGTTTGCGAGGTTCCCCTCTTTGATACGAGGCTCCGAAAACTAGAGGTAGCCATCTTGCAGGGTGAAGAGGAAGAAGACTCAGATGGTTGGGTTCATCGGGTTGAGCATTACTTCGTAGTTAATCGCTTGATCAAACGTGATAAATTGGAAGCGGTTGTGCTTTGTCTCGAGGGAGAGGCTCTCGATTGGCACCAATATGAAGAGGATCGATCACCTATTGCCTCCTTGTCTGGTTTTCGTGCTCTGTTATTGGAAATCTTCAAACCTTCGGCCCAAGTTATATGCGAGATTAATGGGGCTCCGACAGGAAACCACTATTCGACTTTCGAGAGTACAGGTGGAAATTTGAGAAGTTTGTTGTCAGGTTGAAGGATTAATGATAAAGTCTTGGAGGGCAAGTTTGAAAGTGGGCTTCGAAAAGAAATACAGAGCGGGATTCGAAAGTTAAGATCAGTTGGCTTGAAGGCTAAGATGATGCTAGCTCAACTTATTGAGGAAGATGCAACCACCCAGCAAAAGAAGAAGATAGTTGTGAGCTCTAGTAAATGGGGTACCAGATTCGTTAGAATGCAAGATACGAAATGACAGGGTTCTCAAACTCAAACCTTCGGTCCTTCACATTTAGCCCTGCTTGGTCCAATGCTATCAACCCCACCATACAGGCATCACAGGGGAGCATTGGGAGTTCACCACCAGGCTCATCGACTATGTTAACTAAATCGATGACATCTAAAAGGTTGTCTTATAGTGAGCTATGAATCAAGCGTGAAAAAGGACTGTGTTATCGATGGGACGAAAAGTTCACACCGGGACACCGTTGTAAGAAGAAAGAGTTGCAGGAATTAGAAATAATTGTGAAGATGGGGCTGGAAAGGGTTGTCGCGAATGACAATAAAAATATCCAAGATCTCTTGCATGATCCCCAACAAATCATGGTTAAGGAGAGAGAAACCAAGATATGGGATTTGACTTCTCTGACATTAAATGCCCTGGCAAGTTTGAGCCCGCCATAGACATTGAAGATGCGAGGCCGAATTGGGGAGTATGAGGTCATAATGCTAGTTGACAGTGGGATGACGCACAATTTTATTTCTGGGGAGATTGTAAAGAAAGTTTAGTTGGTCGTCGAACCAACAACCGGGTGTGGAGTGGTGCTCAGGACAAGGGAATCAATCCGGGCGGTAGGAAAGTGCCAAAATGTGATCCTAACTCTTAATGAATTAACTAGAATACATGATTTTTTTTTCCCATTACCTCTTGGTAGCGCCAATGTCGTACTGGAAGTAGCATGGCTCGAGACGTTGGGTAAGATCGTATTCGACTATAATGCATTAAATATGGCATTTAATGTGGGTGAGAGATTGGTTAAGCTAGGAGGTGATCGTAGCTTGGTAAAATCACAAATCTCCCTTAAATCAATAATGAAAGCATTTATTGAAAACGACTAAGGGATTTTGATTGAGTTGAATGAGATAGAACCAGAGGGGAAGCTTGGATATGACAGTAAGGTGGTAACCATACCCACAGAATTGCAGGAAGTGCTTGATTCTTTTCTAGCAGTTTTTTAGTCCATGACAGCCTTATCCCCTCAGAGTAGCAAGGATCATACGACTGATTTACAGCCAGACACTGGCCCTGTTAATGTTCGACCTTATAGGTACCCCAGTTACAAAAATCAGAAATTGAAAGATAGGCCAGGGAGATGCTCTTGGCATGGGTAATTCGACCAAGTAAGAATCCTCCTGGTTAAAAAAAAAGACCACAGTTGGTGATTTTGTGTTGATTACATGGCATTGAATAATGTCATCGTCCCCAAAAAGTTTCCTATTCTAATGGTGGATGAGTTACTTGACGAGTTGTACGGTGCTTTGGTATAAACCAAAATTGATCTTAAGGCGAGTTATCATCAAATCTGGGTTGAATCGAGAGATGTGCATAAGACGAAATTTTGTACCCATGACAGCTATTATGAATTCTTAGTGATGTCGTTTGGACTTCAAAATGCGCCATCAATGTTCCAATTGGTCATGAACTCGATCCATCAGCCCTTCTTGCGAAAGTTTGTGCTCGTGTTTTTGACATCTTGATATATAGTTCATCCATAGCTGACCACGTGACACACCTTTCTACAGTTTTGCAAGTCCTATGTGAAAATCAATTTGTTGCCAACAGAAAGAAATGCTAGTTTGGTGCGTCAAGCATTGAGTATCTGGGCCACATCGTTTCCGTTAACGATGGCTCTGATGGGTGGTTTTGCTAGAATAGACAATAATGAGGTCACTATTTTAGTAAATGATGCAGAGAAGCCTAGTGACAGAGGATGTGTCTGTCGATCTTGCTAAATTGGAGGCAATGACTCAATGGCCAAGGCCATCACCTAGGCACTTGAGGGAGTTACGTGGTTTCTTAGGAGTGGCGAGCTATTATCAGAAGTTTTTAGCAAACTACGACACTATTGCCATGCCCTTAACACAATTATTGAAGAAAGGACAATTTTCTTGGGAAGCCACACTTGGGGAAGTTTTCCAACGCCTCAAGAGCGCCATGATGTCTACTCCAGTTCTACAACTCCCTGATTTTACTCAACCATTCATTGTAGAAACAGATGCCTCAGGTATGGGAATCGGGGAAATTCTAATGCAGGAAGGGCGACCCATTGCTTTCTTTAGCAAAGCTTTGCCTCCCACCCATCGACATAAGGCAGCGTGCGAACGCAAATTAATGGTGATAGTCTTTGCTGTTCAGAAATTGCAACCCTATTTAATGGGACCAAAATTTTTGGTTTGCACTAATCAAAAGAGTCTAAAATTCTTATTGGAACAACGAGTAATTGAGGGAGAATATCATAAATGGATCGTGAAACTCCTTGGCTATGATTTTCGTACTGAATACAAAAAGGGGTTGGAGAACTCTACTGTCGATACTTTATCCCGCTGTCACCCCGTGTTAGAATTTGGAATGCTTAGCATGGTAAAGAATATAAACCCCGCCTTGTTTGTGACTCAGTTGCAAGAGGATAGTCAACTTAATGACATTCGCATAAAGTTACTTTCTCAAGTGGGCAAACCAATGGGATAGTCATTAAGGGGGGAGTTGTTGTGTTATAATAACCGACTAGTGTTTCCATCAGACTCACCAACAATTCCTTTATTACTAAATGAATTTCACAATAGCCCAACGGGTGGACACCAAGAGGCTTTAAAAACCCACCAACATTTAACATGCGAGGTCTATTGGTAGTGCATGAAGGCTTGTGTTCGCACTTTTGTAGCAGAATGCACGATATGCCAACATGCAAAATATTTGACTTTGGCTCTTGCAAGTTTGCTCCAAGCATTACCCGTCCCTAAGAGCATAAGAGAGGATATCTCTATGGACTTCGTGGAGGGATTACCTAAGTCTGACGGTTTTGACACAATTTTTTTTGGTGGTGGGGGACAGATTGTCAAAGTATGAGCATTTTATTGCATTAAAACATCATTTTACAACAGTAACTATTGCATCCATTTTTATTAAGGAAGTCGTACGCCTGCATGGTTTCCCTAGAAGTATTGTCTCTGATAGGGATAAAGTTTTCACTAACCTGTTCTGGGAAGAGATGTTTCGTTTGGCATGTATGAAGTTGAAGCATAGCACAACTTATCACCCACAGATAGATGGGCAAACAGAAGTAGTGAACCGAGGGGTAGAGACTTATTTACATTGTTATACAATGACATCTCCTCATAATTGGTATTGTTGGTTAGCATGGACAAAGTTTAGCTACAACACCTCTTATCATACCGCCACCGACATGACGCCCTTCGAAGTTGTTTATGGGTGCGCTCCACCCCCATTGATGTCCTATGATAGGGGTACTATAATGTTGTCAGAAGTCGATTCTCAACTACAAGAACAAGATCAGATGTTGAGCAAGCTTAAGTTGGTGCTACCTAAGACACAACAAACGATGACCAAACAAGCCAAAGGTAAACACCGGGGCATCCAGTATGACGTGAATGATTGGGTTTACTTGAAGCTCTGCCCCTACAGATAGCCGAGCTTGTCTAAACACAAGCATTCGAAGTTAGCCCCACGCTTTATTGGACCATTTCAAGTTGTGTCACGAGTGGGGAAAGTTGCTTACAAAGTGTCATTGCCTACTAATATGAAAATACACCCAGTATTTCATGTATCAGTTCTTCAAAAGGCAATAGGGCACAACCTAGTTGTCTATCCTGTTCCTCCAAATTTAGGAGTTAGACTTATCTTGTCAATTCAAGCCACATGCAATGTAGGCGTGCACATAGTGATATTGCCGCCAGGGGGCCATGAGGTACTTATACATTGGGAGCAAGAAGCTGTTGAAGATGCAACATGGGAAAGTGCCTCCGCTATCGAGACCCAGTATTCAGACTTCCACCTTGAGGACAAGGTGGCTCTTTGGGGGGTGGGTATTGATAAGACCCCAACCTTGCAGGTTTATACACGAAGGAAAAAGAAAATGAGTGTGGACCAGGGTGGGTTTTTGGCACGTGTGGGGGAGGGTCCGAATAGTCTTTACGCTAGGTTAAGGCTAGTATATAACTCTCTTTAATTTTTCTACCGTTTTTTTCTTTATCTGAACATTTTTATGAATTATGTGTAAATTCTCTGAAGAGGACGTGGGAAGGAAGCTTTTGAAGCTTTCCTTATTTTGATATATAAATAAAGTTGTTGGATCCCAACACTTTTTTTTTTTTGAAAAAAGGGTAACAACACCCGTCTCTAGACTAGGCACCAGAGACATCGAAGGAGTAATGTCACATGTGAATCTCGAACTCAGGACCTTGAAGGGAGCACCTGAAAGCACAAGTCTTCAACCACTGTGCCACCCCTTGAAGACGATGTCAACACATTAATAGTGTATCATAGTTCAAAGGGATTTCACCAGATAAAATGGTAAAGTCCAATCTAAAACACAAACCTTCAATTCACAAGGGGAAAACGGTAAGAATCCTTACCGGAGGGCCATCGGGGGGCGCCTGAGGGATGAACTTACAATCACCGGAGCCACTAAAACACCAACCATGATAAACACATTGCAATCTCCCCCATTGGTCGATTCGTCCCTCCGACAACGGAGCCAATCTATGAGGACACAAGTCCTCAAACACCTTCCACGCACTCTCATTCTTATCCCACCACACCACCACATCGATCCCCATTACCGTTTTCCCATGCGGCGCTCTCTTGTCTAGGTCGCAAATCGCCATTACCGGATACCACTGGGCATACCAATCAAATCTCTCATCATCTCGGCGTTCACTCTCGACCTCGAACGGATTCGTTGATTCTTCGGTTGAAATGGAGGATGATGCGCTCGCACAGAGCTTGAATCTTCGGCTGTTTGTGGTAATCGATGAAGAAGACGACGAGGGCAATGGATGAATCTGGAGATACGGATTTGGATATCGGGATTTGTTGAGTTTGGCAGTGAAGTGGAGTGGAACAGAAGAAAGTTTCAGAACGTCCATGGTGGAAGTTTGGATTGTGAATGGAGGAATTTAGAGTATATAGATTTGTTAAGATTGTTGCATTGTTTCTAGAAAGAAGAAAATGGGTTTGGATTTGAGAATTTTTTTTGTGGCCATGAATTGTCCAACAAAATTTATGGGCAGAGCCGCATAAGATTGAAGAAAAAGAAATTGAATTGGATTTTTTAATTTCATATTGCATATATAATGAGAACTAAACAACCCATGTATCGACCCACGTAAAAAATATGGGATTTTGAAAATATAATATAAGAAAGCAAGTTTTGTGTCACAAAATTTTAGAAAAGAAAAAGATTTAGAATCAAATAATATTTTCATAAATAGTGTATGTAGTACTGGTCTCTTTTATTAATTAGGAGTCAAATAGTTATTTCATTTAATTTGGCAAAGAAATGTGATGAAACAGTTCAAAGAAATTGTTTTTTAAAAAAATACAACTTCCTTTCGCACATCCATGGATATGATGAGGGAATTTGTACAAAAATTATTTTTATGAAATGAATATATATATATATATATATATATATATATATATATATATTTAATCCTTACCTTTTGGTTGCATTTTCACTTTGGTTTCCATGTTATAAAATTAAACACTTCTACTTTTGATTAGGGGTGTACTTAGGTTGGGTTGGGTAGGGTTGGGAAGAATTTTAGGACCAACCCAATTTTTCGGGTTGGCCAATTTACCAACCCATCCAACCCTATTTGTTGGAGCAACCCAACCCAACCCAACCCTTATATTTTGGGTTGGGTTGGGTTGAACCATCGAGTTAATATAGTTTTAAAATCTTGAATAAATATTTATTGTTTTAAAGGATATTTCATTAAGAAATGAAAGTTTAAGTGAACATTATAGAACATGTTGGATACATACATCATATTGAATAAATAGAGAAACCATGGAAGTGTTTTTATATACAACATTAAAATATCTTGGTTGAGCACTCACAAAATAAAACACCCATTGGGATTATAAAATATAAACTATCATAAACTTTCAAAAAAGAATTTCTTCGTTGAGCAAAAAATGTTGGAGATATATGGGCATTCCATATAAATATGTTGAAGAAGAGATTCCATGTAGCACTCACAAAATGGAACACCTGTTGAGATTAAATCAAAACGAATACTTCAAACCTTCAACGACATCAATTTGAGTTGAGCAAAAAGGTGGTTCCTTCTTTGTATGACGTCTTCAATATTGCTCCCTAATAGAAAATTGTCCAATTAGATAATTACTACAAATATTCAAGTTTCAATCATGCAACTATTTTATCTAATATAATACAATTTTCTCAACTTGAAACACCACGAGAATTGACAAAATCACAAACATAAATTCAATTATTTCATCTTTAACTTTCCGTTGTTAATACACACAACTTTTATTTTAAACTACACTTTAATTTTCTTAAAAATAAACAATACTTAAACCAAAGCCATAACTTTTCGTCTGCCTACAAATAACCTCAACAACAACATTAAGACTTACTATTTTTTAATTGTAAAAATAAAATGTTGCAATTACATAACATACTAACCATCATAAAAATGAAAATGAAACTTGATAATCTTTAAGAATGAAGAAAAATCATAAAACTCCATTCTCATTATTGATAATAATACCAAATGAGAAAGAAAAAAAAAGGAAAAGAAAGAAATAGGGAGAAAAAACTACCTAGAACAATACAAATACAACCCAATCTCTTTTTGTTCCTATCATTATCACATTTGAATTATGATTTATATTATGCAAGTTGCCGCCACAAGAACCACCCTAACATGGCAAATTATTAAGTCTTGCTTGGAGATTAATTTGATAAGTATCAAATTTATAATTTACTAATTTTTTAATGACATAAAATTATGACATATGCATCATATTTGTATATATAATCTAACAAATGTTTATTTATTGTAATCTTGAAATTAATTTTGTTCCAGTTTCCCTTGCGATAATTAGGGGCACAACAGTTCTTCTCGATTTCTCTATTTTTCAACTCTTTTTTTTTCTTTTTTCGTATAAACCTAATCCACCGGAATTTACAGTTTGGGAAGTCGGAGCAATCTCAGCCACTATAATTTCTTCGATTTTCCTTCGATTTAAAAATAACCAGTCTTACATACATAATTCCTAAAGAAAATAAAGCATTTATAAATCTCAAATTCTTCCTTGATGAATTAGAAATACAACCAAATGGCAGAAGTAGAAGTCAAGAAACTATGAATCAGAAAAATCAAGCAAAAAAATGAAGAATAGATATCATCTCTTGATTTTTAAGTTAATAAACCCAACCTTTTGAAGTGTTGTTGGCGAGCCCGACCTTTTTCCCGAAGACAGAGTGTGAGTGAAAGAGATGAACGGTAAAGGAAAATGACGTTGAGTGGAAGAGAGAAATAAGGAAGAGATCGCAAAAGACGCTTGGAGAAAAACGGCGTTGGAGAAAGAATAGGGTTTACTATTCTTATAAATAAATATATTTTTATTTTAATGAAATTCGGGTCGGGTCGGGTCAACCCGAACCCAAACCCCCCCCTAACCCGTGACCCGACCCAAAAATCGGGTTTCCTAAAAACCTAACCCAACCCATTTTTTTTTAAAAAAAAAACCCAACCCAAACCGTCGGTTTGGGTTGGGTAAGCCGGGTAGCTCGGGTTACCGGTTTTTTTGTACACCCCTACTTTTGATAATACACAATTTTAATTTTTGAGATAATGAAAATGTTAGCAAGATAAGAGAATATTTATTTAGATGATTGACTAATTAATTTTAAGATGGAATAGGTTGATGATATGTTATTATAATGCTTAGCTTACATGAATTTTATTTCTAAAACAAAATAATTACGATGAAAATTTAAATGACACATTGCCAACTTTTTCATGAAATTAATAGGATGATTTAATTAATTCCTCTCGTTTGAATGTTCAAATCCAATAAATCACCAAGAAAGCTTCTTCCCAATTTTAAACAAGCCGAGCCTTTCCAGCAATGGGGCCCGTCATAGGTATTGGTATTTATCCAGATTTGGTTTTCTACATATCTTAATGACACATCATCTATTTATCAAATTTTAAAATTAACTTAATCATCATCCTAGTTAGTATTGTCTGCAAGGGACAGTCCAACATTGAGGCTACAGTCTCGAAAGATATGCTTCTTTGAAAGATCGTTGATTCAAAATCGTTGGGGAGTGCTTAAACTAGAATACCCTCTGAAGTATCTTGGTGTCACAGTCTAGGGACGAACAAATGGTATTTTGAGTCTAAGGGAGCGAAGCCTCGATTTCTTGGTTATTAAAAAAAAACCATCCTAATTAGTATTATGTTATCTTAAGAACTAAAATTGAGCATTATTGAAATGTTAAAGTTAAAAATGTTTGATTTTGAAATATAAGAACAAAAATAAACTTCGAACCAAAAAGTATGGACTAGAAAGATAATTTAAAGAAATTGAATAGGTTGGTGGCACATTAATTATTTTCATTGGTAATAATTCATTTCAATTTTGAAAATCGGTATTTAGCTCTCTCTTTTCTCTTTTTCGTTAGATAGTGCAAATATTCATCTCAAGTGATGAAAGAAGTAATTTAGGATCTGGTTTTGAATGCTTAATTAGATGATTTTCTATATTTTTTATGTGAAACAATTATGGGAGTAGTCCACTTGTATTAATTTTTCTTCAATTGTAACTTTTTTTTATCCCAATTATCAAAGAAAAAAAAGATCTTTTTTTAGTATATATCCGAGGAGAGGGAACGGCAAATACCAATTTTCAAAATGAACGTGTGATGTTGTTGTTGTTGAACTAATTTACGATTAAACCATCCAAACTTCTTTTACCCCCAACGTGTAGCCTTCCCCTCCAATATTCTTTTCTTCTCTCTCTATTCTCACGTGAAACGAAATAGTTCTTCTTTAATCTCTTAAAAAAAAAATATATATAAAACAAAAATGTTAAATCACTATAATTTGGAAAAACAGGTGTTTGGATAAGGTTTTAATTGAAAAATTAGTTTGAGTAGTTATTTTGAATAATTAAAAATTTGAGAATTATAATAAAAAAGACTTGTTTAAATGTGATTTTTATGTAAAGTTAGAAACAATAATTATTTGAACGTGGATTTAAAATGAACAGTTATAAAATGATTAAAAATGAATAGATAAAATTAATTATTCTAAGAAGTGAGAAATAAATAATTAAAAATGAGTGGTTAGAAAATAAAGAATTATTTTGAGTAGTTATAAATGAATGATAAAAAATGAGTGGTTATAAATGATGATTTATTTTAAATAATAAAAATAAAAAATTATTTTTAAGTAGTTATAAATTTTTTTTAGTAAATTTTCAATCTAAATTTTAGTTAACTACCGTTAAACAACACCCCTAAAGTTACAATTTAGTCTCTCAATAATTTGATTTAAAAGAGTTTATAAATAATCTCTGTCCCATATGATGAAGTATATGCCAAATAGTTATCTATAAGTCAATGAATTGGTTTTTGCATTTATTTCTTTTGACAATGTAAATTAAATAGCCGATTAAATAACAAAAATGTATTATTTTACAATGTACATTAAATAGCCGATTGATTGAATAAGAAAAATATTAAAAATTAACATTTTATTGTAGCTTTTGAGAAATGGCAACACCATTTTTCATCTAATAAACTATTTAACTCGCATCATTTAGCAAACAAGAGTTCATTTCATTTATCATAAATAACTAATCGTTATTTCTTTAATATGTTGATGTTTACCTACAAAAAAAACAGTATTTATATGTTTTATTATCTTACTATAAGTACAAAAATTTTACAGTAGTTAATTGAATTAAACTCATAATTATTTTTTTTAACTTAACAACATTTGAAAGTAAACAAAAAAATGATCTGATTAAATTTTGATTAATATGTCATAATAATAATAATAATAATAATAATAATAATAATAATAATAATAATAATAATAATAATAATAATAATAATAATAATAATAATAATAATAATAATAATAATAATAATAATAATAATAATAATAATAATAATAATAATAATAATAATAATAATAATAATAATAATAATAATAATAATAATAATAATAATAATAATAATAATAATAATAATAATAATAATAATAATAATAATAATAATAATAATAATAATAATAATAATAATAATAATAATAATAATAATAATAATAATAATAATAATAATAATAATAATAATAATAATAATAATAATAATAATAATAATAATAATAATAATAATAATAATAATAATAATAATAATAATAATAATAATAATAATAATAATAATAATAATAATAATAATAATAATAATAATAATAATAATAATAATAATAATAATAATAATAATAATAATAATAATAATAATAATAATAATAATAATAATAATAATAATAATAATAATAATAATAATAATAATAATAATAATAATAATAATAATAATAATAATAATAATAATAATAATAATAATAATAATAATAATAATAATAATAATAATAATAATAATAATAATAATAATAATAATAATAATAATAATAATAATAATAATAATAATAATAATAATAATAATAATAATAATAATAATAATAATAATAATAATAATAATAATAATAATATTTTGAGTACAAGTTGAGGAAAGACGATCACAAACTTTATATAGAAGTATTATTACTCTAAAATAATGAGAGTCAAATATCAATTATTGGGATCAAATCGAACCCATGACTATGACATTAAACTGAATTACCAATAAACGATGAAATTATCCGACCACATTTTATGGTAGTTGACTTATGATCCTAAAAGTTTAGACCCCGTTTGATAACCATTTTTTTTTCGTTTTTTGTTTATGAAATTTAAGCCTACAACAACTACCTCATTGTACCTTTTCCTTATTTTGATATCTACATCTTACCTATCTTTTAATAAACAAAACCAAAATTTGTAAACAAAAAAAAGTAACTTTCAAAAGCTTGTTTTTGTTTTTGAAATTTGGTTAATCTTCACCTACTTTCTTAAAGAAATATGGATACATGGTAGGAAAGATGGTAGGAAATTTAAGTAGAAATAAGATTAAATTTCATAAACAAAAAATGAAAAACCAAATGGTTATCAAACGGACCTTAATACTTTAAAATCTTCATTAATATTTAGGCACTTGATTTCTAAAAATTAAGCCTTCCCCCCTAACTATCAATTACTAGCTTAATTTCTAATAATTGAGCTTTCTTTTCCTCCCTAATATTAAGTTTTGCTATTTTTCTCAAAAAAATAATAAAAATAAGTTTTGCCATTATTTTCGAATGCATTAATTATTTTAGCCTACGGTTAGATTTGAACTGTTTGAAGTATAAATATTTGAAAAGTTCTAATCTTTGAATATTGAAATCGTTCCAAAAATATACTTGAAGATTTTTTTTCTTCTTTAAAATGATAGATAGAAACCACCATGACAATTAATTTGTAAAATTGGAAGATATATATTGACAACTCTCAAGAATTGAGAGTTAAAATAGCTTAAATTAATATATTTACAAAACAAAAATTCTAAATTAAATCGATTAAGTAGAAAAGTTCGTTCTTGCAGACTAAAACTAAGCGTAAGCGAAATATTGAACGAAAGTCTGTTGAAAGATAAAGTCGGGAGTTAATTATAGCGAAAACATGCGAAATTGAATGAAATTATTGTTAAATATTTTTAAAGGGAATTGATACTCGCATTTTGTTGCAGGGAACTCCGACAAAGTGAAAGCAGCAGAGGAATAGGCTTAGTCATGCAGCTTCGCCACAACGAAACTGAAGCTCTTCAGACACTCAAGGAAGCTAACCTATGTTCGCCGCAACGACATCTAGTGAAGCAGATGATCGAGACAAAAGAAAATATCTTCTACAAGGACACGTGGCAACGATCCGTGCTCTTAAAAATTCATCTCAACCGTTCATCTTGTCGGCTTTGACGCATCCGGCAAAGCGGATCGCAGAGCAGCCTTTGGCAGAGAGGATCATGGAGCATAAATGATAGCGAATTGTCGGGAGGCCTATATAAAGCGAGAGCTCCTCAGTTTCAGAGACGTCGAATTCTCTCTTCCCCAAGCTTCAGAGCAAAAATTCCTTCCGTCCGACCAAAGTTTTCCTTCCCGTTTTGTAGATTTTAGCCGTCGGAGCAGTTTTGTCGAGCTTAAGCTTAGCTACCGTTTGTTTTTCTTCAAGTTTCTCTTCTTGTTCTTAGCTTTAGCACTTTGTAACCGGAACTTCACCGGAATCTTCAAACTATACAAGTCCCAAGCGTTTTTTTATTCTTCCCTCTGTTTCAGTGTTATTTGCAAAATTTACAATTTACTTCAAGCATGTTTTCGTTTGTTTATTTGTTTTTGAGCATGAGTTCCATTAACATGAGTAGCTAAACTTGTTTTTGGAAGGTTTTGGGGGATGTAGAGGATTCGCATAAGTGAAGGAATTGGCGAATTGGACTACTTGTGCATGCTAAACTTATTTCATTTACATTGCATAGACAACCCTTTGTATGAACTCTGTGATAAGTTGAGAGATATAGAGTAGAGTGAACTTGCATGTATAACTTCAGGAATTTTACTAACACTTAGAGATAAGGTTCGCCTGAGACTAAATTGATCGAATAGTCGTTTGAATTCGAGAGAATCAAACTAGGAGCTCGAGAGATCCAGTGACCAAAGTCCGAGAGGACCTAAGGGAAATTGTTAATGATCGCCTTCGCTGGTTTTCCGCCCAAGCAAATCCCTGAAAACCTTAAACCCTTCCGATACTTACTCCTCTTGTTATCACTTTTCTTTGCAAATCTACTATAGCTACACTCATTCATCTTAATTCCCATGCAACTGACTCTCGTAGCATAGTGAACAACAAAACACGAAAAATCCCTGTGGAGATGACCTTTACTTACTTTTAAAACTTGCTGCAACACGACTGTGTATATCGCTTCTCCACATCACCATTCCCACGTCATTATTATTTTCGTAATTTTTTTGTCGGTTTTACCAGGGAAAAAGTTTTTGGTGGCGTTGCCGGGGATTTTTCCAACTTGTTTTTGTTTAACTTTACCAAGAGAGTGGTGTTTACAAACATTAAACTGATTCGTTTGTTTCATTGTAGAATTTAGCTTGTGTATGCGGAGATAGGGAGTAGTTCTGTCGTTTAACCCAGAACCAGAACGAGCTATACACAAAGGGAGACAAGTGAGGAGACGTGCAAGGAGAATGGTTGATGGGAATCAACAAGGCATGCTCGTTGGGGATGACAGATTGAGGAACGATCGACCAATTCCTCATAACAATGGATAAGCTGAAAATCATCTCGCTAACCCTATCATGATGGTGAATGATAGGGACGAAGTAGTTCGAGCCTACGTTGCGCCAGATGAAGCGGAATTATAAAGGGCATGATCCGCCCAAATATTGGTGCATGCGCATTTGAGTTACAACCTATGATGAAAACATTGCTTCAGAAAAAGGCACAGTATCATGGGCTAGCTAGTGAAGATCCCCACAATCACTTGAGAGAATTTATGGGGATCTGCGATTCTTTCATCATCCCAAATGTCACGCAGGATAATTTGCAATTAGCCTTGTTCTCGTATTCTCTACAAGGGAAAGCGAGAGAATGGCTAAGTACTGTCGAAGGATTGGAGGGCATAACATGGGAAGAACTCGTGAAGCGATTTTTGTTCAAATACTTCCCACCAAAGAAGCTGATGAAAATTTGCGATGATATTATGAAATTCAAGTAGGATCATTGCGAATTAATTGCTGAAGCTTGGGATCACTTTAAGGCAATCCACCGAAAGTGTCCGCATAATGGCATTCCATGTTGTATCCAGCTTGAATACTTTTACACAGGGCTAAGTGAATTAGTATAAATGGTGTTAGATGCTTCTGAGCAGGGGATCTGTTGTCCAAAACTTATAACCAAGCACTAGAGATAGTAGAACGAATTGCTTTGAATACAAACCAATGGAAAAACGATGTGAGATAGGATGTGAAGCCAGTTGCTAGCATGGAAGGAGGATCCGATCCAGTGTTAAGACAACAAGTGTTTGAGTTGCACCAAATGCTAGTGCAAATGCAAAACACAAACAATGGGAATACTACAAGTCAAGCTGTAAATTCGGCACAAGTAAACTTAATCGAGTCGTGCTCGTTGTGTGGTGATTCGCATCTTTACAAGAACTGTCCATACAATATAGCCTCAATTTGTTTCGCTCAAGCGAACATGCAAAAAAATCCGTTCTCAAATATTTATAACCCTAGGTGGTTACCAAATTGTTTGTGGAGTAATAATGGAAATGCGAGTAGCTCAAACACTCAAGGATACCAGAATGAAATATTGGGAATCCGTCGAGGTTTAATACCCTCGGAGCATAGCAAAATCAAGGATGAAATTAGTTCCAACAGTCGCAAAACCAACGAAACTTCCAGCCCTAACAAGACTTCCAACAAAATTCTACCAGTTCACTCGAGAATCTGTTGAAGGAGTATATAGCGAAGAGCGAAGCAACTACTCAAACTCAATAAGCAGCCATAAAAACTCAATAAACATCGATGCAAAATTTGGAGACTTAAGTAGGACAATTGGCCATGAAAATTAGGCAAAGGCCAGCAGGAAGATTGCCCTCAGATACTGAGCAACTACGAAGAGAAGGTAAAGAGCAAATCAAGGTGATCTCAATCCTTGTTGAGGAAACACCATCTGAGGCAGGGAAGGAAAATGCACTGGAAGGATTGAAGGCTGACTGGAGAAAGGGAAGCCTCGACAATGAGGTGAGCGAAGGAAAGTCGGATGAAATTGCAAAATCTCACGAAAATGAGCAACCAGCTATCCCGACCCCAGAGGAAGCATGTGACAATAGTCAAGTAATTAGCAAAATTGATGTACGTGGAACGCTAGAGAATCAAAAGCAATAAGTAGCAAATAAAGAAGCGAATAAGGAACACAACGAAGCTATCGAGTTCAAACTACCACCCCTATTTCCACAAAGGTTAAAGAAGAAAAAAGAGGGTCTTGGATTTGAAAAGTTTATGGATATTCTTAAGGAAATACATATCAATCTCCCGTTATTGGAGGCATTGAGACAAATGCCCAATTATTCGAAGTTCCTAAAAGATATCCCGTCAGAAAAAGATAGAGTTGAAGATGCCAAGATTAATTCACTCAACCAAAAATGCAGCGTAATGATATCTGATAACTCTCAAGAATTAAGAGTTAAGGGCTAAGTTTAATAGTAGTTCGCTGGAACTTTCGCTACATCATAGCAAGAATTCGCTAAGTCTGTTGGCTTAGCTTAATTATTTGAGCGAATTACAAAATACTATAGTTTTCTGTTTAGGATAACATTTTAGAGGTTTGCTTTAGCAAAAGTACATGAATGTGTAAATCTTTAAGTTCCATCTCTATAAACCTGATATTTTGTTTTTGCTCTAGCATACCAAGGGAGCGAAATGCAGAAGTACTAAAGCTTTTTGTAGCTAAGTGTAGTTGCTAAAAATTTGGCTTAAGCGAACACAAATCCAGCGAGAAAAGTTTTACGGAGCTAAGTGCAGTTGCTAAAAGTTTCGCTTAAGCGAACTGAAATCTAACGAGATGGGTTCTCAGAAAAATAGCTAAAGTGGAAGACGTGTCAAAAATCTGAGAAAAGCCTTTCAATCTCAACAGTTGCACGTGAGATCGTGGAGCAAAGAACATGCACATGAGATCGTGGAGTAGAGCCTTGTCTGAAGCAATATAAACAGCAACCTTTTGTCATTGTGAAGGGCATCATCCATTTTGTTGGGAGATCATCGTCAAGTTTTCTTCAGACCAAAATCATTGTCATTTTTATAGTTCGCTTAGTCGTTTTAGTTGTTTTCCATTTCTACTTGTTTAGCTAGTTGGCTCTAG
Source organism: Sicyos edulis (assembly GCA_036507275.1). Taxonomy (NCBI): domain Eukaryota; kingdom Viridiplantae; phylum Streptophyta; class Magnoliopsida; order Cucurbitales; family Cucurbitaceae; genus Sicyos; species Sicyos edulis. The sequence goes on from CM071853.1 coordinate 9,746,800, forward strand.
CGAAGTAGTTAGCCAACGTTGCAAAGTAGAGCTGAAGCTGGATTCAGAGACTCTATTTGAGTGATTCCGATCAGGCTTTTTCTTAACTTTGCTTCTCTTTACTTTCATTTTAGTATTTTCGCTTTAGCTTTGTTTTGTAAGCATACGTTGTTATTTCCTTATTTAATTGAAGATGAACTTTTCTTTTTTACTTTGTGTTGCATCTATTTATCATCATGTGTAGCTAAGTTTTTAGTCGGAAGGAAATAGGCTAAGTATGAGTATTTTGCTTAAGCAAAGTGGGAGCAAGATGTCAACTATTTATGCATATTGTGTTGAAATACATTTTGTCTAGCTAACTATTTGTATGAACTTTATTTCGCTTTCAAGAGAAAGGGAATAGAGCAACCTTGCATGTCATAATATTAGGTTTTGCTAAGTTTACTTGCATTTGAAAAGAACACTTAGAGATAAGGTTCGCCTAGTGCTGATCGCTTGGTTTATTTGTTGTTTGAGTTGGAGAGAACCAACTTAGGAGCTCGAGAGAGCCAACTTAGAGAGCTTGAGAGAGCCAAACAGAAAGCCATCAGTTGTTCGCTTCTTAGCCAAATGCCATTTCGCTTTAGCAAAACTCTCCGAAAAGTCTTAACCTCCTTCCGATGTCTTTAATTTGATTAAAGTTAGTTTATCATTCGTTGCATCTTAAGTATTTTGTCAATTGAGATTCGCATTTTGTTCGCTTTAGCGAACTGATTTAGCAAACTTATTTCAGCAACTTAGTTTTAGTTTCATCGCAACAATATTCCCTTTGTTACCATAACTCTCTAATTTTCACTTAAGCATGTTGTTAATCACTAATCCCTGTGGAGATGACTTTTACTTACTTTAAAACTTGCTACAACAAGACTGTGTATACTTGCACATCTTTGGGAAATCACACACATTTCGCTTAATCTGAGTAGAGATTTCGCTTTAGCAAAATCCAAGCTACTATGTCATCATTCTCATTTTCTTATTATTTTAATTATTGTGTGTTCACGATTTCGCAAACAATATCCCATAAACTTCCAATCAAAGAAAAGGACCCTCGTGCTTTCACCATTCCAATTTCAATTGAGGGAAACTACATCGGGAAAGCATTATGTGACTTAGAAGCCAACATTAATTTGATGCCGCTATTCGTATACAAAAAGTTTAGAATTGGCGAAGCCAAGCCCACATTAGTTACACTACAGTTAGGAGATTGCTCAATGGCAAGACCTGAAGACAAGATGAAAGACATTCTCGTGCGAGTGGATAAGTTTATTTACCCTGCCGATTTCATAATCTTAGATTATGTAGCAGACAAGGAAGTCCCCATCATCTTGGGATGGCCATTTTTGCAAACAGGGAGAACGCTAGTTGATGTGTATGAAGGAACTATCACATTGAGGATGAATGGAGATCAAATTAAGTTCAGCATGTATGATTCTATGAAATATCCATCAGCGAACGAGGAATGTTCCACAATTACCACATTCGATGAAGATTTCGGTGAAGTATACGCGAGTAGAGGGATGGAACAAGTCATGGACGCTAATGCGGAACCTTGGGAATCAAGCGAAGATGAAGTGAGTGATGTTAAAATAAAGGGAAGCGAAGGGCTACACAGGTTCACCCATTCACTCAACTTGGAAGAGCGAGCCTCTCTAATCAAACCATCAATTGAGCAAGCCCCATAATTGGAATTAAAGGCATTATCTGAGCACTTGAAATAAGCATTTATAGGCAAAGCAAACACCCTACCCGTCATCATTTGTACAAAATTAACAGCGAAACATGAAGGCATACTATTAGACGTGTTAAAGCGACACAAAAGAGCAATAGATTAGACCCTTGCAGATCTAAAGGGAATAAACCCTTCTATTTGAATGCATAAAATCAGCTTAGAGGATGTAAAATTTTGCTCTGTCGAACGAAAGTGAAGACTCAACCCTGCCATGAAAGAAGTAGTGAAAAAGAAAATCATAAAGTGGTTGGATGTTGGAGTCATCTACCCTATTTCAGACAAAAAATGGGTTAGCCCAATTCAATGTGTGCCCAAGAAAAGTGGCATAACTGTGGTTTCGAATGAGCTAAATGAACTTATACCTACACACACAGTAACAAGATGGTGAGTTTGCATGGATTATCGCATATTGAATGCGGTAACGAAGAAAGACCACTTCCCATTGCCATACATCGATCAGATGCTCGATCGCGTCGCTGGGCAAGAATAATATTGTTTCCTGGATGGTTATTCAGGATACAACAAGATAACAATTTCGTCAGAAGATAAAGAGAAGACGACATTCACCTGCCCATATGGAATCTTTGCTTTTTGGTGAATGCCCTTTGGATTTTGTAACGCACCTGTGACATTCTAGCAATGCATGTTAGCAATTTTTTCGGACATGATCTAGAAATATCTGGAGGTCTTTTTGGATGACTTTAGAGTTTTTGGTCCATCCTTCGAAAGTTGCCTAGACAACTTACAAAAAGTTCTCGCCAGATGCGAAGAAACCAATCTAGTGCTGAATTGGGAAAAATGTCATTTCATGGTAATGAAGGACATCATGCTAGGACATCGCATTTCGCAAAAAGGAATTGAATGTGACCAAGCGAAAGTAGAGGTAATCGCCAAGATGGAGAGACCAGCAAATGTAAAATGAGTGCGAAGTTTCCTCGGGCATGCAGGGTTTAACAAACGATTCATCAAAGATTTCTAAACAATTTCAAAATCCCTATGCGAGTTATTGGTGCTCGACAAACCCTTCATTTTTTATTCCGCTTGCTCAAATGCTTTTAACACATTAAAAACTGCCCTTGTCACTGCACCTATAATCAAGACACCAAATTGGGAGTTGCCATTCTATATCATGTGTGATGAGGGATTCCATATCGATAAATAATATGTGTTTGGGTAAAATCTACGATATTCTCTTTCTTAGCTCCCCTTAGCGAAATAGCTTGTGCCCACTTGGAAAAGTAATATGTTCTAGCAAGAACGTATGAATGTCCTGCGGATGACTTAGGTGTTATAGGACCGACAAGATCGAGTCCCCAAGCTTTAAAGGACCATGAAACAATAGTTGGATGAAGTGGTTCAGGCGGTTAGTGAATAAAATTTGCATGGAACTGACAAGTTTCATACTTCTTCGCAAAATCCATGGAATCTTGAATTATCATGGGCCAATAATAACTCATTCTTCTTAACTGGTACTGCGCTTTGGTCCAGCTTGATGAACGCCAGATATTCCTGAATGTGATTCTTCCAATGCCTTAAAAAATTCTTCTTTTCCTAAACATTGAAGCAGAAGACCCTCATATAAACGACGATAAAGAATATTTTTATAATAGAAATATCTAGTGGTCGTATTTCAGCCTTATGTCGGGCCTATGTAGGAAGCTTTCCATGCTGCAAGTAATCTATGATAGATTGTCGCCAATCTTTTTCTTTGATGACATAAATAGATATCATGTCAGCTTTTTCAGCTTGAACTTGACTGAGTGGAACAATCCATTTTTGGCAAAGAGTGATATTTATGGGTTCATCGCCTGAAATTGTCCAGGAAGTTGCCAAGTTTTCCAATGCGTCTACCTTTGTATTTTCTTAACTTAGGACATGTTCTAAAGTTATTGTAAAGACCCGACCCGAATGGGGTCCTAAAATAGGCCTTTACCTCAATGCATGCTTTAAAACTTATAAAATAATATGCAAGGTTGAATGCCAGATTCTAATTAAAACAAAATACAATAAAACATCCATTCAAAACAAGAACAAAACGTCCTGGAACCTGTCCCTGTTTCCAAGTACCTGTTCCAAGCTAAATACAATTTAAAACGTACTCTGATTAGAGATTTAATTCACATTCAAATCCAAAAATGGTTTACATAAGTGTCAGAATCCGGGCAACAACCAGAAAACAACCTAAGGGCTCCGTGCCCAACTACATGCATTCAGAGGACATTTAAAACATGGAAACATAAATAAAAGACTTAGAGTTCGAAACAACGGGTTTCCATGATCACAGCTCCTCCTTCAGCCATCCTGTCTTGCACCATGGTTACCTGTGGAAAACCACAAAATAAGGGTGAGTAACGAATTACTCAGTAAGAATCCCCAACCGGGGTACAATACGATATACATGGTCATCTAGCAGAAAGGTATGCAAGCTATGAATATAAACACAGAAGAGAACACATAGCTTAAGTCCACACATAGACCTCAGATGCCATTTCAGGGTCTTACACCGGAAAATCCACCACACGATACGATCCTATACGAGAAATAAGTCTCGGCCTCAGCCTGTCTACTGTTGATACAAAAACTGCACTGACTCACAATCCCGAGGAGCTCTCCAGTCGGCGCTATAATGAGCGTATGCGCGCACCACATGCTACTGCAAACCATGGGGGGTGCCGGGTCTAGTGGCAAGGCGCCAGTCCGATCACCATGCCTAACTAAATCTACGGATCGGTGTCAGCGACATAGGGGTGTGAGACATGGACACGTGAACTATGTCAGCCTGAACCACCGCACCTGAGGCTAAGGAATCGGTCGTGGTAGGCTTACACCAGGAAGCCGTCCTTGCCCTAACAGGTGGCAATCAAGGGCTACTGCCGAACACGATGAGGACGTGCCGACTGCCTGGGACAAGGCAATGCCATGTCATCATCCCGACCGTTGGGGCATTTAACAGTCTGCCACCCTCACCCAAAATTGCAGGGCCTACCGTTAGGGTTAGCTAAACTCTAACGGGGTCCAGGGACGGAGTACTGCCTCGTACGTCCCTGCCGTGGATGCAAGGTACTTTATGCATCCTGGCCCGGATGATGCTACCTATCTGAACTCTAAACTATAACATCAACAACAAACAATCCAATACGTGCTCAATAAATACAACGAACCTAGCATGATACTACGAAGCAAGAACAGATACGAGCATGCCAGAACGGAACAACATAGCATGGACTAACATGAGAAAAAATATAAGAAATCATGCAAGTCGGGAAACCAGAACAGATCACCTATCACTAAACATGCTGATAAACACAAACAAGCATACAAACAACAATCGCATAATACATCGCAGGGGCCACACAACTCCAGTAAGAAATCCTTACCTGGTCGGAAGGCAACTACTCACAAGAGTCCTAAGCTGCGATCGATCCCGAGCTAGCTAATGAGAACCTGTAACGGCCCAGGTTTTCATCCCGGTCTTCCAGGTGTGCCCTAGGGGCATTTTGGTAATTTGGTTAGGCCGTCAGGGCCGTTTATGTCTTTTTCCAGTTGGTAAAATTATTGGATGGATTTATGTAAGTTTTTTAGGCTTTGTGGATGGGTTTGAGCATGGATAGATGAAAAAGTAAAAATATAGGAAAATTGTGTTGCAACCGAGGTTTGAGCCAAGGTGGCCTTGTGTGCTAAAGGAGAGCCTTGCCAAGTGAGCCACCAGGAGTTTTTGTTACTCTTTTCGCAGCATATCTTGGTTAGCCTTGATTTTTGGGATTTTGGTGCATTTGATTAAATGAAAGGAAATAGGGTTTTGTGTTTTCTTCTCCAAATCTCCATGGCCGCCCAACCCTCTTCTCTCCCAAGCCCCTTGCCGTGATTTTCTTCCCTTGCAGCCCCGAGCGCCGTTCCGGCAAGCCAAGCGACCCAGTCGAGCAGCCCGGTCGAGCAGCCTAGCCAGATCGCACCAGCAGCTTTCAGCGCCCAAAAGAAGAGCCGCCAGACGCCAGCGCCAAAGAAGACGCAGCGCAGCGCCAGGCCGTCGCAGCCGCCAGCGCCAGCCGGCGTCGTCGCCAGTGCCGCGCGCGCCCGTCGTTGCAGCCCAGCAGCGCCGCTCGCCACGTCCACGTCGCAGCTCTAGCGCCTGCGCGCCCGTCGCCGTCCCAGCGCGTCCGCGCCCAGTGCCAGCATGTCGTGCCGCCCGCCCGTCGCCGTCCCAGCTTGTCCGCGCCCGTGCGCCTGTGCTAGCCAGCGGTCCACGCGCGCGCGTGCGCCCAGCTCTGCCGCCCGTCAGCGCCCAGCGCCTGACCCATGCCGCCCATCAGCGCCCAGCAGCAGCCCCGCCGTGCTGCATGCCCGTCCGCATGTCAGTCGAGCCGCGTGAGTTGCTCCCGAGCCGAGCCTTGTTTATTTTATTATATTTAGGCATATGGATTGTGATTATTATTATTATGTTTGTTAGGTTCTCGTTTGCTAGCTCGGGTTCGATCGCAGCTTATGATTTTGTGTGTAGTTGCCTCCCGGCCAGGTAAGGATTTCTTACCGGAGTTGTGTGGACCCTGCGATGTTCTATGTGATTGTTGTTTGTATGTTTGTTTGTGATTATCAGCATGTATAGTTTAGGTGCTCTGTTCTGAATTCCTGACTAGCATGACTTCGTATGTTGTTCTCTCATGTTAGTCCATGCTAGGTTGTTCCGTTCTGGCATGCTCATATCTGTTCTTGCTTCATAGTACCATGCTAGGTTCGTTGTATCTGTTGAGCACGTTTTGGATTGTATTGGATTGTATGTTATTGTTATGATAGGTTAGAGTGTAGGTAGGTAGCATCATCCGGGCCTGATGCATAAAGTATCTTGCATCCATGGCAGGGACGTACGAGGTAATACTCCGTCCCTGGACCCCGTGAGGGTTTAGCTAACCCGACCGGTAGGCCCTGCAATCTTGGGTGAGGGTGGTAGTCTGCGCGATGCCCCAACGGTCGGGATGATGACTTGGCATTGCCTCGTCCCCGGCAGCCGGCACGTCCTCAGCGTGTTCGGCAGTAGCCCCTGATTGCCACCTGTTAGGGCAAGGACGACTTCCTGGTGTAAGCCTACCACGACCGATTCCTTAGCCTCAGGTGCGGTGGTTCAGGCTGACATAGTTCACGTGTCCAGGTCTCACACCCCTATGTCAGTGACACCGATCCAGAGATTTAGTTAGGCATGGTGGTGGACACTGGGCAACTTGCCACTAGACCCGCAACCCCGAGTTGCGAGAGCATGCGGGTGCGCGTGATACGCTCATTACTGGTACCGACCGGAGAGCTCCTCGGGATTGTGAGCGAGTGCACCTTTCAGACGACGACAGAGAGACAGCCGAGGCCGAGACTTGTTTCTCGTATAGGGCGTATTGTGTGGTGATTTATTTCCGGACTAAGACCCTGAGTTGGCATCCGAGGTCCAAGTGTGGACTTAAGCTATATGCTCTATTCTGTGTTTATATTCATAGCTTGCATACACTCATCTAGATGACCATGTGCATCGTATTGTACCCCGGTTGGGGATTCTTACTGAGTAATTCGTTACTCACCCTTATTTTGTGGTTTACCACAGGTAACCAAGGTGCGAGACAGGATGGCTGAAGGAGGAGCTGTGATCATAGGAACCTGTTGTAGTCTCTGACTTTTTATTTCTATGACTCTTGTCTTTTATTTTCCCCTGAATGCATGTAGCCGGGCACGAAGCCCTAGGATGTTTTTCTGAATGTTTTTATGGATTCCAGCTTTGTTGTATTTGAGGATTGTTTCAAATGTTTTAATAAATCTCTGATTAGAGTATGCGTTTAGAAATGTATTTGCCTTGAAACAGGTGCTTGGAAACAGGGACAGGTTTCAGCAATCTATTTGATTTCTAATTGAATCTCTTTTGTTTTGTTTTAATTAGGAATCCAAAAACTTAATTGCATATTGTTCTTTACTTTGAATGCATGCATTGGGGTAAAGACCTATTTAGAGCCCCTTTTGGGTCGGGTCTTTACAGAACCTAACAAGCACAATAATTATCACAATCCATAGGCCTAAATATAATAAAATAAATAGGGCTCAACTCGGGAGCAACTCACGCAAAGACGGCCGACGAGGGACGGACAGTGCCGCACGGAGGCTGGGCTTTGGCGATGGGCGTAGATGGGGGCGATGGGCGGTGCAGGGCGCGCGCGCGACGGCGCGCAGATGGGCGGTAGGGCTGCGCGAGCGGACGGCCTGGCTGGGCGCAGGCGCACGGGCCCGGACAAGCAGACGAGATGGCTGGATGCGAGCAGGCGACACGACACGGGCGCGTTGGGACGGCTACGGGCGCTGGGCGCGCTGGGACGGCAACGGGCGCCCGGCAGGGCTGCTGGGCTGGGCGTCTGGGGCTGCTGCTGGCTGCGACAGGCTGGTAGGCAGATCTGCTGCTCGGCTGGGATAGGCGTCTGGGCGATGGGGCTGCTGCTCGGCTGACTGCACAACCCCAAAATCAAATCTTCCCTCTCTCGGCCAGCAAGAACAAAACCATAACTAAAGAGAGAAAGGGGGATCGAGATCACTTACCTGGGATGATGAACGAGGCTGCGAGGGAGAAGGAAATCGGCTTGGGGCTTGGGAGAGAAGGGTTTGGGCGGCCAATGAGCTTTTTGGAGAAGAAACCCAAAAACCTAATTTCCTTTCATTTAATCAAATGCAGCAAAACCCAAAGGGCTTAAGGCTAACCAAGATATGTCGCGGAACGAGTAACAAAAACCTCCTCTGGCTCAACTGGACACTCCACCCACCTGACTTCCTTGCACCCTTGGTTCGAAACCCCACACTCACACTTTTAAATCCCTTTTTTACTTTTGCATCTCTCCATGCCCAAACACATCCACAAAGCATCAAAATCCTACTTAAGACCATCCAATAATTTTAGCAACTGAAAAAGAACATAAACGGCCCTGACGGCCAGACCAAATTACCAAAATACCCCTAGGGCATACCTGGAAGACCGGGATGAAAACCTGGGCCGTTACAGTTATCACCTCGAAATCTTTTAGTAGTTGTCTTGCATACATAAAGTAAGCTTTCAAGTCTTCATGTTTCACCTCATATTGGAGTAATAGTTGGTTTATTATAAGTTTCGAATGTCCATAAACCTTGAAGTGTGTTATCTCAAACTCTAATGCCATTTGAAGGCTGGTGATGAGTGCTTGATACTCAGCTGCATTATTCGAACATAATTCACTAAGAGTGAAACAATATGGTAGTATGTGCCTTTCAGGTAAAATGAAAATGATCCCAACGCCGACTCCAGTCTTTCGCGCTGCTCCATCAAAGTACATGGTCCAATATTCCATATTCTCTACATAGAATACCTCATCATCTGGCAACTCTTCACATAATTTCCAATCTAATGGAATGGAATAATTAGCTAAGAAGTCAGCAAATGCTTGTCCTTTGATCGCCCTTTGAGGTATATAAACAAGATCATACTGTTGAAATATAACTGCCATTTTGCAAGGTGTCCTGAAATGACTGGCCTAGATTGGATGTATTTGATCGGATCAGCTCCTGCCACCAAATGTATGGTGAATGCTTGCATATAATGTCTTAGCTTATCAATAACAAAGAATAAAGCAAGGAACATTTTCTCGATAGGAGAATAATTTAGCTCTGTCCCCACTAAGGTTCTACTTAAATAGTAGAGAGCTTGTTCCTTGTTATTTTCTCTGACTTTTGCTAAAAGTGCTCCAATATATCATTCTTGTACATTAATGTATAAGATTACTGGCTTTCCCGTTATAGGGGCACCTAAAACAGGAGGGTTGAGCAAATATTTTTTTATGCTTTCTAATGCATGCTAGAAAGCTTGATCCCATTCAAAAGTTTCATTCTTCCTTATCAATCTTTGGAATGGCTGGCATCGACCTGCCAAGTTGGATATGAACCTTCTAATATAGACTAAATGACCTTGAAGACTGCTCAGCTCATGCAAGTTTCTTGGGCTTGACATCTTCTGAATGACATCAATTTTTTATTGATCAATCTTGATCCCTCGATGTTTCACTATAAAACCAAGGAATTTTCTTGAGGTTACTCTAAATGCACATTTGAGTGGATTCATCCTTAATTGATATTTTTTCAAACGATCAAACACTAGTTTTAGTTCTCCTAGATGGTCATGTCGAATTTTGGACTTGACCACTAGGTCGTCAACATAACATTCGACATGCTTATGCAACATATCATTAAATATCCTTTGCATTGCACGTTGGTAAGTGCCCCTAGCATTATTTAAACCGAAAGGCATAACTTTATAATAATATATTCCTTTTGGAGTTCGGAATGTGGTCTTCTCTTCATCTTTAAGAGCCATTCGAATTTGGTTACATCCCAACGATCCATCCATAAATGATAGAATCTCGTGACCCATAGTGTCATCTACCATGATTTCTGTGATGGGATGTGGAAAACCATCCTTTAGGCACGCATTGTTCAAATCACGAAAATCGACTCAAATGCAAAGTTGGCCATTTTTTTTTTGGACTGGGACAATGTTTGCTATCCATATTGGATATTTAACTTCATGGATGAATCCTGCCTCTATTAGTTTATTGACTTCAATTTCGATCAGTGGGATGAGTTTTGAACAAAAATTTTGTCGAGTCTGCTTGATAGGCCAATATCCTTCTTTAATTGTGAGGCCATGAACTGGTATTTTTGGATAAAATCCTGGCATTTCTTTATAAGACCAAACAAATACATCTTTATATTGAGTGGGAGACTCATATAATCACCTTCTTCACTCCAAGTAAGCGATGCACTTATAAAAGTAGGGCATGGCTCTTCTTCCGTGCCAAGATTCACCTCTTTCAGTTCATCTATTGTCGATTGACTACCATTCTCAAAGGTCATTGGTGCCTCTTCAACACCTTTCTCGGTCATTTCATCTTCTATAATTTCCTCTACAGTAATATGATGAACAGAAGTCATATCTTCTTCGTTGTTCGAGTCTTCTTTCGTAGGCTTTGTGATGATAATATCATGTCGCTTCACCTTTAATGAGCCATCTGTATTTACGGAACAAACATTTTCCTCTTCATTCGAGAGGGGACCTCGCTACGGATTTCACCATCACCTGTCTCATTTGAAACTCTCACCATGATAGTAGGTTGATCCTTATTTTTCATGGATAATGCTCAATCTCTGGCAAGCCGACACTCGTGCGGTTGGGGCTAGCTGTGTATTACTTCTACTTCTAGATGCTATGCTTAGGCTTTGAAAGGCTGAAGGTCGTGTTGACCTAGAAGTTGCATGTAAAATTTCACTGTTGGTATTGGTAACACTTTGTCTACTAAAAGCTGAAGGTCGTGTGACTCCAAGCCCCAAACGATCAAAAGCAGAAACTCTATGCTCTACATTTTCTTTGACATCTTCAAAACTATCTATTTCTTCGATTGTGATATAGAATGTATCAACAGATTTTTCCTTACCCTTTCTTACTATACGAAGTGGCTTTGAAGATTTATATCCAAGCCCCGCCTTAGAATTAGGTACAACATAACCTTCTTTTTTGAACTCGGTATGAGTTGTAAAGTCATAATCTGCCTTTTCCAATAGCTTGTAAGAATTTGGGTCGAATCCTTCCTTAGTTCGTTTATCAAGAAAATTTGACTTTACATTATCATTCTTGGCTTCTTGCTATGTTATTTTTGTAAGAGGCGCGAAAAAATTCTCTTTCAATATTTCAATGTCACCAATATTCAGGTTATTTGAGCATTCGTTGAATGGTGACTAACCTTTTTTTGGTCGAGATAGAGGAAGGTAATGAAGAACATGAGGATTTGACTTCATCGACTCTGAAATTGGCCCCTCTCTACTTTTTAGCAACTCGCATTTTGATCCGCAGTTAGTTGTCTTACTTTCGTGGCTTTTAGAGTTTTTTTTTCTTTACTGCTATCTTCTTCAGCTTTGATTGTTGGTTGTTCTTGTTTTTTAGTACCTCTAAGCAAATGAATTTCTATTGGTATTGCCTCTCCCACGCTGTCAGTTTTCATGTAAAACTTTGCGCCTACAAAATGAGATTCTGTTTTGAAAAAGGATTAACATCTGCAACAACTTTCTTAACACCGTCCTGATAATATTTGAAGCACTGGTGCAAGGTGGAACTTATCACCTCATTCTCATGTATCCAAGGGTGACCCAATAATACTATATAAGTAGTATTATAATTTATAACATGGAACCATGTGTTTTCCTTTAAATCATCAATAAATGAGCTCTAGACGAATCATTTCGATTACTCGTTGTTTACCCTTATTAAAACCCTGAATCATCAACTTACAATTTGATAGTTCTTGCATCGGGATGTCAAGATACTTCAAAGTTGTCTTGGGCATTATGTTTATTGCAGAACCATTGTCAATAAGAATTTTGTTAACCTTTTGTTCTTTGATGTATCCAAAAACAAATAACGCTCTATTATGAGGTATGAACCCGAGCAATAAGTCTTCATGAACAAAGTTTATCGACATGCAACACGAGCTAATTAAATTTTCTTGGGATATAACTTCAATTGAAGCTTCAGGATCTTTTAACGTATCTGCAAGAGTATTTTTAGTCTCTTGAGGGAGTGCAAATATAAATTATTCACAGTAAAAAATGGTAAGTCTTCCAACTTTGTTACTACCTTTGTTGAGCTTGAAGAAGCAATATTTTCTTCTACTGTGTTGGTAACGCAACATGGGACAACTTCACAAACATTTCTAGGAAAAGTCTTTGGAAAACATTCCTTTAAGGTTATTGGATGGCGCGATCGAATAATTTCTTCATTCTCTTCCACCGCAAGTCTAGGCTTTCTTGGACTCTTTTTCCCTTTCTTCTTCGGAAGCTTACTTTTCCTTGTATATTCTCGAAGTGAACGAGCTCTTTGAGAATTGGATTTTGTTTTCGCTTCTTTCGTCAAGTAACAAGAGTCCAACTTTCATCCTTATCATCATTTTGCTCTTTCTTTTGTAGAGAATTTCGAGGGTTTTCCTTAAGAGAGAGTTGTTCTTTCATCAACACAATAACAGGTTCGAATGAACCAAACTGAATTAAGCATTCTTTTAGATCATCAGAAGATCCCACAGTTGATCGTACATTTGAATGACTTATTACGGCAGCGTGGTTTGTTTGAACTATCTCATCAAGTTCTAGTTCAATCTTTCTTTCTTGAGCGAGCTTAAGAATTTTTTCTTTCTATTGGATGACCGAGGACTCTATGATACTTACAATAATTAGGGTCATTAACTTTCTCATTTCCTCAAGTCTTTTACATTCAGGAAGTACAATCAACTGATTTTCCAACAACTATTCCAACATATCAGCAATATTGGAATATGGGAAAGGGTAAACCTTATCTTGCCTCTCTTTTAGGGATAAGCGGCGCTTCTCATTTTCATCTTGGCGCTTCTCTATCTTCTTTCCCCTTTCTTTCGCAGTGAATTTGAGAGGGTTCGTATTGACAACCATGGATTCTCTAGTAGCAAGTTTGGATATCTTTTCAGAGCTCTTCACTTCCTTCTTTTCTTTCTTTACCTTTGGGAATGGAAATTTTTTTATTTCCTCTAGCAGCAATGCTCAACTCCATATGGTGGGCACGTGTTGCCAGTTCTTCGAATGTACGAGGTTTTATGCCTTGTAAGATGTAAAAAAGTTCCCAATATATACCTTGGGTGCACATATCCACAGCAGACATTTCAGTCAAACGATCTTTGCAATCGAGACTTAGAGCCCTCCAACGATTAATAAAGTCAATGGCAAGCTCTCATTTCCGTTGTCTTGTGTTTGTGAGCTTAGTCGTACTTATAGTTCTTCTTGTGCTATAAGGCGATTTAGAAACTCTCTTTCAAATTGGTCCCAACTGTCAATAGTTTTAGGTTTTATGTCAGTGTACCAATCAAAGGCGTTTCCCTTAAGGGTCTAGAAAAATTGTTTCACAAAGAGATCACCACCTGTCCCAACATTTTCACAAGTTTCGAAAAAATAAGCAACATGTTCTTTGGGTTTCCTTTTCCATCAAATTGCTGAAACTTTGGAGGTTGATACCCTATTGGCATTCTCAAATTGTCAATTCTTTTGGTATACGATTTGGAATATGTGTGATAACTTTGAGGAGGCCCACCATATTGAGCTCTAATGGTGTTTGTGATCATATCATTAAGTTGTTGAACGGATAATGAAGTGATAAAAGTCGAATGTTGGGGTTGAACTTCTTGCATAAGAGTCTTCCCTTTTCCATTAGTTTTTACAACATGTATTTGACTAGATACAACAGCATCCCGAGCCTCAACGTAATGCTTCAGAGAAGTAATTTCAAACTTTTTATCCTCAACTGTTTTCAGCAACATCTCTACTTTTCTTTCAAGTTCCGCTATTCTCTCATCGCCTGACGTATCTGCATCAGTCATCATCACATACATAATATCATGTGTAGCTGCATCCTTTGATTGTTCAGATGATGAGATGGATTGATCAAATAGAGGATTTTCTTGCATAGAAATTTCACCTCCCTTATTTCCTTCCAAGTGAGCCCATATTTTGGCTGCAATGAAAGAAGCTGGCTCTTTTTCCATTTGCTGGATTTCTTTGGAGCGTTTGCAGGTGATAGGTCCCAAGTAGGTGTTGCTTGAAATTGTTGAAATGGATTTTTCATGTGCCATGAGTCCTTGAATTGATTTGAATGAGAGAATAGAGATGAAAGGTAGAATCTAACCCATCAGGCGTGCCAATTTGTTCGACGAGATTTCTGAAGAAATTTTATTCGTTTGATGAACTTGAAAATTTATATTAATTTTCGTATGAAGTATAGTGGATTACATCTCTATTCTATGTTCCTTTGATTCTTCTCACACAAATACAAGGATTTTCATAGCTTCAGGCTTCAGACAATTTTAGTGGACTTAAACTTCGAATCGTTTCAGCAACTTCGATCTTCAAGATTTATAGAAGTTTCAAGTCTTCAAGAAACGTTGTATGGTTTCGATTTTCATGAATTCTTGTGTAGCTTCAGCCTGTAGGAGTTATGAAAACCTTCTATATTCAAGAATGCAGTAAAGCATTGAATCTCTTCTTCAAGAAGCTTCAACCCTTTCACAATTCTGGAACCCCCCAAATGAAGAAGGAAACTCTCTATTTATAGAGCTTTCGATAGACTTTAAATGGGCTTGGGCCAATGAATGGGCTTTGAGCCAAAATATCTTTTGAGTTGGGTTTGGACCAACAAGTATGCTTCGAGCCCAAATGTCTCCAAGGACTGAGGCGTTTTGAGCCAAATCTCAAGCCCAAACTATCATTTGACCGAGCTCAATCATTTATGGATTTGATCAGGTTTATCGGTATAATCAAACGATCATAACATCGACACGTGGCGCATTTTGTTTTGCCATATTTTAATTAAGGAGACAATATATCATTTTATAATTTGTCTCTAAATAAAAATATTTGCCTTGTCATTAATTCTAAACAATGACGTGGCGAGTTCTGATTCGTCGAAATTTCTATTCCAACAAATATCATTTCTTTCTTGCGTAGCATACAATGTTTACACTCCTGTTATTTTTGTTAACCGTTGGCATGGATGCCTTTACTTGTATTTAATTATTTATTTGTTGGAAACATTTTGGAAACACCTTGGCCTAGGGCTTATTATTTATTATTTTGAAATAAAATTCAACAAGAGCAGTTACTTTAAGTTTGAAATTTTAAAACGGTATGTTTGCAATTGCATTTGAGTTAGCATCTAGTAGATTTGTGGTTTAAAACTACGGGTCTTTACAATAAAGTTTACAGATTTCTTGTCTTATTGCTTTGTGATGAAAGAGTTTGAAATAGAAGAGGTTTTTTTTGTTGTTTTTGGAGTATTTTTTGTGCTTTTGATTTATTGCTATTTTGATTAGCATAATTTGTTACTTTGTTCAACAGTTACATGGAAGTTCTTATATTTTGGGTGCAACGTTCTGAGCATAAAGGTTTTGTTTTGGACTTTGTCTTTGAAGGTCATTTGTGTTCTGAATGCATTTGTTTTTGAAGAGTTTATTCGTTCTAGATATATTGACTCTGTTTTTGTGTTGCTTATGTCGCTTGAGAGGGTATTTCCTTATTTGCTTGATTCCATGTTATCTGGCAACGTTTGTTATGATTTGTCTATTTTTGAAGATGTTCTTTTGAGAATAGGTTCAGGTTGTCGTTAGTGGATTTAGTTCACCGTCCTATTGAAGTTCTACGGTCTTGAAGACCGTTCGAATTTGCTCGTTCCGAGTAAGGTTATGATCCAGTTTTTTCTAGAGTTCTAAACTTATGATGAGATGTATTTTCTTTTTGTCATTTATGATATGTTTGTCAAGAGGGTAATTTGTAAAAATGACTTCACATATTATTAACCTTGAGTTAAAAGAGTGGTTAGGTCATTGGTTTGGGGTGAGCTGTTTTAGCTCACATTTAGGGCTTTTTATTCTTTGAGAGAGATTTGTGAGCCACCATTTGTGTTCCTCATGAGTTCTTGGCATTTGAATGAGAAGATCATCATCTCAAGCTTTAGGGCAAGTCTCGAACCACTTAAATCGATGTGTTCTTATCTCTTCTCCATCTCCTTCTTATTGATTTATATTTTCATCAATTTAGATAGGTTTGAATCTGGAATTGGATCTATTAGGCCCCGTTGATAACCATTTCGTTTTTGAAATATATGCTTATTTTTACTCATATTTTCTACAATGTGCTCCATCTTTCCTATAATGTATCTAACTTTCCTTAAGAAAGCATGTGAAACCTAACTAAATTTCAAAAACCAAAGCAAACTTTTGGAAGCTACTTTTTATTGTTTCTAAATTTTAGTTTGATTTTTACAAATATAAGTAAGATGTAGATATCCATGTAGAAGAAAACATATGGTATGATGGTTGTTGTAGGCTTAAATTTCAAAAACAAAAAACAAAAAACAAAAAACCAAATGGTTATCAAACAGGGCATAGTTCTTGAATTTAGGAACTACATTCCAACACGATCTATGTGTTTTTGTTTTTTAAAATTAAATATATGTATGAAAAATATATTGAATCAAGATAAATAGGCATGATTTTTTAGAATCATTTTTTTTAATAGAAACGTAGAACTAAAAGTTTAGCGGTGTTTGATTGTTGAATTTAGAGATGATTTAAAATGTGTATTTGCTTACTAATCTAAAAAAATCACATTGATTTCAAAAAAAATAAATCACACCAAAATGAACTTTAAAAACTACTTAAAACAACTTATCATTTTTATTATTAAAATTAGAGAAAAACTTATATATTTGTCCGTACATAGTTAGTACCTATATTTGACCTATGTGGCACCATTGATGTTACATTAAAATAAATTATATAAACAAAATAATATTAAAAGAAAAGGTAAAAAAACTTGTGTGGTAGCGAGTCTTAAAATAACTCCTTATCTTTTTCTTTCTTTAAATTTCAATTTTCAAATTTCTTTTTTAGCACTTTTATTATCAAATATATTTTTTAATTTTAAATTAGTAATATTTTCATGATCAATTTCATTTCTTATTTATCAATTTTATTTATTGTTTTTTATCTACCTAATTTTGTTAACTAATTAATTAAAAATTGTCTTCATTTATATAATAAAATATTTTAAAAATATATTTTTAGAATATAAAATCGTGTTTCAAAAATATATTTCGTAATTTAAAATTAAGAATAGTTTTATAATCAATTAAAAAAAGTATTAATGTTTTTTCATCTAAGTTTGAACTAAAATTTATTTTCATTCACATGTAATATAATGTTTTCATAATATGTTTTGTAATTTGAAATTAATGGTAATTTCATAGTTCATGTTGTTTTGTTTATAAACTTTTATTTATTTTTATTCATTCGACATAAGATCGTTAACTCATTTCTAAAAAGAATATCATTCGTTCATTAATTGTCATCAAATTATTTAAAGTTTTTGTATGATTCTTTAAAATATAAATTAAAATTCATATTATGAAAAAATTAAATGATGAAATTAATTAAATAAATTAAAAATAAATCAATAAAATAATATTAGCAAAGAAAGTTTTAAGCATAAATATAATATTTGAAATTTGAAATAATAAAAAAATGAAAAGACTTTTTTTTTTTTGAAAAAAAACCAAACCACTTCATTCAACCCAAAGATCACTGCCAATACAATTGTTCTCCACCAGGGAGCCTAAATCAGGGGGAGAATCCCCCTCCAAAAACACATGTCATCCTCTAATTGAGAGGGAAAATAAACATAACAAAGAGAGCCTGACCCGTCAACCTTGGCAACTCGATCAGCCACCCTATTACAACTCCTGTTGCAATGGGACATAGAGACAATCCCTAACGACGCAATATACCATCTAATATCAACGACAATGTTGTTGAATTCTGAACAATCAACAGAAACATCTGATATAGACATTACAACCTCTGAAGCATCTGACTCAACTAAAATAGGAGGAATCAAAGAGATATTAGCCTCAAATATGAACTTGAGACCTTCTTTGATAGCCAGCCCCTCCAGACACTTTGCAGAAAGATTCCTAACACCTGCCCTCCAACCAACAGCCTTTGGAATGCCTCTCCAATCACGAACAATCCAACCAATTCCACCTTCCCCAGAAGAAGCGTTGAAAGAAGCATCTGTATTTAACTTCCAACACCCTTTGGGAGGAGCCTTCCATCTCTCATTCACCACCACCTTCTGCATCAAAATATTTTTTGAAAATCTTGAGAAAGAAAACAAATGCTCATTAATATTCTTGTTAATCAAATAGAGGAGCTCATGAAATTCTTTTCTAGAATTATTATTAATCATTAGATTCTTGAAACTCCATAAGCCCCAAATAACGATGATCACCTTAAAACGCTCTTCTTTCCTGATCTTAGAACATAACTTTTCCCAAACATCGACTCCCTCATCCCCATCTCTAAAAAGCTCCGCAACTTCAGAAAACTGAGGGAAAAAAATCTTCCAAACTCTAATGGCCACTTTACATTCTTTAAGGATATGTAAATTAGTTTCTTTACTTTTCGAGCAAAGAGGGCAAGACACATCAATATCCACACCATGATTATAAATATTACATCTAGAAGGAATAACATTCGATATGACACTCCAAGCCCCAATTTTAATCTTAGGAGAGCAATCAATATTCCAAAGGCTATTCCAAGAATTAACTCTATTTTTATCACAAGAAGGAGAGGCCTATTTTCGATTAGCCATCAAAGTAGCAACATGATATGCACTTTTAACCTTAAACTTCTCTTTAGAGCAATGATTCCAAATGATTTCGTCCTCCCCTCCCTTCTCGCTAAGGGGAGTGGAAAGGATGACTCTGGCATCTTCAGCACAAAAAATGCTTTTAATGAGCTCCACATTCCAACACACCCTATCCTCAATCAACTTAGACACACTCCTCCCCTTCCACTTCTCTTTGACACCATCGGCGAAAGGATTGCCTTCGCGACAAATCCAAGGATCAAAACCAATATAAACCCTTCTGTCATTGCCAATTTTTCATCTAAACCTCTTTTTAAAAAGATCCCTTCCCCACAATATAAACCCTTCTAAATTAAAAAAATCACCATTCTTCAAATACTTTCCTCTGAGAACAGAGCTCAACAAGCTATTAGGGAAATTCAAAATACGCCAGCTATGCTTGGCCAACAAAGCTTGATTAAAAAGATTTAAATCTCTGAAACCCATACCACCTTCCCCATTTCTCCTACTTAAAATTTTCCAACTTTTCCAATGCATCTTCCTCCTAATCTCCTCTTCACCCCACCAAAACTGAGCACAAAGCTGCTCTAGATCCTCATTAAAGGATTTAGACAACCTGAAACAACTCATAATATAAGTAGGGATGGCTTGACCCACCGCTTTAATCATCACGTCTTTCCCACCTCTAGAAAGCATTTGCCCTTTCCAAGATTGAAGACACTTTCCAAGCCTCCCCTTAATGGATCTAAATAGGGACTTCTTATCCCTACTATTTTGCGAAGGCATTCCAAGATGAATACCTAAATTGTCATTCACTTTAACCCCTAAAAGGCCACTAAGAACCTGTCTCTCCCTCTTCCCCACATTCGGACTAAATAAGATTGCAGACTTAGCAAAATTAACAATTTGGCCCGAAGCCCGCTCATAACAATCCAGAATATTCTTAATCTTAACACACCTATCCCAATCCGCCCTGAAAAAAAGCAAGCTATCATCAGCAAAGAATAAATGAGATATAAAGAGGCAATGCGGATTAATGCGAAAACTAAAACGAAAGTTAAGGTTGTCTTCCCTATTTAATAAAGAAGATAGCCTTTCAGCACGTATAAGAAACAGATACGGTGAAAGAGGATCCCCTTGCCTAAGCCCTCTCTGAGGGATGATCTCACCGTAAGGATTGCCATTAATTAAAACAACGTATCTGACAGAAGAAATGCACCTCTCCACCTTTTTAACCCAATTCTGACTAAATCCCAATTTTTCCATCATACCCAACACAAAGTTCCACTCAACTCTATAGTAAGCCTTGCTCATATCGAGCTTGAGAGCCGCCCACCCAATTTTACCAGATTTCCTACCATTTATAATATGCAAACATTCAAAACCAAGCACCACATTGTGAGTAATCAACCTACCTGGAACAAAAGCCGACTGATTCGGAGAGATAATTTTATCGAGCACTAACTTTAACCTATTAGCCATCGCCTTGGCAATAATTTTATATATAGCATTACACAGGCTAATAGGCCTAAACTCCTCCATTTTGCTAGGAATAGAATTTTTTGAAATTAAGGCAATTAACGTACTATTGACTAAACCCAGCTCCATCCCATCATTAAGCACCCCAAGACAAACCTTGACTACGTCATCCCCCAAAATGTCCCAATAAGATTGGAAAAATCGCCCATTAGTACCATCAGGACCAGGGGCTTTAGAAGGGTTGGACTCTTTCAAAGCTGTCTCAATATCTAGTCTTGTAAAAGGCCTATCCAACATATTTGAATCGGACTCAGATATTTTCCTCTCCACCCCCTCCAAGATCCACTATCTAGCACTCTCATCCCTATGTTGAGCCTTAAAAATATTACTAAAATAATCACTAGCCACCTTTGCAATTTCCTTATCATCGCTAACCCAAACACTAGATTTATCCAAAAGCTTATAAATTTTGTTTCGTTTTTTCCTTTGAGAAGCTTTCATATGAAACCATTTAGTATTCCTATCCCCCCACATTAACCAGTCTTCTCTAGATCTCTCACTCCAATAGATCTCTTCTTCTTCAAGAAGAATTCCAATCTCATGCTCCAACTTGATAATTTGAGAGGATCTAAATGCCCCCCTTCAGCATTGAACAAAACAAGCTCCTTTTCTTTACTCTCAATAGCTTTTCTCACCGACCCACTCAACCTAGCCTTATTCCATCTATCCAACTCTCTCAAACAACCAGACACACAGTTAAGAAAATTATTAGACAAACCCCCCCCCCCCCTTAAGTTAACCATTCTCCAATTATCTTGTAACACTCTCCTACACTCTTCGAACTTAACCCAACAATCCTCAAATCTTAAAGGTTTTCTCAAAGTCACAACCTCTTTAGGGTCTTCAGAAACCCAAATAAAATCAGCAATAATTGGTCTATGATCAGAAGAATGAAAATTACTGTGATGAATAACGATCTTATTAGATCTAGCAATAAAAGAAGAGTTAGCAAAATACCTGTCAAGCCGCACCCGAGTAGCAAACCTAGACCTCTTATTTTTAATCCAAGTGAAACAATCTCCCGAGAACCAGAGATCGATGAGCAAGCACTCATCGATGGCTTCTCTAAAATCATTCATACATGCATTGTTCCTGGTTGCTCCATTAACTTGTTAGCCATCAACAAGAATTTCATTGAAATCGCCTCCAATTAACCAAGGTAAAGACGAAACTTCATTTAACCTTCTTAAAAGCTTCCACGATTCTTTTCTATAAACTTGAACTGGATTACCGTAGAACCCAGTAAAATGCCACCAAACGCTATCCTCTTTGATTCCCACATCAATGTGACCCTTAGAGAAGGAACTGACCCTTACATCCAAAGGAGAGTTCCAAAAAAGCATTAAGCCTCCACTAAAGCCCACACTAGGCAAACAAAAACAATTAACAAAACCCAAGGTTAACTTCAAATTAGCCACTGACTTATCACCAAACTTAGTTTCCGAAATGAAAACAATCTGAGGACTCAAGTTTCGCACTTCATGACGAAGTGCTCTGATTGCTCGGGAGTTACCCAACCCCCGAGCATTCCAGCATAAGATTTTCATTGCATCCGGCGAGACTACTCCGCAGTCTCCGCCGATATCCCATTGACTTCCTCAATTCATGAATTTCTAACTTTTTTCTCACATCCCACTTTCTCCACACTTTCCAACTCATGTTTTGTGCCGCTTAACCTTTTTCCATTATTTTCCTTCAATAAGCTTGAATTTTCCTTCTCAATTCCCTTCATTCTAGCACGATGTTTCCATTTTAGAATATTTGATTTTTTACCAGACACTTCTTCAGACACAGATTTATCAATATCCTCTAGTTCATCCAAAGCTGCCTTTAACAATTGATGTTCCATTATTTTAATCTCTGACTTCGCCTTCTTCTTTTTGTCAATCTCCCTTTCAATCATAGGGACGCTTGGGCATTTGTTAATTTCAATATAGCTCCCCAAATTTAAATGCCCATTTTTACCTTTTCCATCAGTCTGCTCTTTAATCACAATTCCTTTTTTAGATCCAAATAAATCCTGCCCATTCGCACGATCAGATTCTTCTAGTATTAGGCCTTTTTGCTTCAACAAAGCCTTGTTCTGAGAAAAAATTCCAGGGCCAACAATCTCTTTACCAACAGGCCCACCCAATTTCGTTGAACCCTGTCCCATAATATTAATCTTCTGCACCTCAATATTCGGACTCTGGCCCACTTTTTCTTGTTCAACCCTCACATTTACTTTTTTCATGCTCAAACCCTCAACGATTTTCGATGCTCCTCTAGAATCCTGGCCCAAATCTGAGAAATAATTCTCTTTTCCATCTTTCCCACTCTCCTCTGCTGTACTCACTGACACCTTAGTCGTTCTGATCCTGCTGGAGTCCCCTAGCGTCGCCATCGCCGACTGTTGATGGCGACTTGACATCGAAGCTTCCGTGCATCTTCCCCCATCGTCTTCCGGCAACCCAGATTGCTTCCGGTTTAGATTCCGGTAATTTTCACGATAAGAATCATCCCCACACAAATTAGTCGCCACATTTTCGAATTTTCCCCTTCGATTTTCAGCATCTTCTTGACCTCTTTCTTGTCTAACACCTTCCCTAGCTTTGTCTACCAACCCAGACCCTCTACCTTTTCCTCTGCCCCGCCCTCTGCTCCCATGACCGGAAGGATCGATCCCTTCTCCTCGAAAAAACGAGTTGGGTTCTCTCAATTCTTCGCCAAAAGGATGCAGAACTCCTTCATTATTAACAACGAAAGAACATCCATCTACTAGATGTCCTATTCGACCACAACCTTTACAAAAATCTGGGAGCTTCTCGTAAGAGATTCTCACCCATTTTTCTTCAGCCATTGCCCTACTTTTCAATTTCAAAGCTCTTCTCAACGGCTTATTAATCTTCAATAAAACTCTAAGTCTAAGAAATTTACCTCTATTTCTAGTAACTCCTTCACAATCCCACCCCAGAAACTCACCCAAGATATTGCCTAACCCTAAAAAATAAAAAGACATTGTTTTTTATTAAAATAATTTATAAATGTCACATAATTCATAAACAACAAAAATCTTCTACAACTTTTCTACAAACTTCTAAACAAGCTCTAATTATAATTCCTTCGTAAACAAGAACATCCTACATTTTCTAACTCCTCTACAACTTCTCATTCAAACATCTTATCATAGTTCAATGTAGGAAAAAGTAGGTACAAATGGACAAGTAAGCAAGTTTTTTGTTTAAAAAAACAGGAACAACCACTCAAAATAACTCATCATTTCTAATAACTCATTTCTAATCATTCATTTTCAACCATCCAAAATAACTTATTTTTAACTATTAAAAAATAACTACTCATTTTAAATTTTAATATGATTTCTAACTCGTATACATAAAAATCTCATCCAAACAAATTTTTTGCTTAAACCTCGAATCTCAAACTATTCGAAATAACTTTTCATCCAAACCTCCTTTTTTTTCCCCTTAATATATGAATATACATTTTTTAATGAGAAAAACTTCTTTAGAAATTAATGGGTAGAGAAGCCAACATTTGGTAAGAAGAGTAAAGTAATTTATAAAACAATTTGATGTGGGCATTCATCCTAGAAGTAAAAAAAAAAAAAAAAGGAAAATTGTGAAGAAAGAAAGAAAGAATATTGAGATTGCGAAAGTGAAGAAATGAGCATATCCCAAAACCCTCGGCGTCAAAAACAACAAAGAAAGCTTGGATGGAAGGAATTAGTAATGGCAAAGAAATTCCTATTTGCGAAAGTTGAGAGGCGGCGATTTGATTTGAATTTTGAACTCAGAGATCTCGAAACCAAATCATTGGGTGGTGTATAAAAGGGGTCCATCGAAAAGAAATTAGAAATTAATTACCAAATCCAACGCATCGGCGATGAATTCTTCGTCACAAAATGATTACCAGGATTTTGACCCTCCATTGGAGTGGCTTCATCATCCTGATTCTCATGTTCTTATCCTCCATCTTCTAGGTTTGTTCCTTTTTTCTTCTCCGTTTCTCAAAGGGCTATTTGGTTTGGAGATTTAGTTATACCATGTATCAATTTCTCCTTCAAAATCTATATTTAAACCAATTTTTATTAATTTTTTATTTTTAATAATTCATTTATAATACCTCCCACTATTTCTAGCTACTCATTTTCTACCCTTCATTTTTAATAATTTCTTTTTAAACTATTAAAAATAATTACTCTTTTGAAATCTAGGTCTAAAAAAAGTTTTTACTCTAATTCCTTTATTAAAAAACTACGTCTAAATGAGTTTTTGACACAATTTTCAATTTTTATCTACTCAATATAACTCCTTAACTTAAATTCTACCTAAACATATCAAACAAACATCCCCAAATTGTATTGCAAATTAGGTTTCCACTCTTTTTTTTTTTTATTTTATTATAGAAAGATTAGAAGCGGTTGACTAACAATGAATTAGAAATTTGCAATTTAATGGAATTTCTTTAAAAATTGGTAACTCGATATTCATCGATCAACTATTTATTCTACATTCTAGCCAATACAAAAGCTTGAATGATATGACCCGATAATCATACGAGTTTGAATGTCTATTTGTGTACCTATTTAATTAATTCTTACAACCATTAAATACTATTTTCAAATTTTATCAAATAATAGAATGCGATTATTTATAATTAATAAAAAGGAAATGGAAAGAAATTTTATGAATATCTAAATTAAAAAAATAATCAAATATAACGAAAGTCGTGAACAAGATTCACGTGTGACATTCAAACTTTTTTATAAAAATTGATAGCTTCAATAAGTTAAATTGATTGAAAATAATAAGTCATATTTAGTTAAAACATTCAAAATTGAAATGTTTGGCTATGCCTAACATATTTTAAAATCTTCCAAAATTAAAATAGGAATACATAAATTTTCTACCTACAACAAATTTTCATAGTGAAAATTTATTCTAATTTTTGAAAGGATAATATACTTACCAAACTTATATAACAAATTTTTAATAAACTAAAGTCATTTGTTTCAAAAAATATAATAAACTAAAGTCGCAATCACTTACATATGCTGAAAATAAAAAATCAAACTTACATTTTTCTTTAAACAAATTTCGGTAATTTATAAATTATGAAAGTTAAGTTAAAATTTAATTTTATGATTTTAAAAGTTAAAATTAGTCAATAATTAAAAAAAAAAATAGTTTTTATAATTTTTAAAATTAAAATTTAATCCATATAATTATAAAAACAAGACTCAAATTTAGTATTATTAAAATGAGAATTAAAAATACAAATTTACTTTTTTGTTTAATAATTATGAATTAAGTTTTTTCGGGATCGATCTTTTACGCTGGTATTGAAGTGGTTTACAATCAAATAATGAAATCATTGCTAACTCATTCGATAATTAAGGAGACACACAACATCACATTGTATCTTTTTTTAATCAAGATGAGAGGAAATTGGACCAATAAATTTTACCTCACATCATTTATATATTGGGATTATTATCTAATTTTTTAGACGCTTTTTTTAGATTTTATAAAATAATAAAGATTAAAGTCAAATTAATTAAAACCAATACTAAAAAAAAAATTGAATTATAACTTTTAAAATGATTGGATGTCAAAAAAAAAACTTTAAAAATGATTGTATTAATCTACAAGATGTAGTAAATTTATAATTTGGCCAAAAAAGAATTTAAATTCTTTGTTTTTGGACGTTTCATGATTTTTAAGCAGCAGATCACATCTTCATATTCATCACGGAGTTTTGTTGTTGTACAGGTTTCAGAAGCAACCAGCTGAAAGTTCAGGTGACATCCACCGAAAAGTTGAGAGTCACCGGCGAACGGAGGCTGGGCAGCGGCAAATGGCTCCGTTTCCACAAGGAAATCGATATCCCCGCCGACGCTGACACCGACGAGATCTCCGCCAAGTTGGAGGAAGGCATCCTCTACGCCAAACTCCCCAAAACATCCTCCACTGCCGCTGCAAAACCCACCGCCGACCCGCCAACTGGTCGACAAAATGCCCCACAGAGCCACAATGAGAAAGCTGAAGCACAGGCAGGTGGGAAGCAAATCCCTCCTGCCCAAAAGCCAGTGGAGAAAACAGAGAAGCAGACAGAGGAGGAGAAGGGCAAAGCACACACAACGCTGAAGGAAGCTTTGAAGAAGACAAGAGAAGAGGAAGAGGGCAGCCATGGGAGGGAAGAGAAGGAAGATGGGGTTGCAGAGAGGAGGAGGAGGAGGAGGAGGAGGAGGAAGATGAGGAGGATGAGTGAGGAAGTGGTGGAAGAGAGTGGAGGAGAAGGGTACAAAAAGGTAATGGATGGGATGGTGAGGGACTTGAGGACAAATATGGTAACTTTGGTTTTGGGGGTTGCTGCTTTTGTAATTGTGTATTTCAATGTTACAAAGAAAGGTCATCATGTGGAGGAAGAGTTGTGAAGAAGGAATGTAATGTAGGGAGGTCTTGTTTATGTGTGGACAATGGAAATGTGTCAAATTTGATTATACTTCAAATCAAAAGGATGAAAATAAAATTGTTATATTTACAATTACTTATTATTATTATTATTATTATTATTATTATTATTATTATTCTGAATATTATAATTTTCAATCAAGATTATGCTTACCTAAGGTTTCACACACCCACATAAAAATAAAAAAAAAAAAAAAACTCACTCACTTCTCACTCCAAATGTTTGAGTTATTTATTTATTTATTTTATTTTATTTTTCGGTTCCCAGTTTTTTATATCGCATGCACCTTGACTTTTGTCGTCCAACTTTATAAATTATTCATAGCTTCTTAGTTCTTCAAAATACTATCGATTACTAGGTCATGTTAAGTCTCATCATGATTAAAGTCTAACTTTTTCTATATCATAGGGATTAGATTTAACTTTTTTTTATAGAGTAGACACCAATTTATTTTCTTCTAAAACTATAATATTCTAGAACTCACTTGGCACTGCCCACAGTTGTGAGACTAGGAGCTTGGCAACAACAACCACATTGAGGAATGTAGTTACCAAAGCTCCCCCCCTCCTCAATACTTAACAAGAGCTATAATTAAGCAACATTGAAAAAATATACCCTCCCTCTCATAAAAAACGTCTGCTAACAAACATGCTACCCTGATCAGCACAAAATCACAACACCCGCAACCTTCCGATCACAAACCTTGATCATCACATATTAAACTCACTTTTCCTTACATGTATATATACTTATGTTACTTGGAGTCTATCTGTCGAACTCAAAATATGTGACAAATCGTGAGCATGCTCATCAAAAGCAGCTAATCATACAAGTTGAAACAAAAGGCTCTCTTGAGAAAACTTACAAATTTCAGTGATTATTATAACAGAACATTGTGTTTGTTATTTTTAATGAGAAAAGGAGCACCCAGGTTCCTTTGACCTTCATAAGCCAGCTTATAACTGATAACTCTCAAGAATTGAGAGTTAAAGTAGATTAAAAGAATATATTTTTATAAGAATTTGCTTATATTTAATTAATTTAATATTGAATTTCGCCCCATCATACCAAGATAATGCTTTAACGAAACATCCTTTAGTTTTCTGATTAGGATGCATTTTATGGGTCGTTGCAGCAAAATATACTTGAATGTGTGCAAAGTTGTATGTGTTAAAAAGAATTGATATTTTCTAGTTTTTCTGCAACATTCCCGATGGAGCGAAGTGAAATTCACACAAGAAGGAGTTCGCCAAAACGAACATCAGCCAACCAAGCGTGCCTTGAAGATACCCAACACAGCAGCAGAAGTTGAAGAATTGCCAAACGGTTTGCCACAACGAAGTGTTCAGCGAACGAAGATGCTGTGAAGATAGCCAAGCCAAAGATGTTCTAACAATCGACAATGTGGATCATGGAGCAGAAATATCAGATAAAGCAGTCCTTCATCTGAAAAGCAATCCCAGAGTAGTCCAACATTGTCAGGATCGTAAAGTAGGCTTTGTCGCTTGGCGTTGGAGTATAAATAGATGCATTCTCCTTTAGAAGAAAGTCGGCCATTTTTAGGTTGCCCACTGGGGCGTCCATCCTTCAGAGCATTGCAAGCTTCATTTCCAATCACCATTTCCTTAGTTCTTAGCTTAGCTTAGTCGTAGTTTAGTTGTTTTGCTTTCATCTACTTCTGTCATGGTGTAGTTTTAACAAACCTTGTTATTTGTTGTTTTTAATGAAGATAAACTGTTGTTTCTACTTTATTTTGCTTTTATTTATCGATATGAGTAGCTAAATCTATTATTGGAAGGAATTAGATTAGTAGGAGAAGTTCGCCTAAGCGAAGCTTTAGCGAGATGATAAACCATTATGCATGTTGTGTTAATTCGAAATACATTCTGTTTGATCCACTATGTGTATGTCTTTATTTCGCTTCGAGAGAATAAAAATAGAGCGATATTCTTGCATGTATAACATTTGGTTCGCTAAGTTTGCTTAGAGATGAGTTTACTTGCATCTAAATTGAACACTTACAGATAGGGTTCACCTAATTCTGTGTTGCTTCGCTTTAGCAGTGTTTGAGTTCGAGAGAACCAAACCAAGAGCTCGAGAGAGCCAGCTTCTAAGACTCGAGAGAGTAAAAGAGAAAGCTATCAGTTGTTGCTTCTTAGCTTTAAATAGTTTCGCCTAAGCGAAACTCTCCGAAAATATCTTATTCCCTTCCGATGTATTTCATCAGTTCGATTTACCTTACAATTACTTAGCTTAGATTAATTTCACCACAACAATTTCCCATGTTACCCTTACTCTTGGTTTCGCTTAAGCATGACACTAATAACTATTCCTTGTGGAGATGACCTTTACTTACTTTAAAACTTGCTGCAACAAAGACTGTGTATACTTGCACAACCTTGGGGATCACACACATGCTTTTCGCTTAATCAGAAGTGGAGACTTCGCTTTGGCTAAGTCTTGAACAAGCCAAGTCATCATTCTCCTTTAATTATCATTTTCATAAAATTGTGTGTTCGTATCCGACCCCAACAATAACTCCGCTCTCAAATGTTTGTTGTTGTTGTTGCATCTGCATGAGGAACATGACTAGGATGTTTCACTCTCTTGTCTCTTTCTATTTGCTTCAATGCATGTTTAAGGCTAGGCAGTAAAGCTTCCATGCACTCTGCCGCAGCGTTAGTATTCCCAGGCATGTCGATAATCTGAATAGATAATATGAGAGAAAACACTATTATTGTGTACTCGAGATAACTAGTAACAGATTTAGAACTTTTTATTATAGGGAGTACAAATTCATATCAATATAATTTTGAATGCAGAGTTAAGTTGACTAAAGGGAGTCTAATAGCAACAGAAAGGCCTAAAAAATGAATCTTTAAAAGATGGAGAAAAAGAGTTTTAGGAACTTTTAAATGGGGAAATCAAGGGGATTGATGATTTGGCAAATGTTGTTTGGGACGTCCATTTCGAGATAAAAAGTTGTTTGTAAGAATATTCAGTTGAAAAGGATCAAAGAATTGCTTTAGGTGTCGACACATTGGGAACAGAAGTTAGGTGACACCACATTTTAAGGACCTATTGGTTATTTGGTTGGAAATAATCTAGGATCTTCGAAGATAAGTAAATTGATTAGAATATTTAAAGGATTTTTCTTGGCTTATATTGGTCTACTCTTTCTTCTCTTTTATGTAACTATGATCGTATAATTACTAACACTAATTGAAGCACTTTATTTTATTCTTCTTCCGTGTTCTAGTAACTTATCGCTGGTTCAATGAAAAGAATATGAAAAGTTACGATTTCTCCTCAAAGGTATTTCATCTGAAAATATGTAAAGAAAATTGTTGGCGTTACCAGGTTTAATCCTCTAATCGCAACTACAGAACGCGAGAGCACGAAAAATGGGGTAACCTATCACGGAAGGTTCGTTAATCTTATGAGAAATAGAATGTACAGTACATGATAGGGTTACAGACCCATGAGACAACAATGTGTTGTAGATATCCTAAAATTTACCTTAAGGCTATCTTGCATCATAACATTTGGTAGACTAGGGATCTCTTTGTGCAATAATGGTTTGGTTGCTTCAGGCGTCACATCTTTTGGGGTAAATCCAGTTCCACCTAGTCGGAGATCAATTTTAACAAAAGAGACAAAATAAAGGCAACAAGATAAAATATTGCTTGCTCCGCCCCGCCCCAAGGATCATCGAATTTAGTGAAATATTACCAAGTGTGAGAATAAGATCCACTTTGTCAATATCACACCATTTCATGAGAACGACTTGAATTTTACTGATATCATCTGAGACAACAGTTGTTGCAACAATTCTAGCCCCTCCTAATTTTTCTGATGAGGCTTAAACGATTGAAACAACTCTTGGTGCACTATATAAAAGAACAAAATATTTTGCTAAGGCTTTCGTGCACAATGATGAAAAGTCAAATGAGAATCTAGAAAACTGCAGTCATAAATAAGTCCTCAATCTTTGTTTTATCATGAAATAATAATGGTAATATCTCTCGACAGACCAAAGAAATTTCAATTGGATAGTATCACCTAAGAGGGTGCGCACTTACTGATATGTGATATCTAAGGGAGAAAACATTGGGAAACATTGTCCATACCAAAGCTAAATCTAGAAGAAAGCTTGGTAGAATCAATGACTAATACATCTTATTCCTAGCAAATGCAGTAAAAAATTGTAAGGATACTAGTTAGGGATATAATAAATATTAGTATTGATAAGGGTATAAGGGATAGTTTGGAAATTAGTTAGGATATTTGATTATAAATAGAAGATGAGAACGGAGAGGACTAGGAGGTAGGCAATTATTAAGTGAAGTAGAGCTTGGGTCAGCATACACAAGGAGAGGTTCCAAAAGCTATAATCAGGTTTATCTTGCAGTTTTTACTATTTTCATTCAATACATTCCAACATTTTTTTCTTGTTTGGTGGTATCCTAACAGATTAAAATCTCACTCCGCTTATTCGTAATCGGGGAAGTCTTTTGTATACCAGACATTCTTCGCCCTCTATTGTACATTTCATACAATCAATGAAATGCATTTCAATGTTTCTTAATAAAATAATTCGGTTAACCATTGGTCCAAGTCTTGAAATCCTAATTTATTTCATAAATGTTGAATGTGTTGCAAGAGAAGTTAATATTTTCCACTTTTCTCTTCTACAGGGAAAAAAACCACACCAGCTTTGCCTATTTTTATTTAGCATTAATAAAGTGACCTCTAAGAAAAAAACATTCAAAGAGGAGTATCCAAATGCAAATACTTTAAGATACTAGATTTCCTAAGCAAAGAAACCGAACGTTGTCACCAACAACTATGTCAAATAATCACATGATACCTTTTATCAGAAGTAAGAGCTTAATATTTTTGCTGAGCAATTACCATAAAAGAAAATTGATAAAAAGAAACATCAATATTACTAAATGTATGGGTTTTCTATATAGGAAATTAAGCAACTCTATTTTTTACTAGGAAGCAACTCTATTTTTCATTTATAAGTGTTGTCCTAAGTTACCTGGTGGAAAAACAAAAAAAAAGATTGAGTACCAAGGCACTCAGAAAGAGTCCTCAGCCGGGGTACAATACGTAAAGTTCAACATCATCTAGCATCCTAGCATACATGCAATACAGATTAACAACATGAGTCATAAACATGACTCCCAAAACTTGAGAGTCTCTAACTCTCGGCTAGGTGATCAGCTTGCTAGCTGATCCTGAACACTTGGGAGAGTACCCAAGTATCTAGCTCTACACTGAAACAATGATGGTGTAATGATGACACTAGCCCGAGGGAGCCATCCTCTCGGCATCTAGTACATGGGCGCGCACACCACATGCTACTGTAAATCGAGCAAATGTAGGCCTACACAAACTACATCGATCCAGGTACTCATGTCTAATAAGACTTAGAATGGTGTCCACTGATCCACAGCTGGTGGGAGGCCCTCGACGCCCAACTGTGGCAACCAAGGAAAGGACCCCGCTCAAGCAAGCTCAGAGTAGGCTTATGCTGGGGGTGGTAAGTTACACCACACTCGACTGTCGGGGGCGGGAAATCAATCATCACTGGTCTCGACCTGTGGGGACAACATATATCGTGTCCACTCTCAGCCTTTAGATGATGACAACTTGAGAAACTCTATCTAAGATTGATGCAGGCGAGCTCTAAAAAATAAACCAACAATCACGTACGTCCATAGAAGATACCTTAATAGGATACTACAAACTCCAATTTACATCCATACTACATTCCATGCCCTAACACAATACTCACAGGGTTCCAAACATGCTAGAAACAACACATGCAGTCAAACACCACAAGAACACATGCTATAGTGTGTTGAGAGAGTATATGACTAAATTCCTCGCAATTTAGAGGATGGAGTTTTTTATCACATAAAACATGGAATCTTAGAAAATATAATTAGATTGGTATGAAGGTTGAGACATACAGAATTGACAAATATACATAGTCCGCAAACGCAATGTTCCATTATACGTGCCCACGACCCAGACATGCAGTTTGTGGCTTTACAAGTTCATCCCCTGTAGAAAGAGTAGCAACTAATGGTATAGGAAATACCTATAAAACAACATAATAACACATTAAATCAGAAAGGAATTGGATTTGGAACAACCCCTTCTTTCAACTTTTTCTAAATCTGCAAACCAAATGTATCTCAATTATAATGCCTCCACTGTCATGACACCCACAATAGCAAGCAGTCCAATTTCTAAAGAACCTATTTTATCACCTGCTTTTAGAATAAAAACATCATTCTCGATATCAAATCCTTGGGAAGGCACATTGTAATGAGCTATTCAAGTACAATTGGTAAAAAAAATAATATTATTGTTAAAATGTGGCCTAGACTTTAATTAGAATTTCATTAAACATCACTAAAATTCATTAAAGAGTAATTATTAAATACATAGTTAATAAAGAATTCAACTAATGATTCTTGGATTGTTAAAACTAACTAGGATTTAATTAGGTGTGGTCAATCTCATCTAGTCCATGTGCACTCATTTTAATTAGCTATAAATATGTGGTATGCATCTCATTTAACCTTTAAGTATTGTTGATCAAAGTTACCAAAATTGGGAGATTATTTTTCATTTTTCTAAGTTGTTTGGCAATTAGAAAAAATCAAAAGAGTCCAAAACAAGAGAGGTTGTTTTGAGAAAAAATAGAAAGAAAAAGAAACGACATATTGGGTATTTGTTTGCTCCCCCATTTTTCTCATTACAACCGCAAGCAACAAGAACCCCTTGGGGTTCTCTCTTCATTCACCTCTGCTGCCTAGGTGGGGCAACGTGTGTTTCGCCAGCGACGGAGCTCTGACGCTCCGATCAGCGGAGCGTCCTCTTCCACCAACCACCGTCATCTTTTGCCTAGAAGCAACCTCCATTAAAACCCATTTGTGGGTTCCATTTTTGGTTCAAGAAAGTGATTTTTTGGTGATTTCTCTTGAAGATTCAACTTGGGATTTTCTTGGAAAGTCTTGCAAAGTTGAAGAGCATCAAAGAGAAGGTGATTCTTGAAGAAGAAGGCTACAATCTTGAAGTTCTCCAAATCCTAACCCAGGTGGTGTCAAATTTCTTTCTCCTACCTTATGCAAATTTGGCTCTCTAGTTTAGATCTCTCAATGTAATAGGATTAGCCTTGTAATTTATGTTTGCTTATGTAATCTTGAACATTGGAACATTTATCTTTAATAATATGGACTCGCTCCAGCGTTAATCGCTTGGGAAGAGTGGATTAGGGCTTAAGCACCGAACCACTATACATCGATGTGTCGAAATCTCTCTTCCCTATACTTTTATTCGCCATTTTGGAAGATTTTACATGGCTGAAATTTTTTTTTCCAGCTTTGTTATTTGAATGTTAAATCAATCTTTTGGTTCCCGAATTAAAAGAATCGATTGTTGTATGCTTAGGATAAGTCTTCGAAGAATAGTAGTTCGATATTAACACTTAGAATCCAAATAACTGAGTATGGCAAAAAAAACATCTATAAGTTATTAACCAAACTCATTAGCCTTCGTAAGCAGGTTCGTGTATAAATTTGAAATTCATCTTAAGACCAATAGTTTGTCAAAGATTGTACTTTGAATATGGCATATATGTAGACCCAGAGGAAAGTCAATAACATAAGGATCCAATTCACGCTTCTTTGATATTCAAATTTTAATCTTCTTTTCTTTTCTTTTTTTTCCCTTTATTTTTCACTTTTTTAAGGGTCCTCTATAAGGAACCTTCCTTCATGTAGATTATCCAAAACTAGGTCTCCTTCGTCGAGTTCTTTCATTCTACGGTGTTGCCCATAGACCCAAACACTCCTCTCCCACACTCTTTTGGGCCACCCTTTAAAAAAGAGAAAAGGCTTTTGTAACTTCAACTCATCAAGGAACTTTGTTGGCTTACTTGGCAAGAAAAAAATCACAGAATTTTTTAGATAAGGTGCTTAATAATTACACTTCTCTAGTATTCTATGTGCTTAGCACTTCTGAAAGAATTCTTGTCGATTGAAATTATTTGTGTCGATATTTGCTGTCTTGCTAAAATAATTGTCATCGTGATGTGAAAATCTTAAATAATTATGAACTAATACCATTGGACAGATATCAACACCCTTCCTGGCTTTAGTCATTATTTGAACTACTGCATCAGCACCATCAGGTATAAGTCCTTAAAAATGTGACCATAAAATGAATTGGAATTTCATTTAAAAAAGTCAAAACAGTAAGAAAAATGAAGAAAACAGGCTTTTTTTTTTTTTTAACTTTTACATATGATCAAATCTGATTTCAATTTTTTTTAAAGCAATATGCAATTAAAGATTTACTTGTGTGAAACCTTGATGTCATTTCTTGAAGTCTTAAAAAACCTTAGGTGAGGAAAGATTACCCATAGAAGGCAAGACAAGCACCATCAATGCAACCTCATCGCAGATAAAAGATACGAACAAGGGAAAATGATACACAAAAAACCATCCCCAACTAGTGATCCTCTGAAAGGTGTGTTCTTGTTATTCCCAATGGAAAATCTTACAAACTAGAAGAAGATAGGATAACAGATGAAATGTCTCTACAAGGGTGTAGTGCCTTTTAACCCACCTCTACTAGTAATAGCATGCTTAAAGGGTTGGAGATCGTTCACTAAGGATCAGCTTACAAAGAGATATAATAAAGATAATTGATGTTGATAATCGGTGTTGTGCCAATTTTCGAGATGGCTAATCGACCCCTCCCTCAAGCATCATATTAAATATTAGACTATTACATTTCACTACAACATAATAACTACTAGGGGTGCAAGCGTTTCAGTTTGGCTCGATTACTATTAAAAAACGTAGCCCAATCGATATTTAATGAAGGAAAAAATGAAATCGCAACCAAACCGCTCATCAGAAAAACTGAACCGCTCGAACCGCATATTTTTTGGTTTGGTACAATTGGTTGTAAAAAATTTTAAGGAAAAAAAAAATAATTGTACCGAGTGCAGTCAAAATTTTCATTGGTTGCTCCAAAAATTCGAAGTTCTTCTAAGTCCTAGAGTGGAACTGGAAACAAGGTTATAAAGATGGTAACTCCAAAATATTTAAGTTGCGATAATTATTTTTCCCGAATTGAAGAAGAGGAAAAAAGATGATTGCAATTTTCTTCACTTTATAATTGTCAAATCGTAGGGGTGGAGCATAGGCCATTAAAATAGACCTTTCTCTACTTTATTATGTCTCAAGTTTCCGAGTCTTTTTTTGTTGAAAAATGTGTAATCTCTTCCCCACATTTACGGTTTACATATTATTTATTATAAAAACAAATTTCATGATTGTAGTTTTGGATTTATTGAGATATGTGCGTTTAATTGTCTTTAAAAAAAGGATTATGAATTTTTTTAAACAAGTGTTTAAAATTTTAAAGACTTTTTTATTTTTGAAAATACAACATTTGGGGGTGGGGGAATTTGAACCTATGAGCTCAAGTTCACTAGGTATACACTGATGCCACTTGAGCTATTGCTCATGTTGGCAAAAGTTTTAAGACTTAAATAGGAGCAGTTCACTTTTTTTTTTGAAAAAAATAACATAACGCTATTTCATAAAATATGTTCATATATAGATTAGAAATAATTCATTTTAGTTAGATTCAATTTTTTTTTAAAAAAAATAATTTAATTAATTACTCATTCTTTACAACTTTGGAAATAAATAATTTAAAAAGTAAATTGTAGAAATGAATAATGATTAATGAAAACATTAACTATAAAATCAAATGAAACAATTATAATTGAAATTAAATATCAAATAAAACAACTAAAAGTAAACAAATAAATAACTTAGTTAATTTAATTTTCATTCTTCTCTTCAAGTTCATTCTTCATACGCATATTCTTCCACTCATTGTCCTTTAGCAGCTTCATCTATGTAATATTTGAAGTCTATAAAAAAAAATAGAGTAGTATAATTTTAAATTAAAAATAAAAAATACAAAAAGTTACGTACCTTCTTCAATGAGAGAAACTTCATCCAAATGCGATTGAAGATCAATATTGATAACATTATAAAGTAGCCAATTTTGTGAACAAATAAGTGCCTCAACTGTGGATGGAGCCAAAGTAGAGCGAAAATGATTGATAACTCTCCCACTAGTACTCAATGTAGACTCAGAAGCAACAGTAGATACTGGAATTGCTAAACATCACGTGCAACCTTACTTAAAATCTTGTACCTAGAAGACTTCATTTTCCACCATTCTAAAATATCAAAATTTTCATTGCTTTTACACAACGCTCCAATAAGTAAACATCCACCTCTGTGTCTACATCACAATCATCTTCATCATCTTCCATATCAACATGTTGAAAGCGAAAAGGATTACTTGTTGTAACAATAGAATTAGTAGAAGTAGATTAACTTATTTGACTCTTTGACGTAGAGGATGATGCATTTGAACATAAAGTAGAAGAATTCCTAGACTCTAACGGATTATACTAGTTAAACAGTCTTCTCAGCACGTCTTCCACTTTTTTCCCAATTTAATTTTCCACTATATCATCAAATAATTGACTGGTGAAATACATAAAGAACTTCATCTTGTGGCGAGGATCAAGAACAAATGCAACATATAATAACTAATTTGCTTTTTCACTATTTCCCCAATATTTATCATATTTCAATTGCATTTTTGTTGCAATGACGGTAATAATCAAACTGTCACTATTACTTCCTAAAGAATATCTTCGCATACTATTATGAATTGTTGCAATTTCTTCGAATACCATATTTGATGTAATGTAAAGTGAACTAGAAATTCCAAGAGTAACATTATTAGAGAATATGAGGTTCCACCTCAAAACCAATTGAGAATGAGGGGAGTAACTCATATCTCTTTTATATTATGTTTAACTCTCTCACTTTCCAATGTGGGACATCGTGAGATCCTAACATCCCCCTCAAGATGGTGCCTCTTTTGGGCTCACCATTCTTGACTCAAATCTCAATTTCATTTTTATTGGACTGATACCCGTGTGAGGTTTATGGGCTCTGATACCATATTAAAGAATATGGGGTTACACCTCAAAATTAATAGGTAATGAGGGACGTAACCTATATCCTTTTTACATTATGTTGGACTCTCCCACGTTCCAACATGAGACATTTGTGAGATCCTAACAACCATCATAAAATACGGATAAAAACTTGGTAAAAATTCGAGCTACCTCCCGATCAATACTGTTTGGATTCTGATTCTCCTATTTTATTTTCAAATATGTTAAGTCATAATAATCCAATCTATCAAATGTCTTTTCAAATTTTTGAACTGCTTCAAGCATTAAATATGTAGAGTTCCACCTAGTCGGTACGTCAAGACATAAAAGACTATTGCTAGATATATTCTCATCTTCATTCGCATTTCAAATTCTCGCTACCGACTCATGCACATCTTTCAAACCATCATTTACAATGAAGTTTAAATATGTGCACAACACCTAACAAGCAAATAATTACCATCCAACACCATCACATGTTTAACACGTTTCACTAGATAAACAATAGCACTATCATTCGATGAAGCATTATCAACTGTCAATACCTTTTCAATTCCCCACTGTTTCAAACATCGGTTGTAACAGCCCGGATTTCTGTTAATTGTGAGATAAGGTTTTTGTAGCATTGTTTCCAGGAGCAGTTGGATTTGTTAAGGTTTTTGGCGGTTTATTGGTCGGGGGTGAAATAGGAAATTTCTTTTAAGGGTTCCTTGGGAGATTCGGGCCCTAGACTTAAAGGAATTGGAAGCTTGGATTTAATTAAAGGAAAATAAAGCGTCAGCTGGGACTCGAAGGAGGGAAGCCTTGGGAAGGGATTTTTAAATTCTCCAAAGTTGATTTAATTTGAGGAAGGAAAAGAAAAGGAAAAAAAAGAGAAGGAAAAAGGAAACCCTAGCCGCCCACCCTCTTCTTCTCACCCTAGCCGTCGCCCAGCCCTTTGCTCACCGCCCAGCGCCGTCGTCGCCCTTGCTCGCCGCCGTCCTTCGCACCGGCTCAGCAGGATCGCGCCGTCGTCGCTCGCTTTAGCACGCAGCTCGCCGCCGTGCCGCCGCATCGAGCAACCCTGCAGCAGCTCCATCGCGGCGGTCGCAGCCAGCCCGCGTCGCCCCGCCGTCATTCGCACCGTCCCAGCGTGATCTCGCTGCGTCGCCCAGCCCGTCCTTCGCGCCGTCCCAGCGCGAGCTCGCCGCATCACTCCGTACGCCAGCGCCCCAGCGCCGTCGTGTCTGCGCGATTGCGCCCAATGCGACGCGCCAGTCTTGCGTCGTGTCTGCGCGTTGCGTCAGAGCGATGTGATAGCGCCCAGCGCCGCACCACCGACAAGCCTCGCTTGCTGCTTGCGCACTGCGCCTGCGAGAGAGCCTGCTTGGTCGTGATAGCTTGGTGCCGAGCCTGTTGTCTTCTCGGTTGGTAAATCTCGAGCCTCCACTCTCTTCAACCTTGAGATAATAGCTGTTGATTGTTTAATTAGGGTGATTTTTATTACTTGCTTAGGTTGCTTGGGTTCGCATAGAAGCTTGAGGGTCACTTGTTGGGTGTGATTGATATTTCTCTGCTTGCTCCAGGTAAGGGTTCCTTACCGAGGGTGTGTGGATCCTGCGTATAATTGCTAGCAAGTCTTACCTTGTGATTGTATAAATTTCTAGTGGATAGGTTACATATTTCTTCTTGCTTCCAGGTTTGTGTTGTGCTGGTGTTCCTATTATAATCTGTTGGTTCCATGTTAGTGCTTGGCAGGTGATCTAAAAAGTAGATAAGTCCCCGATGGGCACTGCACTGTTTCTGTGTGTAGCTGGAGAGTATAAGACCCCGATGGGCATCTCTGAGATCCTAGCTGGAGTAAGACCCCGAAGGGCATCCTAGATGTGTAAGACCCCGTCGGGCAGCATTGATGGCTAGAGGTGTAAGACCCCGATGGGCATCCGTATGTGTAAGACCCCGATGGGCATCATTGATTGAGGTGTAAGACCCCGATGGGCATCCGTATGTGTAAGACCCTGATGGGCATCCATATGTGTAAGACCCCGATGGGCATCATTGATTGAGGTGTAAGACCCCGATGGGCATCCGTATGTGTAAGACCCCGATGGGCATCATTGATTGAGGTGTAAGACCCGATGGGCATCCAGATGTGTAAGACCCGATGGGGATCATTGATTGAGGTGTAAGACCCGATGGGCATCCAGTGTAGAACCTAGGACAAAGTTGTAATTGTAAGCCCTTGGCGGGGTGACTCACAGTGTTA
Source organism: Sicyos edulis (assembly GCA_036507275.1). Taxonomy (NCBI): domain Eukaryota; kingdom Viridiplantae; phylum Streptophyta; class Magnoliopsida; order Cucurbitales; family Cucurbitaceae; genus Sicyos; species Sicyos edulis. The sequence goes on from CM071853.1 coordinate 9,787,147, forward strand.
GCTTTTAGCCTAAATAACTGGTTTGTCCTAAGTCATTGTATGGTTGCATGTCGGTGTGCTAATAGCTATGTTTGCGTATTGTACCCCGGTTGGGGGATTCTTACTGAGTAATACGTTGCTCACCCTTATTCTTCTGTGTCCTTCCACCAGGTAACATGGGACAGAGGCAAGATGGCTAGGAGGAGGCTTGCTGGATGATCATGGACGGCCCAACTCCGAGACTATTTCGCTTTATTATGTTTTTTGTTGGTTTAGCATGTAGTTAGACTGGAGTCACTAGAATATCATTCATTCAAAACTTGTTTAAGACTTCTCGGACTGTTTCCTTGATTTTGCTTAAAAGTAATGAAACAGTCCACTTTACTTGTTGGTTTTGCTTAATGGATTTTATGCTTGAACTTCTGTTGTGTTGAATGAAAAGTTTTAAATTGGTACTCTCTATAAGTGATTTCAGATTTTATTTATGCATGCTAAGTAAGGTTCTAGGTTAGAAACCGTTAGTTTACCTGGGTCCTTACAGTTGGTATCAGAGCTCAGAGTCATAGGTCTTGTAGACTGACCTGCAATTGTAGGTTGTTTTCCATGATCATCAGCGCTCTGACAGCCATCAGGTTTGTCCATAAGGTTAAGGGCTAAGAATTACAATACTATTTGCACTTGCATGATCATGACTTGTTGTTGTAGGGCAGGAAAACCGGTTCTGACTCATTGTTAGTTGAGTGCAGATTGTCAGCATGCCAGTTACTCGTAGAGGGCGGGGAGGGTCGAGGCCGACCGCTCAAGGCATTCGTATCGATTCTGACACTGGAGGGATGTCGTCCCAAGCTGAAGCAGATGTTAGGCCACCTGCAGGCTCTTCTGTTGTGTTGCCCGGGGAGGGCATGGAGGCAAGCCCCGAGCCTCGAGGGCTTGCTGGGAGTAGCTTTTGTGGAGTCCATGAGGGCTCTTATGGTTGGGTTGCTAGGCGACTGGAGGGCGACAGAGAGTGAAACGCAGCTTTGTTAGCCGCGCAAAGGGAAGAGTCCCGAGTTCAGATAGAGCAGCTGACTGAGTTGGTTCAGTAGAGGACTGTAGTGCCACCTGCACCGCCAGCTCCACAAGAACCGATTGTGAATGAGGCCGTTGTGGCGGAAGGTGCTGAGGACCTGGGCAAGTGGCTGAAGGATTTTGTCAAATGGAAGCCTGAGAAGTTTAGTGGCCCAGGAGAACCGTTGGTAGCAGCTAGATGGATAGGCCGAGCTAGAGTACACCTTCATGGTGATGGCTTGTCTCGAGGTGCGTGAGCTCGTTGTACTCATGTGTTAGCCGGGTGCAAGCCTAAGTGGTTGTGGGATTCCACCTTGAGTGAGAGACAGACTGGGTCCCCACCGGCCACCTGGAAGTTCTTCAAGGCGGAGTTCAAGGCAAAATTTATCAGTGAAGAAGCCCAAGAGAAGATGATTGAGCTATTTTCAAACCTTAAGCAAGGTTCCGATTCAATCGAGGTTTATGAGAAATTTTTTTCAGAGTATGGGTACTTCGCGCCGCAGCTGATTGCCACCCCTGAACTGAAGATCAGGAAGTTTATTGAGGGCTTGAGACAGAGAGTGTCTCAGGACGTTAGGGCACAGGCCCTAGAGACTTTTGCCAAGGCTGTGCAGCTGGCAACGATTTATGATGGAAAGTATCCTCCAAAACAAGTTGCTAGTGCTGCTGTGCAGAAGGCCCCAGCGTACTCGGGCCAGAAGCGTAAGTTTGACTCCGGAGGCAATGGTCATGTGGGCGGTCAGCGCCACCAGGGTTCTTATCAGGGCCGAGACCAGCATTGGAACCGTAGCCGTGATCAGCCTCGCCAGCAGGGCGTAGGGAGACCACCACCGTTTTGTAAACCCTGTGGGAAGCCGCATTGGGGTCCTTGTGGAGGTAACCCTAGGGCTTGCTATAACTGTGGTAAGGAAGGGAATCAGGCCCAGTGTTGCCGAAGCGGTAGTTGCCACAACCATTTCAAAGCAGCGAGGCGCGAGTATATGCTACAACCCGTCGGGAGGCTGAGCAAGCCGGGGCCGCAGTGGCAGGTACGCTCCTAGTTCTTGATCACTTTTCCTTTGTGTTGTTTGATTCGGGTTCCACGCATTCTTTTGTTTCTGCCGTTTTTGCTGAGCATGCTTGCATGATTTTAGAACCCCTAGGTTTTGAGTTATCTCTGTGGCTACCCGTGAGCTAGTATGTTTGCCAATGGAAAGTAAAGAACGGTTGGATACAGGTCTCCGACGAGTCTCTGCAGGTTACGCTCATAGTTCTGGCTATGAGTGATTTTGATGTAATCCTCGGCATGGATGGGTTAGCTGATAACCACGCGATGATTGACTGCCGCTGGAAGGAGGTAGTGTTCAGGTCGCCGAGCAGGCCTAGCTTTAAATTTCGTGGCACCCAGAGCGGGTTGTGTCCGCCAGTGATTTCGGCAGTTAAAGCTCACCGTTTGCTAGCTCGAGGAGCTTGGGGCTTTGTAGCTAAGTTGTCCGGAGTAAGTAAGTGGTCGTCGATTATCATTAAGCAAGTGCCCATTGTGCAAGAGTTTGCAGATGTTTTTCCTGAAGAGTTGCCTTATCCCTCCAAGGAGGGAGGTAGATTTCTCAATAGAGCTCGAGCCAGGGACTCGCCCTATCTCGAAGGCTCCGTATCGTATGGCGCCAGCTGAACTGAAAGAGTTAAAGGAGCAATTACAGGAGTTACTTGACAGAGGATTTATCAGACCGAGTGTGTCCTCGTGGGGAGCACCCGTGCTGTTTGTTAAGAAAAAGGATGGCTCGATGCGTCTATGCATCGATTACATGGAATTGAATAAGGTAACCATCAAGAACAAGTATCCACTGCCGCGCATTGATGATCTATTTGACCAGTTCCAGGGAGCATGTGTGTTTTCAAAGATTGACTTGAGGTCGGGCTACCACCAGTTAAGGATCAGGGATCCGGATGAGATATCCCTAAGAGCGACTTTCGAGTCAAGGTATGGTCATTATGAGTTCGTAGTCATGTCTTTCGAACCGGATTTAACGCCCCAAATTTGCATTCATGGACATGATGGACAGAGTGTTCAAGGCGTTCTTGGACCGCTTTGTCATCGTGTTCATAGATGACATTCTTGTGTACTCTAAGTCTAAGGAGGACCATGCTTCGCATCTAAGGCAGATTTTTTCAGCCTTGCGCGAGAACCAGCTTTATGCAAAGTTTTCTAAGTGTGACTTTTGGCTCGAGGAGGTAGCTTTTCTAGGGCACGTTGTGTCCAAGGAGGGAGTGGCTGTGGACACTTCGAAAATTGAGGCAGTTAGTTCGTGGACTAGACCGACAACCGTGTCAGAGATTCGTAGTTTTCATGGTCTGGCCGGATATTACCGCCGCTTCGTTTGGAACTTTTCTGCTATAGCTTCACCGCTTACTCGGTTGACTAGGAAGGGCGTCGATTTCGTTTGGAATGAGAAGTGCGACGAGAGTTTCGCTAAGTGAAAGAGCGATTTGACGTCCATGCCGGTGTTGGCGATTCGAGGGGAACAGGGGGTTTCGTAGTGTACAGTGATGCTAGCAAGTTTGGTTTAGGCTGTGTTCTGATGCAGCATGGTAAAGTAATAGCGTATGCCTCGAGGCAGTTGAAACCGCATGAGCAGAATTATCCGACCCATGATATGGAGTTGGCAGCTGTCGCCTTCGCTCTTAAGATTTTGAGGCATTACCTGTATGGGGAAAAGATTCAAATTTTCTCGGACCACTAGAGCCTCAAATATTTCTTTACCCAGAAAGACCTGAACATGCTGCAGAGGAGGTGGTTGGAGCTTGTAAAGGATTACGACTGTGAAATCTTGTATCACCCTGGGAAAGCTAATGTTGTAGCAGATGCACTGAGTAGGAAGACCTCACATTTTGCAACGCTGTCAAACCCCAGAAGTAATATAAGGAAAGACCTTGAGAGGGTAGGAATAGCAGTGTTGTTAGGAGAAGTTGCCGCCAAGGTAGCTCAGTTGACCATCCAGCCGTCGATAAAGCAAAGGATTATCGATGGCCAGCTGAATGACCCAAAGTTAAAGAGTTTGTACGAAAGAGTTCAGATCGATGGTGACTTTGATTTTGTAGTATCTGCAGATGGTGGCTTGAGATATAAGGGTCGACTATGTGTCCCAGCCGAGGCCGACATTCGCACAGAGTTGTTGACCGAGGCTCACACCTCGCCTTTTGCTTGGCACCCAGGGGGTAACAAAATGTACCAAGATCTTAAACAAACTTTTTGGTGGATGGGAATGAAGCGGGATATTGCCCAGTTTGTCAGTCGATGTCTCACTTGCCAGCAAGTGAAGGCACCTAGGCAGAAACCAACAGGGTTATTGCAGTCACTTGGGGTGCCACAGTGGAAGTGGGAGGAGATTACCATGGACTTTATCTCGGGTCTGCCTAGGACACCCAGAGGTTATGCACAAATTTGGGTGATCGTCGACAGGTTGACCAAGAGTGCGCACTTCATTCCTGGCAGATAAATTATACCGTGGAGCAATGCAAGCACGATTGTTCTGGAGCAGAGATAGTTAGGTACCACGGAGTGCCAGTTAAGATTATCTCTGATCGAGACTCCCGTTTTACGTCCCAGTTTTGGAAAGCCCTTCAGGCCGGTTTGGGCACGGAGTGCAGCTATAGTACCGCCTTCCACCCTCAGACCGATGGTCAGACAGAGCGGGTGAATCAGATCTTAGAAGATATGTTGCGAGCCTGTGTGTTAGACTTTCCGGCAGTTGGGACCAAAGATTTATATTTGATGGAGTTTGCCTACAACAACGATTTATCGAGTAACCATTCGGATGGCACCGTTTGAGGCGTTCTATGGTAAGCGTTGCAGATCCGGTCTTTTGGGAAGAGGTTGAGACAGCAAGTTTTGGGTCCGGAGTTGCTCCAATTGACCAATGAAGCGGTCCAAAAGATTAGGGCTCATATGTTGACCGCCAGAGCAGCAGAAAAGCTACGCCGACGCAAAGCGGAGAGAGTTAGAATTTGAAGTTGGCCAGCATGTCTTCCTCAAGGTAGCTTCTATGCGTGGAGTTACGAGGTTTGGTAAGAAGGAAAAGCCGAGCCCTAGGTTTGTTGGACCTTTTGAGATTCGGAGAGAGTTGAAATGTAGCTATCGGCTGGCACCGCCGCCGCCGTCCTTGGCTGCAGTGTATAGTGTGTTCCATGTTTCGATGCTCCGCCAGTACGTGGCAGATCCTTCGCACATCATAGATTTTGAGCTCTTGCAGTTGAACAGTGACCTGAGCTTTGAGGAGAAACCCATAGAGATCTTAGCATTCGAGAAAAAGGTTTTGAGGAACCGAGCCATTGATTTAGTGAAAGTGCAGTGGCGGAATCAGGGAGTTGAGGAAGCTACTTGGGAGTTGGAAGGGGAGATGAGGAGAAACTACCCGGAGTTATTCTAGTACGGCGACTTAGGGACGGAAGTCTTCTAAGGAGGAGTATTATAATGCCGGATTTACATTAAGTGTGAGATAAGGTTTTTGTAGCATTGTTTCCAGGAGAAGTTGGATTTGTTAAGGTTTTTGGCGGTTTATTGGTCGGGGGTGAAATAGGAAATTTCTTTTAAGGGTTCCTTGGGAGATTCGGGCCCTAGACTTAAGGGAATTGGAAGCTTGGATTTAATTAAAGGAAAATAAAGCGTCAGCTGGGACTCGAAGGAGGGAAGCCTTGCGAAAGGATTTTGAAATTCTCCAAAGTTGATTTAATTTGAGGAAGGAAAAAGGAAACCCTAGCCGCCCACCCTCTTCTTCTCACCCTAGCTGTCGCCCAGCCCCTTGCTCGCCGCCCAGCGCCGTCGTCGCCCTTGCTATCCGCCGTCCTTCGCACCGGCCTAGCAGGATCGCGCCGTCGTCGCTCTACCTTAGCACACGCAGCCGCCAGCCCAGGCCGCATCGAGCAACCCTGCAGCAGCTCCATCGCGGCGGTCGCAGCCAGCCCGCGTCGCCCTGCCGTCCTTCGCAGCCAGCCAGCGTTGCCCCGCCGTCCTTCGCACCGTCCCAGCGTGATCTCGCCGCGTCGCCCAGCCCGTCCTTCGCGTCGTCCCAGCGCGAGCTCGCCGCATCACTCCGTACGCCCACGTTCGTACGCCAGCGCCGTCGTGTCTGCGTGTTGCGTCTGGAGCCAGCGCCCAGTGCCGTCGTGTCTGCGTGTTGCGTCTCGAGAGCGATAGCGCGCCAGCGCCCACCGAGCCCTCTCTCGCATGCCTCTGCGCGCACCGCCGCCGAGAGCTCGCTCGGGCGTGATAGCTTAGTGCCGAGCTCGTTGTCTTCTCGGTTGGTAAATCCGAGCCTCCACTCTCTTGAACCTTGAGATAATAGGCTGCGATTGTTTAATTAGGGTGATTTTTATTACTTGCTTAGGTTGCTTGGGTTCGCATAGAAGCTCGAGGGTCACTTGTTGGGTGTGATTGATATTTCTCTGCTTGCTCCAGGTAAGGGTTCCTTACCGAGGGTGTGTGGATCCTGCGTATAATTGCTAGCAAGTCTTACCTTGTGATTGTATAAATTTCTAGTGGATAGGTTACATATTTCTTCTTGCTTCCAGGTTTGTGTTGTGCTGGTGTTCCTATTATAATTTGTTGGTTCCATGTTAGTGCTTGGCAGGTGATCTAAAAAGTAGATAAGTCCCCGATGGGCACTCGCTTTGCAAGCTGTGTGTAGTGGAGAGTATAAGACCCGATGGGCATCTCTCGAGATCCTAGTGGAGTAAGACCAGAAGGGCATCCTAGATGTGTAAGACCTGTCGAAGTGGCATTGATGGCTAGAGGTGTAAGACCCCGATGGGCATCCGTATGTGTAAGACCCCGATGGGCATCATTGATTGAGGTGTAAGACCCCGATGGGCATCCAGGTGTAGAACCTAGGACAGGTTGTAATTGTAAGCCCTTGGCAGGCCAGCTCTAGTGTTAGCTTTTAGCCTAAATAACTGGTTTGTCCTAAGTCATTGTATGGTTGCATGTCGGTGTGCTAATAGCTATGTTTGCGTATTGTACCCCGGTTGGGGGATTCTTACTGAGTAATACGTTGCTCACCCTTATTCTTCTGTGTCCTTCCACCAGGTAACATGGGACAGAGGCAGGATGGCTAGGAGGAGGCTGCTGGATGATCATGGACGGCCCAACTCCGAGACTATTTCACTTTATTATGTTTTTTGTTGGTTTAGCATGTAGTTAGACTGGAGTCACTAGAATATCATTCATTCAAAACTTGTTTAAGACTTCTCGGACTGTTTCCTTGATTTTCCTTAAAAGTACCGAACAGTCACTTTACTTGTTGGTTTTGCTTAATGGATTTTATGCTTGAACTTCTGTTGTGTTGAATGAAAAGTTTTAAATTGGTACTCTCTATAAGTGATTTCAGATTTTATTTATGCATGCTAAGTAAGGTTCTAGGTTAGAGACCGTTAGTTTACCTGGGTCCTTACATCGGTCAACTTCTCTTCCTATGGTCTCACCTTTATGATCATCTATTTGAGAAAAATTGATGGTTCTCTTATACAATTTCCAACTACTATCAATAAAATGTGGAGTCAAGACCATATAGTTAATATTTTGACAAGATGTCCATGTATCAGTTGTGAGTGAAATTCGATATCCTTGATCAGCAAAAAGTTCTTTCAAAGATTTTGTTTTTGTTGCATATATAGCTAAAATATCCTTAGCAATTGTAGTTCAAGATGGGAGAAGAAAATTAGGTTCCGATAAACTAATGGTACCCTCTACAAACTTTTTAAAGCCTTCACTCTCCACAAATCTAAAGGATAACTCGTCAATTATGATAATTTAAGCTATAAGTTTTCTAGCATTATCTACACTAAAAACCACACACCCAAGAGAAGTATTTGTTGAATTATCTCTTACACTATCATTGGTTCTAAATACAAATTTAGATTGAGATGCATCTTTTGTTTATGTAAAAGGACTTTTCTTACAATAGTTCTCAACACGCATTCTCATTGTCCCTGTCCCATTTCTTTTTGTATGACATGCATATATAGTGCCACAATAATTACATTTAGCTTGAGGTTTATCTTATGTACAATCGGGTAATCTAGTAAAATGATCTCATACCATAGACGTTCTTTTCCTCTTCCTTTCATCCTTTGAAGGTGGTGGCGGCATCTCACCAAGCTCATCCATTTTATCATTCTTCTAACATTAAATTTCACTATCATTCCTTATTGAATTCTTCATGATTTGATGAGTGATAATTTACTGTTAAGTTACTTAAAAATATTGGAACAATGATTAATAAAGTATTATAAATTTGAAATATAATGTCAAATTAGTTAAAACAAACTAAAATAAACCTAATTAATTAGTATTTTTTATCAATTTAATAATATACATTGGACACATATCTAAAAAAAAGACGTAAATTCTAAAATCCAGTGGATAACCATAACCAAGGATATTTATGAATAAAATATATTATAATATGTATTATAAAAAGTAAATATTAGTATTTAATATATATGAGTCTATGACACACTGCACATTTGATTTTATCATACAATGACAATTGCCAAGATAAGACCATAAATATAAAATATATTTGAAAAAAGTAAATACTACACATTCTACACGACGATAAGACAAGACAAAAAGGCAAACTAAAAAATAAAAAATGAACTTACCGAGAGTTGTTGAGAAGTGCAACAAAACAAGCAAAAAAATGACTTTCTCAATTCTCACAAATCACAATTACTTTTCTCAATTTTTTTCTCTCCGTCTCAACTCTAAATTTCCTTTCTAGCACATCTCAACTCTCATCTTCTTCTTGTACTTTTTTCAAACTTCTACTATTCTTAAATGTTTGTATTGCTTATTATTGTAATGAAGAAGTGTCATGGAGTTTTATACTACAGAATAAAAAACTCAAACGATTTGAAGTTCAAAGATCATCCAATGTACAAGTTCAAGTAGAATCGTTCCCGATAAAAATGATGAAATGCGCCGAATGAATACATGCATCTGGATAATATAAAAAAACGTTTGAAGAAGATGACTTTTCAGGTTCGCTGTACATTTTTTGTGTGAAGATGCAGGGTTCGGTCAGGTTCGATTATTGTCGGCGCGAGACTATTGAAAACCAAACCCGGTCGATTTAAATCGGTTTTCTCAATCAGGAAACCAAATTTGATCGGTTCAACCGAACCGAACCCGAACTACCAACGGTTTCGATCGGTTTGACTGGTTTAGGTGGTTTGTTCGGGTTTGACTTGTACCCCTAATAATTACTGTAAATTCCATGCTCCATTCTTCCATGTGCCTCTTCACCTTCGTATTGGAGTCTTAGCACGTACTTGCTCATAACAACCTTGTGCCACAACAACTTAGCCAACAAGACCACTCTCAAGTTGCCACAAGTTTCTTCATATAAATTAGCCATCTGTTTATGCAAAAAGGTAATTTTCTCTTCAGAGAATCTCACCATCCATTTGAGCAAAATGGCCATGTTCTTTTCAGAAACTCTCCAAAAAGCTAGATCGTGAAATTCAATAAGCGGAACAACTTTATTTCAGCTATTGAAGTGCAGACTGCCATCCTTGTCAACTACCTCAAAGCCGAAGGTAGACCTTGACAATTACTTCAGAAAATAGTACTTTTCCGTTAAAGTTAACTTATAATAATTCAATTGGTAGATCAACAAGAACTGCTTAGGAATATACAACAAGAAAGGCCTATTGACTTAATTACTTAATCACTAAATGTTTGATTGAATGCTCATTCCAAATTATATTGAGAAGTTATGTGATGAAGTCTAATAAACAAACAAAAAAGCTTTAAGCAATAAACCCTCTTAACCAGATGCTACCTACAAAATGGAAAGTTAGTTATGATTCAAATATGATAAAAAAAAAGGTGCCTCTAGTGGTTCCATAGGCAACAGTTCCCAGAGTAACAGTCGCACCAACTTTGTTGTTTCAAGCTCTAGATTCTGTAATAACTAGGTACTGGGACCCATCTGAAGCGATCACTGCATAATCATCATAAAAGAAAATTTTCAAAGTGACATAAATTTTCCCATCACTTCAAAACAAACTTATACAACACACATCAAAATAGCATCACTTCTTCCACAAACACCAAAGCAACAATAATTCCAGACATAAAACTTTTATTAGCTCCCCTAAAAGCAAGAACATCTTATTTGAGGCAACCAAGTAAATCGGTATCATTTTGTTATGAAAAAGGAAAGTCAATCAAAAGAAATTGTAAAGAAAATTTGAGAAAAAGAGGCCCAGATTTACATGGTTCATTGACGATCTCTTAGTTACGTGCATAGGCAAAAGAAAGAACGATTTTATCAAGTGAATACAAATTACGTAATGTCGATCAACTGGACAAGAGTTTTAGGAGACTTCAAAAAAGTAATATATATATATATATATATATATATATATATATATATATATATATATATATATATATATATTTGAGACTGTGCAGGCGACTTATGCAAGCACATCGACTAATATCACGGGACATACCGTCTAACCCTACAAGATTTGGATGTCAAAGAAACAAGTAGGAAATTAATTTTTAGGTAGGTGAACACCATGGATTGAACCTATCAAGGCCATCTTTGAACACTAGACCACTCCATGATGGTTGAGACTTTATATATTTATATAGTTTGCACTCTCATAAAATCATATTATAAAAATAAACTCAAATACATGAAAACCTATATACAAAAATAAGAACTCAATTGCATATTTTCGTTAAGGTTCGGGGCAATGCCTCCTAGCAACCACCCGGGGCCTCCAACTAAGCATTCGTGGGGGCATTAAACATTGACCAATCAAATTTCATTAATTCCAATAAAGAAAAAAGCATATAATAAGGAAAATCCACAAAAGCAAATTTCATCACCTCTACAACACGGAGCAATCAAATTTTCTCTTCAGGTCAGCTAAGAAGATAGCCAATCCTGAACCTAGTGAAAAAACACAATACTAGATGAACAAAATTGAGCTTACAGAGTTGTGGAAGTACCTTAACGGAGGCTGGATAAGGCAGCAAAGGATCGAGAGTGCGAATGTCTTAAGCCAATGCCTTGCCAAGAGCATCGTGAAGGGAGACAACAATTGGGGGGAGGCATTGAGCAACTTCGAGCACGATTCTGAGAGCTTCATCGGGGGAGATCATGGTCATGGACCTCACAGTACAACAGGGATCCGCCATTGATAGACTGTTGAATTGAATTATCAGAGAATTGAGTGAAAGAAGAGGAGAAGGGTTTTATAGGGCTCAATGGAAATGGGTTGAGGTTTTTCGATAAGGGGTTAGTTTGAGTAGTGAAAAAAAGAGAGATTTTTGTAATAGTAAGTTTGAATGTGGATATTTACTGTTGGATATTTTTTTAATTATTATTTTGTTTAGAGGAATGCGTGACAATTGTTTGTTTGGATGTAGATTTGAAAAAAGAAATTATTTTGAGTAGTTAAAAATAAATGAGTAATTAAAAATGAGTTATTTTGAGTAGTTAGAAATGTGAAACTATATGAGTACTTAGAAATAAATGAATGGAATGAGTAGTTATAAATGAAGACTTATTTTGAACAGTTGTAATAGCGCGTTCAGATGTGATCTTTTTAGAAGTAATTAGTAAATATTATATGTAAATATCTTTAAAATTTACAAACAAACACCCCCAGTGACTTGATTTAGGGGCATATTTGGTTATGGAGAATTTTAGTCGAATTGAGGGTTTAAATGAGTGGTTTATCTCATACGGATATCAATAATGGAGATTATGAGTATGTGTTGGGTGTGCGTCAAAAGGCCACGCTAAGCTTTCTCTAGATTGGCCCCAGCGAAAAGCAATCGAAATGAAATTAATTAACTACGCATGCCTAGACTCTAAATTACGCAAGTATACGAAGTCTTATTGTAGCAAGTTTTATATTAAGAACAAGTCATCTCCACATGGAATTTGAGTTTTCTCAAATTAGTTTCATAACAAGTCAATGGTGAGTGAATGATTGAATTGGATGGAACTATAACTATGATTCACAAAAATAATTACGCCGAAGCGAAATGAGTATAAATTCAAAATACTATAAGGTTGTAGACAACATAACGATGTTGTGGATTAATATGTGGCGAAGTATCGGTAGAGGAATAGGACTTACAGGTATCTCGCAGCAACGACGAGGTATTACAGCGCGATATGCGAACTACTTATTACTTAACTCTGAGCCTCTCAAGCTTTATAATGGCTCTCTCAAGAACTGTCAGGTTCTCTCAAACTCTAACAACGAATTAAACCAACCAATCAGCATTAGGGAAAACCTTATCTCTAAATGTTCTTTAAATTGAAAGAAACTTTAGCAAACCCTAATGTTATGACATACGAGTTCACTCTATTCCCTTTTCTCTTGAAAATGAAATATAGTTATACAAACAGCTGATCAAACAGAATGTATTTAAGATTAGTTTAGCATGCACATATGGTTCGCCTCTTCGCTATCTATATGATATAGCAAAACAACCTACTTTCCTATATCCTCCCGATTAAGAAATTAGTTACCCATGTTATGGAGAAGGCTAGAAACAAGAATAGAATTAACTTTTATCTTCATTACACAGTAAACAACAAGATTCTACTACAAAAACTAAGTAAAAAATAACTTAAACAAGTAAGAGATAGAGAATGAATGCCTAGTTAGTACTATTGAAACTCAGAATGAACTCTGGCACTGCTGAAGTCTCCGGTTACAAAAGAAAAGCTACACAACTAGTGTAAAAATGCAAAATATAAACTAACTAAGCTAGAAAACGATAAAGGAATGATAGACACGGTTCTAGAGAACACACCGGTTGGCCAATTGACAACGAAATGGAAGAAAAGTGATTAGAAACTATGGAGTAAATTTTGATCTCTCGATCCATTGGCTCTCTTAGAAGATGGAGGAGATTTTCTATTTACAGCACCCTCGACTAACTATGCGCCTTCTTGCTCCACGATCCTCTACTCTGCTCTGATATTCTCTACTCCACTATATGTGTTGTCAACTTGCGTTAGAGCTGCTAAGAAGCGACGATTGAAATTAAATCGATGAAGCTCGGATCTTTGACACGTGTCCTTAGTTTAAGATATCTGTCTAAAAACTCATCTATGATGGAATTCACTTACCTTCAGTGACCTGCTTCGCTTATCAAGGAATGCTACTGCAACACAAAAATATCAGGTCTTATGAAGTTACCCGAGCAAGACACGCATTCAAGCATAATTTGCTACAAAATCTCCTAAAATACTATCATGGTAAAAAAAAAACTAAAGTATATTTCGATTTCGCCCTAAGCATAATAATATAGCGAAAATGAATGTGGAATTAGATTAAAATGTAGCGAAGTTCACGTGAAAGAATATTGTTCACATCTATTTAACTCTCAATTCTTGAGAGTTATCAGTAAGGTAGCTTGAGTTCGAGCCAACTCATCTATTATCATACTACCTTAAGTGTGGCTTAAGAGAAAAATCATTTTTGGATGATTTTACCCTTAATCCACACCCTAAATTACAAACATGCCATAATCTTTTATTCAAATATAAAAAAAAATTCAAATATATTAAAATGTGACTTATTATTATTATTATTAATTATTAAAATTTAGTATCTTCAAACTAAATAAGTATAAAATCAAATGAAGATATTGAGTTTTTTTTTCAAATTTAATGAAGATCTTGGGTTCCAACTTTTTCTATAAATACCACAAATTTATTGTTCTTCAAAATTCAAATTACTAATAATTTTTTTGATGTTGCACAGATGTACAGATTTTGTTTGGGTTGGGAGTCTTAGCATTGGTGCACTGAGTTGTGTTCGTGAGAGAGGTTGTCGTCGAAGGTAAAGAACAATTTTTTCAATCTGTATTTAATTCGTTATACAGAACATGTAACGACCCGACCCGAAAGGGTTCTAAAATAGGTCGTTACCTCAATGCATGCATACAAATCTACAAAAAATTTGCAAGATGGTGTTCGGATTCTAAGTAAAAACTAAAACATAAAACATCCATTTAAAAATCAACATCAATTCTTGGAACCTGTCCCTGTTTCCAAGCACCTGTTCCAAGACAAATACATTTACAAAACTTACTCTGATCAGAGATTTATTTAAAACATACAAGCTTTACAATAGTTACAACAATGCTAGAATCCGGAAATACATTCAGAAAACACCCTAGGGCTCCGTGCCCAACTACATGCATTCAGAGAACATTTAAATCATAAACATAAAACTCAGAGTTGAACAACGGGTTTTCCATGATCACAGCTCCTCCTCCAGCCATCCTGTCTCGCACCATGGTTACCTGTGGAAAACCACAAAAATAAGGGTGAGAAACGAATTACTCAGTAAGAATCCCCAACCAGGGTACAATACGATATAATCAGTCATCTAGTACCAAAGCATGCAAGCAAACAGCTACCAACACAGATCATGGCTCAACGAGCTCATAAAATAAGATCTGGAGTTATCAGAAGTCTCTTTATTTCGGCCTAGGGATTGGATACACTGACCAATCCTGGACATCATCGAGGTATCTGTCACTCGGGGGGAATACACTGATCCCTAGAATGTCCTCAAGGGCCTCCTTGCCCTTGCCACTAATCTGGACTTACGGGAGAGTACCCGAAGTCAGGCTCTAACGGAAAGGAATGGTGTACTCACGAACATTAGCCCGGGGGAGCTCTCCGAACCGGCAACTAACGCGTGTGCGCGCACACCGCATGCTGCTGCAACCGGCGTAAATGCGGGGGCCTAAAGGCAAACTACGCGGGCCAGGTACGCATGCCTATGACTCGGAAGCGGTGTCACTGATCACAGTAGCGCGAGGCCCTAGGCGCTCATCTGTGCAGCATGATCCACCGACCTGAAGCTAAGAACCGGCCAGGGCAGGCTTACACCGATGGCAGGGTTCCGCTCTAGTAGGCTACAAACTAGGCTTATGCCGAAGTGGGTAGCTAATTCCACAACCGGCGGGTCGGGGGGGGGGGGAAGCAAGATACGTTATGCTGCGCACACTTTACTCCCGATCAGTGGGGACAAAGTACGTTATGTCCGTTCAGCCTCTGGATGATGACAAACCCTACAACTCTATCTAAGAGTACAAAGTAAAAAACAATGATTCCTGGCTAGCAAACAATGACCGACATCAATCACATTTACCTAGCATGATACTACGAGCTTAAGCAGGAATCATAAGCATGCTGGCAGAACAAACCTAGCGTGGCACTAACATGTAAAATCAGGCGAACATGCTAGCAAGAATTCAATCAAACAGCTCTATCTCTAACATGCTTATAACAGTCAGCAAACAAGCAAAGGCATATCATGAAAAATATCGCAGGGCCCACACAACTCCGGTAAGAAATCCTTATCTGGTCGGAAGGCAAAAACACACAATAAATCTAAGCTGCGATCGAACCCGAGCAACCTATAGCGAGCCAAACAAACACATCAAAAATCACACAATAGGCCTAAATAATAATAAAATAAACAGGGCTCGGCTCGGGAGCAACTCACGAGGCGCGGTGACACTTCGGCAAGCCAGCTGCAGGCGGCACTGGGGCGCGAGCTGCAGCGACGGACGAGCAGCGTGGCGAGGCAAGGCGCCGCGGAGCGGCGCTAGCTCGGCCTGGCGCCGCGGCGCGGCGGCTCGACAAGCTACAGGGCGAGGGCGCGCGACACGGGCTGGGACGAGCTACTCGAACCTAGGCTCGGGCGATCTGGCGCGAGGACACGCGACCTGGGCGTGGGGACGCGCGATCTGGCGCTGGGCGACGCGGCTCGAGGCTGGGGCTGGCGACGCTGGGCTGGGCGAGCAGGGCTCGGGTGGGCGAGCTAGGGATGGGCTAGGCTCGGGCTGGGGCTGCTCTGGCTGGGTGGGGCTCGGGGAGAGAGAGAAAATGGAAAAATAAAAAGAAAAGAAAAGGAAAATGGGAAAAAAGGGAAAATATGGGATTTTATCCAAAAATCCAACCTTATCCACTTTTTAAAACCTCAAAATCCCATTTCCCGGCTTCCTCCTTCGAGACCCGACCGAAGCAACTTTTTCCAATAAATAAAACTCGCCTAAATCCAACTCTCAAATCAACACTAAGGGCCCGGGCTGGAATCCCAAAGGAAACACCCAAACAACCATCACTTTGCCAAAGCCCAAACCACAACCGAGCATCCAACCGACTAGCCCAAACACCTCGGGACTTGCAGCCAACAACAAACAAGCCTCGACAAAGGCAGGAGCTACCTCAAAGCCCTGAAAACCACAAATCCTGCCCGGGGAGCCAAAAGACCAAAATACCCCCAAGGGTCAAAACGGCTCTAAGACCCAACCAAACAACCGAATCTTGACCCGAAGGCACCTCGAAAACTGGAATAGGAAACTGGGCTGTTACAGAACATTTTCTTCTTCTTCATTTATTTTTATCTTTATTATATTTTCTTTGTGTAATTCTATTTATTTTATGCTTCAACTTTAATTTATAATTTTCTTTTAAATTTATGGAGTATTTAAAATTTTGAAGAAGTGTTTATCACATTCTTCCATTAATGAAAGGTAATTTTTTATAATTATTATTTTTTTCATATTATTATTTGTAAAGACCCGACCCGAAAGAGGTTCTAACCTAGGCCTTTACTTCAATGCATGCTTTTAAAACATAAATATGTTATGCAAGATTGCCATCCAGATTCTGTATAAAATTAAAACTTTCAACCATCCATTAAACTAGCAAGCATAAAAACATCCTGAAACCTGTCCTTGTTTCTAAGCACCTGTTCCAAGCTATAAATAATTCAAAATGTACTCTGATCATAGATTTATTTCAAACATTCAGTTCCAAATCATTTCAATGAAAAGACAGAATCCAGATACAATCCAAAACATCCTAAGGGCTCCGTTCCCTAACTACATGCATTCAAAGAATATAAAGAAAAATCCGTAACATAAGACTCAGAGATAAAACAGCAGGATTCCATGATCAGCAGCTCCTCCTTCAGCCAACCGGTCTCGTGCCCTGGTTACCTGTGGAAACCACAAAAGTAAGGGTGAGTAACGAATTACTCAGTAAGAATCCCCAACCGGGGTACAATACGATACAACTGGTCATCTAGTAGAATGTATGCAAGCTATAAATACAAACACTGAAGAGAGCACTTTACTTTAATCCATACATAACTATAAATGGATGCCATCTTACGGTCTTAATCTCGGAGTTATCTTAAAACTCGGACTCTACGAGAAACTAGTCTCGGCCTCAACTTTTCTGCTATACTGACTATACGAAAGGTGCACTTAACTCAAGATCCCGGGTAGCTCTCTAGTCAGTGTTGCATGATGAAATATCTCAAGAGCTTCGAAGTCAATAGAATCTATTAAGAAATAATTTGAGATGAAATATCTCAAAAAATAAAATGTTGCATTGGCTTGCAATTTAATATTGTGCATATTGATTATTTAATCTTCAAACATTTCATACATAAATATCTTAAAAAGCTTTTACATGAATAAAAGCACATACATTGAACATTTCAATGAAATATCATATCTTTGTGTGATAATGACATTTATATGTATATTAATTATCTTTTTTTTATATTATATGTATATTAATTATCTAACTCATTAAACTAGATCTTATAAAGATTAATTTTTCATATAAAGTTTGCAAATCATAAGCTAGTCGAGAATCTGTATGGTCAATATCACTTACTCAACACATCCGTGGAACCTGTGGCTTGTCTCACAAATTCAAAGGATAATTTGGTAGAGTTAATTACAAATGTATTGCTAATTGCAATATTCAATATGTTGGTGTATAATATTGAAATACAACGAGTTTGATATTTTAAGTGATGTTTTCATGAGGGGAGTAAAAATAGTGCACTCTTTTTCCATTGCTAAGGTTTTTTCCCACTGGGTTTTCCTATTAAAGTTTTTAATGTGGCAGTTGTTAAATTTATAAATACAATGGATATCTAAGGGGGAGTGTTATGAATTAATATGTAGATATCCATTTTAGGTACTCCACTCACCTCATACCTCATATAAGTATAACTTTCCATTATCTCTCCCATGATGTATTGCACTCAAATGTCTATTTATACACTTATGAATACTATAAATAAGTGTTATTTTCTCATTTGTAAGATAGACAAAGAATCAATAAGAATTCTCACCATTTATTATTTATCATCTCATTTCTCTCTACATTTATTCTTTTGTCTTTAGCTTCGTTATTAATTTTATAACATTAATTTTATTGTTTAATGATAATGGAATTCAATACCACGATTTTAGGGTGCGTTTGAGGCACCGGTTTGGTTATTATAGACGGAAGGTTATGATAAACGGTGGGTTATGATAAACGGTAGGTTATTATAAATGGTGTTTGAGGGGCTGGTTAACGGGCACGTAGGTTTAGATAAACTGGCACGCAGGTTTAGGTAACCACCGTTTATAATAAACGGTGGGACAAACACCGGTTGGGTTATTATAACCAACTCGGCCGTTTACATAAACGGGGGCCCAAACACACCCTTAGGGTTTGTGTTCCCCTCCCAATTAGCACTCGAAAAAGAAAGGTTCGTCTTTATCAACATTTTTTTATTTAAATTATGAAAATATATAAAGAAAAGTTCAATTCATTAATCAGAGGTTTCCACAAATTTCCTCTTCATTATCCCAATAGTTTTATTTCATGACAGTAAATACACAAAAAGCTAAAAAAGAGAAACCGAAGCAAATTTCATACGTTTTTTCAAACCCCACCAACAAAAAACGCAACCCTGAGCCGTTTTCTGATAATTTCCTCATCAGATTCAATCTCTTATTCGCAATTTCTCAGTCCCAATCCCGAAATCTTTCCCCCCACTTCCATGAATTCGAGGGCAATCACAATCTTTTAGTGAATTCAGATGGCAGATACCAATTCCAATACAGCCACCGCCACCGCGCCGGAGAAGAGCCTTTCCGCGTCGCCGACGAGCTCGAGGTCGGTGACTCACACTGTCAATGGGTCGCATAAGTTCCTGATCCAGGGTTACTCTTTGGCGAAGGGGATGGGACCGGGAAAGCACATCGCAAGTGATATTTTCACGGTTGGAGGGTATCAATGGGCCGTCCATTTCTATCCGGATGGGAAGAACATTGAAGATAACTCGACTTATGTCTCCATCTTCATCGCACTTGCTAGCGACGGCACCGACGTGAGAGCTTTGTTTGAACTCACACTTGTAGATCAGAGCGGCAAAGGGAAGCATAAGGTTCATAGCCATTTTGAGCGGTCACTCGAAAGTGGCCCTTATACTCTCAAGTGTCGCGGCAGTATGTGGTATGTTTTCTTTTTCTTATGCATTTATATATGGTGATCATTGAAGTATTGATGAAATGTTAAATTTACCCTAATCTATTGATTCTTGCATATGGGTTGATTAATGTGAGGCCTTGTGTTCGATTGAACCTTGTAACTTCAACTGGGGTTAATATTAAAGTATGGAGAACCATGTTAATTGGAATTTTTGTTGTATTAGGGTAGAAGATGAGCATTATAATGCAATATGGATGAAGATGAAATGTTGTGAAGGCCAGAGGGTGACTTTCTTTGGCATGTGTGGTCTTGCTTCAAATGTCTGGTTTCGTTTCTTAGTTATAGATTAACAATAGTTGCTTCTTGCTTGTGGTATGGGATAGCTAAATAAAAAAAAAATGGAGAAAGTCTAGTATTTAACTTGGGAAATGATTGGTGTGTTATATTTTGGTAAGACGACTTGATTGATTTTAATACTTGTTGTCAATAAATCAGGGGATGTGATGATGGTTTAAAAGAAGAGGTGGATGTTTGCCAAAATGGATCTTGAAAAACCCTATAATGATATAGATTGGGACTCACTTTTGGCCATTTTGAGGAAGACGGAAATCTAATTCGATACAAAGAGCACTGGGCAAAAACTCCCTGAATATTTTTCTTTTTTCCCTTTTTTCTTAGTAGTTGATGTGGTGAGCAGATTACTTGATAGACAATTGTAGGTCGGGGTGCTCAAGCGGGACCTTGGAGAACTAAGAGATGATGAGTTCAAGCCATGTGGTCACCTACCTTAAAATTAATTTTCACGGGTCTCCTTGACATCCAAACGTTGTAAGATCAGGTGGTATGGCCCTTGACTAATGTCGAGGTGCACGCAAGCAGGCACGAATAGTCGCAAATTTTAAAATAAATTTGTAGGTAGGTGTGTTTGAACCTCAAAGTAGAAATAAGCTTCACCCTAATTTTCCAACAGTCATATGCTGCTGAATATTTCTTTGGGATTTTGATGGTGTCTGCTATTTAAGGTTGTTGAGATGTGGCTCAATGAAGTTGGAAATTTTAGCTCAAATGGGTCTTTCAATAAAAGTTGGAAATTTGAGCTCAAATGGGCTTTTCAGCTTTAATAAACCGAACTTATCAGATAATTCAAAACCAAAATTTAGCTCAAATTATGCCTTTCAGATGTGGAGGCAACTGATTGCACCAATCCGTGGTTCATTTCGAAGAAAATTATTATCATTTTTTTTACTTTGAACCTTGGCTTTCTGGGGACGTGAACTCTATCAATAAAATTCGATGAAATTTTTTCTTTTAGCCTGGTTTAGTTGGTGTGTTTTGTATAGACTATAGTAACTAGAAAGGTTATGATCATCTCATATTTCAGTATTCTTAATAAAGACTTTGCATGGTTGTTAGATACTTAGATGTCTTCCTGAGCTAGTTCTGGGTTATTTTGTAGATATTAAGTTAGCATATTGATAAATAAATAAAACTTTGACAAGGTGCACGCCTTGGTCTGAGGTGAAGGCAGTGCAGGGCGCAAAATGGCAAGGAAAGGCGAGGGCCTGATTGAAGGACCTCGCCTGGCCTTTTGTAGAGGCGCAATACCCACCTATGTGCAAGGCGATGGCCTTGAAAACACCGGGGCATAGCTTCAGAAGTGTGGATGGATATAGTTTATATAGCAACCAGCTGAGAACTTTGGTCACAGAGGAACCAAAGAGTCTTTGAAGACACTAGCAATCTATGATGTCGAAAACTTGTGCGGATATTATTAATCTTCTGGGTTTATTTATTTATATTATACACAGACATTATTAATCTTTTGGGTTTATTTAATATATATATATAGATATGTATGTATGTATGTATGTATGTATGTGTATGTGTATATATATATATATGTATGTGTATGTGTATATATATATATATGTATGTATATGTATGTATAGACCTAAAAACATATGTGTGAGTGTATTATGCCAGCTTCAGTAAATTGTCTTAGCTTATTTGAATTGAGCTTGAGCTCCTTGATGGTTTATCTCCCCTGGCTTCTAGAACTTTTTGTAATTTGATGAAAAGTTTATTCCTTTCATTTGAAAAAAATCAATTTTTTTTAAGGCTTAGAACCATTCCTGAAATTTTACTCTTGCTTTCTATTTGTAATTTTTGGTACATTGGACTTCACAGGAAGTATCTCATTATTCAGTACAGGCTTGTACTTATTGTAAAAACCTGCTGATTTATAATTTCGGAAGTCATGTTTTCCAGAGTTCAAAAAATAATCTTGAAGTTTCATTATTCTTCTCTTCTATGTCCCCAACGAATGATGCGGTGGTCGAAGACTTGGACTTTGAAGGTGTGTTTCCCTTCAAGGTCTCAGGTTTTAAGACTCACCTGTGATATTAATTTGAGAACACCTTCAGTGTCTCCATTCCTTTGATGTCTCCCGGTGCTTAGCCTAGGGGCGGGCGTGGTTATCCCGAGTATAGTGGAGCGAAACTTAGATTTTTCGGTTTTAAAAAAAATTATTCTTCTCTTCTGGCCATTGGTCCAAAAATATCTCCTGAAAATTTGACTTTTCATTGATTTGCGAATGTAGGGGATACAAACGTTTTCTTAGGCGGTCTACACTCGAAAACTCTGACTACCTCAAGGATGATTGCATACAAATAAATTGCACTGTTGGAGTTGTGGTTTCATCGATAGAGCGTCCACATTCACATACAATTTCTGTTCCCCAGTCTAATATTGGAGCTCATTTTGGTGCACTACTTGAAAACTTAGAAGGTTCAGATGTCACTTTTGATGTTAATGGGGAAAAGTTTAAAGCTCACAAGTTGATATTGACTGCTAGATCATCTATATTTCGGTCTGAACTTCTTAATATGGTAGGCGAAAGTAAGCAGGAGATAATTGTGAAAGATCTAGAGCCCAACGTTTTCAAGGTATAATTTGAGTATGATTTATTTTGTCTTTTCACTTGTTTTACTCTTATTATGGTATCGGTTTATTTTTTATTGCATTCGTTTTCTGCAATTAATCACTTATCGTTTGAATGGCAAATGAAGAAAAGAAGTTACTAAGGTCCCGTTTAATAACTATTTGGTTTTTTAATTTTGGTTTTTGAAATCTAAGTCTACAACAACTATTTTACCATATATTTTTTTTTACTTAGATATCTACCTCTCACCTATATTCCTAGAAACCAAACCAAAATTTGGAAACTAAATAAAGTAGCTTCCAAAAGTTTGTTTTTGTTTTTAAAAGTTGGTTAGTATTCACCTACTTTCTTAAAGAAAGATTGATACATTGTAGGAAGGTTGGAACACATTGTAGGAAATTTGAGTAAAAATAGGCTTAAATTTCAAAAACAAAAAACAAAAAAGCGAATGGTTATCAAACGGGGCCTAAGGGAACTGGTTTTGGTCGCTTTTTGGTGGTCACTTTGGAAAGCTAGGATTGCTAGATCATTTACCGATGGCAAACAGGACAAAGGAGATATTGTTGAGTCGATCATAGCTCTTGCTCTCTCATGGGCTCACACTGTACACCTATTTAAGGATTATAGCCTTACCACACTTTTGTTTCTTTTGTTTCATTGGAAAAGTTTTCTGTAAATCTGTAATATGATTCGGATTCTTTTGTAACTTTTCATTCATCAATGGAAGTTTTATGTTTCCTATAAAGAAAATTATCATTGGATCATGTTTAGGGGTTTTATTCTGAAGTGGCTTTCATTTTCATCAGGCTTTGCTGCACTTTATGTATACTGATTCCATCGCAGAGGATGTGGCTGTGTCAACTTCGAGTTCATCTTTGGAATCTTTTGTCGGAGACAACTTTATGGCAAAGTTATTAGCAGCTGCGGACAAGTATGGTTTGGAGAGATTGAGACTGATGTGTGAATCTCATCTTTGTAAGAATCTGTGTGTACAGTCTGTTGCACAAGTACTAAGTTATGCAGATGAGCACCGTGCCACTGAATTGAAAGCTGTTTGCCTGAGATTTGCTGCCATGAACCTTGGAGGTACTTTATTTTTCTATTTAATCATCATGATCCTGATAAAATGTTACATACAGGAATACTATAGGTTTCTTGTGAAATAGATATAACTTTTCATTGATACATTTTAGGACAAGGCCCTTTAGTTAATTACAAAGCAGGTGCAACCACAAAATAATTTAACCTGGCCTTTTTGACTACCCTTTTGTGATTTCTTTCTGTGGGCTTGTTTTTGGTGTGCCCTTGCAGATTCTTCCATTTCTCTCAATGAAAGTTCGGTTTTTTACCGAAACCTAGCCTTTTCAACTGCATCCTTTTTGTTTGTGAAATTAAAATAGAGGTGAGAGATAGTTTTGAACTTCTAACCTTCAAGCTGCTTGGGTCAATGCATCCTTCTGATAGAATCTACCACAAAATATTATTAAACTACGATAATCTCTCGAGAGGATCTCTCAAAGAGCCAAGTACAAGACGACAACTGTTTGAATGAATTCTATAATCACCTATCCTATCATATATATAGTAAACCTAGAAGTTGACCTAATTTAGTAATAACTCAACTAAGTCCCATAAGCCCAATACAAATGAAATAACAATTAAGGAATATTAAATATAAATAATAAACAACTAATTCCGTAATGTCTTGTTCCGCCTCGAGTAAACCTTCAGCGGGCTCGGGATCGTATCAATACTTCTCCCCCAAAGAGCCACCTTGTCCTCAAGGTGAAAGTCAGGAAATTGCAGCTCGAAATCACTGGCGGACTCCCATGTAGCCTCTTCTGGAGTGGAACCCTCCCACTGGATCAAAACTTGGCGCGAGCCCCCTTCAAGCGGGTCCTCCCGTATGCCCAAGACAGCCTTAGGGCAAACCACGACACACAAATCTTCTGTCACCATGGACGGCGTAGCCAACACTAAAACTGAAGAACCCACCGCCTTACGCAGGACGGACACATGAAAATCCGGATGAATCTTCACTGATGGAGGCAACTCTAGCCGATATGCCACTGGCCCCACCCGCGCCAAAACACGATACGGACCAATAAATCGAGGTGCTAACTTGGGGTGTTTAAACCGTGCCAGAGAAGATTGACGGTAAGGCCTGAGTTTAATATAAACCAAGTCATCGACAGCAAACTGAACATCTCGGCGATTGGCATTCGCGCGATCCGACATTGATTGTTGCGCACGCAACAAATTAGCCTTCAACGAATCCAAGATTCGATCCCTTTCTAACATCAACGAGTCCACAGCCGCCACTGGACTAGCTCCAAAATCATATCCCAAAATCGACGGCGGAGGGCGACCGTAAACGATCGCAAAGGGCGTCATGCCCGTGGACGAGTGAAAAGATGTGTTAAAGCTAAATTCAGCCCAAGACAACCATTGATACCATGCCTTGGGTTGAGTCATCACAAAGCAACGTAGGTAAGACTCCAAACAACGATTTACAACCTCGGTTTGGCCATCCGTTTGGGGATGGTATGTAGTACTGCGGCGAAGCTTCGTCCCCGAAGCCTTAAACATTTCATCCCACAGTAAGCTAGTGAAGACTTTATCGCGGTCGGATACAGTGCTCTTCGGTATCCCATGCAAGCGAACCACCTCTTTTATAAAAACCTTAGACACCGATAATGAGGTGAAAGGGTGGCGCAGGGGAATGAAATGTGCATATTTAGACAATCTGTCAACCACTACTAAAATAGTGTCGAAACCCTCCGAACGCGGAAGACCCTCAACAAAGTCCATGGAGATGTCCTCCCAAATTCGTTCTGGAATCGGTAACGGCTGTAACAACCCTGCTGGGATAACGACAGGTGTTTGGCCTGCATACAGATCGAACACTCCGCCACAAAAGCGCGGACACGAGCCTTCATTCCTTGCCAATAAACTTCCTTAGCCAGACGCTGATACGTTTTTAAGACTCCAAAATGCCCTCCGACAACCCCCCCATGGAATTCTAGCAATAATAGAGGAATCGTCGGGGATGTCGGCGGTAATACTAACCTGCCCTGGTAAAGAAAAACATCGCCCACAACTGAATACCCAGGCGGACCCGCCTCACCTGCCTTCAAAGTCGTAAAAATAGGCATTAATTTCGCGTCTTCCTTAATCTGCTGCGTAAACACAGCTGTGTTAATACCGGCCACGAAACTCAGCATCCCCAACTCACAAGACAGAGGCATCTGGGAAAGACCGTCAGCGGCCCGATTCTCAAGACCCTTCTTGTACTCAATACTGAAATCATACCCCATAAGTTTAGCAATCCAACGCTGATAATCACCATCCACCACACGCTGCTCTAGTAAAAACTTAAGGCTTTTCTGGTCAGTGCGTACAATAAAATGGTGTCCCAACAGGTACGCCCTCCATCGCTGAACGACGAACACAATGGCCATTAACTCACGCTCATAGACAGGCTTTACGCGATGAGTGATCGGCAAAGCCCTACTAAAGTATGCCAATGGTTGGCCTTGCTGCATTAACACCGCCCCCACACCAATTCCTGAAGCGTCGGTTTCTACCACAAATACATTTGAAATCCAGAATCGGAGGAGTGGGACATCGCTCATGGCATGTTTCATTCGGCTGAAGCTTGATCCTCTGCGGTGGCCCCACTCAAATTTTCCCTTCTTTAGCAACTGCGTCAAAGGAAAAGCCATCGATCCATAATTAGCTACAAATCGTCGATAGTATCCCGTTAGACCGAGGAATCCCCTTAAGTCTTTAATATTTCTGGGACTCAGCCATCCCACCATTGCTTCAATCTTTGCTGGGTCAGTAGACACGCCTTCAGCAGATATGAAATGCCCAAGATACTCGATACGATGTAACCCAAACTGACATTTCTTGGCGTTGGCAACAAACGCATGTTTAATCAAAACCTTAAAAACCCGAGCCAAGTGCTCTCGATGCTCCCCAATGGTCATGCTGTAAATGAGAATATCATCAAAGAAAACCAACACAAACTTACGCAGATACGGGCCCAAAATATCATTCATAACTGACTGGAAGGTGGCTGGAGCATTTCTCAATCCGAAAGGGGAATGGGGTACTTATCTGGTATTGTGACATGATTCAGAGCCTTGTAATCAACACAAAATCGCCAACTACCATCCTTCTTCCGTACTAGCAACACAGGACTCGAAAAAGCGCTTGTGCTAGGACGAATTATCCCTGCCAGTAACATTTCCCGCACCAACTTTTCAATCTCATTTTTCTGGTATTGCGGATATCGATACGGACGCACATTCACGGAATCCGTTCCCGCCATCAAGTCGATGGAATGATCACTGTTCCTCAGTGGTGGTAACCCTGTCAATGACTCAAACACCGGTGAGCAAGATTTAATTAAGGAGTGCAGTTCTCGGGGTACCTGAGTTAAGTCGGGCAGAATGTTCGTTTGAACAGCCTCGAAAACTGTGGTCTCAACCATATTCAATTCCACTAAAAGTCCCTGATCCTCTGGTCGTAAAGATTTCATCATAGATTTCAATGACACTTGCGCCTTAACTAGGCGTGGATCCCCCTGTAATTCGGCTTCCCATGAGCCCAACACAAATCGCATCTGCAAAGAGCGGAAATTGAATTCAATCTTCCCCAAAGTCTCCAACCAAGCTACCCCTAGGATCACATCAGCACTTCCGAGGGGTAAGGGTAGGTAATCGTTAACTATTTTAAGCTCCGCCAAGTGCAGTTCCACATTTTTGCAAATTCCCGTTTTCCTTACTGACTTGCCTGTTCTCAGCATAATACCATAATCATGCGATGGTTCCACCGGAAGTTTCAACTTAGCCACGATCACATCAGATATAAAATTATGGGTGGCCCCGCTGTCGATAAGCACTACTACCTGAAGACCTTGAATAGATCCTGTGACTTTCAAAGTTTTTGGTGAGCTTAACCCCGCCATTGAATTTAATGACAGCGCTGCCAAGTCTCGCGCGTCCTCCGTGTCACTGATATTCCCATCACTGTCATTTTTAGAAGCTGCTCCCTCGGTAATCACATCCCCTACAACGAGTATCTCTAGAGCCTGAAGCTCCTTTTTACAACGATGCCCTGGAACAAATTTCTCGTCACAACGGAAACACAATCCCTTATCTTTGCGGACCCGAATCTCACTATTTGTCAAACGTTTATAGGGTAATGTGGACGGTGTACTTGTGGTCCTAGGCCTCTGGGAAGTTAGGGCTATAGTTCTCAGATTAGCACTTCCTGTCGTCCTTGTGCTCGTAGCCCCGATTCCCATGCTGCTAGTGGATGACTTAACTATTGATGAAGACCCTGCCCCTTTCGTTTGAGCTCGAAAAGCAAGGTCATCCTCAATTACTTGAGCCATAAATTTCTTATCCTGAATACCCACGGGTCGCAGCTTCCTCATCTCACTTCTGATTTCTTCCTTCAATCCGCTTTCCCATTTTCCCTCCAACGCACTCGCACTAATATCGCGTATTCCTTTTGCATACTTCTCAAACAGACGCCTATATTCTTTCACAGTTCCCACCTGTTGTAAACTCATAAGGTTTGCATATCTGTTGTCATTGATCGTCGTTTGGAAATGATGCAGCAATAACTCCCGAAACTCTTCCCATGAGGCAATCGGGGCTCGGTCCTCCTCATACTGCAACCATTCTAATGCCTCTCCTTCCATGCATAAGGCTGCATCATCAACCCGTTCATTCCCTGTCAAGCGATTAACCCAAAAATACCTCTCGACCCGGCACAACCACCCGTCCGGATCCTCATCCGCCAGACCCTTGAACACCGACATCTCTAACTTCCGTAACCTCCTATCGAACATTGGTCCCTCCCTACCGCCTGTACCCGGTCCGCCCCTTTCAAATTGATCCTGTCTCTCTCCCCAATCCTCGCACTCCCGGTCTCGGTGCCTCGTATTCCACCGCGATCGTTCCAGCTCAATCATGCGCTAATGGCCTTTCGTAGCCATTGCGCACCCTCCTCTCCTCGGAAATCTCGTTCCTTCTTCTGTCGAATTCTGTTCCCGGTACATTGCCCCCGTCACCAGGCCCAAGAAACCCGTCTCTCCGGTCCAACCCGACTAGCCCAGGCCGACCCGGTCCAGCATGCCCGACCCGACCCACCCCCGGTACCCGGACCTCCCCAGCCCAGCCCAACGCCCATTGGCCCACGCGCCCCGCCCCAGCCCAGCCCGACACCACCAGCCCGCGCGCCACCTGCCCGCGTTCAGCGCCCCAGCCCACGCCGTGTGCGCGCACACCCTCGGGACCCCACGCCCCAACGTCGACGAGCCCCTCTTCCGCGCCTTGACCCACGCCCTGCGCTCGGGTCCGCTCGACGCCCCACGCCCAGTGCCTCCGTCCGCGCCCTCGCTCCACTCCGCGCCCGCGCGCTCCAGGCCCGCTCCCTGCCAGACCGCGCCCCCTCCGCCTGACGTCGCTCCCGCCGCCAACTCTCCACTTGCAGCAGCATCGCTCGGCCCCTCCGACTCCTCGGTCATCAATCCCTTCCCTTTGTCAGCCCGGATCGATTCCATTATTAGTTCCAAATTCCGGGTTATTGACTCGAACTTTAAACCTGGGAATCTATCTTTTTTCCCAAACGCTCCTCCATCAATTCCATCTTCGTATTCGTCTCCTGCAACTTCCTCGCCAAGTCGGCCGCTCCTTCCTCACACTCTTGCATCCTTGTTTCCATCTTAGTAGTCACCATTCCCGGATCGGCAAATGGCTCTGATACCAAAATGATAGAATCTACCACAAAATATTATTAAACTACGATAATAACTCAACTAAGGCTCATAAGCCCAATACAAATGAAATAACAATTAAGGAATATTAAATATAAATAATAAACAACTAATTCCGTAATGTCTTGTTCCGCCTCCAGTAAACCTTCAGCGGGCTCGGGATCGTATCACCTTCCTGTTTTTTACTCGATACCAAAATTTTGAGGACTTCTCTCCAATCATATTTCCCATCATATCGCTTCAGGTTGACTCTCTTTAGCGATTCTCAACATTTTTTCATTTTCTTTGCTCTTGGTCAACTGTCGTGACTCGTGGATTGTTTTTAGGGGGTGTTTGTTTGTCAATTCTTGCTAACTACTAAAAAAACCACATTCAAACAAACTATTGTATCCACTCAAAACAAGTCCTTATTACTAACTACTCGAAATAACTCCTCATTTCTAACCACTAATTTTTAATAATTCATTTCTAACTATTCAAAACAATATCTCATTTCTAATCATTCAGTTCTAGTAACTCAAAAGAACTCATTTTTAACTACTTTCTAATCATTCATTTTTAACTATTCAAAATAACTCCTCATTTCAAATCCACATCCAATCAAGTTATTGTCTCTAACTCCTCTACAAAAAGCATATCTAAATGTGTTTTTGGTTGTAACTCCTCCATAAAAATTTACTTTCAAATGAGTTATTACATAAACTTTAATTTTTAACTACTCAAAATAACTCCTATAACTCCTTATCCAAAACTTCATCTAAACACCTCCTTTATGAATGATGGAACACCCATTTGACATTTAGGAGGTTCACGATTGTGTTTCAGCTGTGGTTACGCCACTCAGAATTGAAACAATATGAACTGTTGACACTCTTCCTTGATCTTTTATAAAGCACAGCAGTTTGAGTGTATCTAGTTTGGGTATCCTTCTGCCATTAGTTGCTTCAAAATGGAAACCATCTTGACCTTAGGAGCCAACTCGTGATGGTTTGATCCGTGCTGGCCATCTACCTACCTTGAAATTAATTTTTCTACAGATTTCTTTAACTAAATGTCATAGGATCAAACAGATTTTCTTATAAGAATAGTTGAGGTGCTCATTAGCTGGCTCGGTTGGACTCAACGACTTCTTTTCATTCTCTTATACAAGTATTTTGTTTTCTGTTTCAAAAAAAAAAAAAATTCTTTGCTAAAACTTTACCCTTTCGGTTATTTCCAACCTGTGATCTTGTTGATAAGGACCACATCATAGTGCACCTTTGTTATCATCTATTTGATTGAAAGTACAACAATTTTTTACTATTGGCGTGCGTCTTCTTTTTTATAAATTATTTGTAAGTGTCAGCCAGCTTACGTGTATCTTGAAGCTTACGTGTATCTTGATTATTTTGACTGTACAATTGTTTGATCCTATTAAACTCATAAAAAATTAATTTCTAAACAGTTGGTCACACCTTGAGATGTGTCTTCTTCTTAGATTCGGCTATTTTTTTTAACTCAACATCCTCAATGCTGTTTTTCCATTCATTTGTTTTAAATTGGGGACCATTCTTGTGCAGCTGTGATGCAATCAAAAGGTTTTGAGCTTTTGAAGGAAAACAACTTTTCTCTTCAATCTGAGATCCTGAAGACATTTGCACAACAATATGGGGATGTTTGTGTCAATGATTCGAAATCCCGGAGCGCTTGGGCTCAACTTTCTGATGGTGGCGATTCGAATGGAAGGAGAGTTAGACAAAGAATGTGATATAGATCAAACCAGAACTGTTCCTTGTGTAAAAAGAACCGAAGAGAATAGCTTTGTTTGGATATGCTGGTCAGGTAATGAATTTGATATAGGAGGATGTTTGTTTTATAGTGTGATCTAGGCGTGGCATGTTTGCACCTTGGATTTCATGTTATTGCCATTTAGATGTACTCATTGGCTGAGGAAGAAGCTTTCCAATGGCTTAAAAAAAATTGGCTTTTAAGCCTTTTCTTTTATGGGGGAGAGATTCGAATGTGTAACCTTTTGATTATTAGATTGTCAAGATGTAATATCGTGCTCTCGTCATAGATATAAGCTCTTCGCTTTTCCATTCCCACTTTTTTTATGATATCCTTGTTTTGCTTTTTTTTTTTTAAAATTTTTTTTTTACTAGGGTAAAAGCAAGTCATATAACTTCTCAACTATTATAAGGCTTATCATATAAAATATGATTGGTTTCTATTGATTTAGTTATAAAATGTTAAGATTTTAACATTTTCTTTCATGCTAAAACATTTTTCGATCAAATGTCAACTCAACCAAGAATAACATTTTCCTTTTCAAATGGTATAAACATTTTCTTACATGGTATATCTTTTCCTTTTCAAAAAGGAAAAAAAAACAAAGTATAACATTTCGTACTTATATAGTTAGGTTTGAATTTTCTTTTCTTTTTAATTGGTTAGAACAAATTGAAAAAAAGTATTTTTAAAAAAAAACAATTTTATGATGAACAAAGTGTATAATCCGTTTAATTAAATACTGACATCGACGTAGAAATTAGTATACTTGTATATCGGATGACTTAATTGATTAATATCACTTCCACATCTATTAAAAAAGAAACATGTCTTTTTAGAAACTATTTTCAAACTTTCACCTAACTAAAAAATCAAATTAATATCTTTTTTCTTTACTTAATTAAATCTATACGACTTCATCAAACAATATAACATTCCAATTCTCATTGATTTCATTTCATTTTTTCATAAATAAAAACCATAGACAACCTTTTTCCCTCGTAGCATCAAATGAGAAAACTTTTCTCACTCGTTTATTTGACTTTTTTTTCACATTATTTTTCTAACTTGACTAGGTCTCACGAACAAAATTAAGATTATTCTACAATTTTCCACCCATTAACAAATACTACTATTTGTAAATAAGATTCATTACTGCTTTTTTGTTTTTTAAATCATTCTAGTAACATTTTTTCCCTCAATTTATTGGCTCATGCAAGATTACATGATGTTTCTCAAGTTCTACTTTTTGCATTCTAAACTTAAAATTGGTGATATTTTTTTATAGAGAAAATTACATTGTAATCTAAGTTTGAGATGGAGCTTCAATTGGTCAATAAGTTTTGAAATTAAACACTTTTACTCTAACATTTCAATAACACTCACTTTAGTCCTTGCTTACTTTTATATTTATTTTCTTTTGAAAATTCACATAAAAACTAAAATAATCACTTCATCAAGATGTTATTAAAAATTTAGTAAATATTAAGTTATGTAATTAAAAATTTTGTTAACCCATAAATTAAAAGTGGGCATTATCGAAATTTTAGTTAAGAAATTGAAATTTGACCCGAAGTAACAAACTAAAGAATATATTGTTTTTGTTCTACTCAAAAGTCAATGTTCCAATTTACAAATTAAAAAAAAAAAGAGGTTAAATTATTTTAAAAGAAAATAAAAAGCAGAATGAGAAAGAAACTATAAACTTGCTCCCCAAGGATGTAGAGGAATCTTCAATCTTCAAACTAAAAAATCCCTTTTCTTATATTTTCGAATTCCGAGTGACAATGGCTAAACCTACACAAATTCACACCGCCAATTCTTCGAATAATCACCTCAAATTCCCCTCGATTTCATCGTTGTATTTCATCCGATTCAGAATCTCCGGATTTGATTTCTCGATTCTTCAACGAATCGATGGATTGGTGTTCTCACTGTCTCCGCTTTTGTAAGATCCAAAACGATGGCGATTTCAGGTACCTTCCACTTTTATTTCCTTTTTCTCTTCTTTTTCCTCTTTTCTTTTGAATTTGAATCTGATATAGCGTCTGGTTTGGCTGTTCGTGATTCGCCGTTTGTTCTTTTAGGTTTTCATGGATTGAAACAAAGGATTTAGTTCGAGAAACGCTTCGTAATGTGCATTTGATTGTTCTGAATTTGAAAACTGCTTTTTGTTAAATTTCTGAAACGAGATGGAAACATTTCCAGAATCTCGGTGTTGAAATCCATTCGTTTCTCTATGATTTAAGGCTTTATTTGCTTTTGGAAACTTTTTGGTGGTTTTAATTTCTAAGAGCTCATTTACATATCATATCCAGATTAGTTTTGTCGAGTTTTTTTTTTTTGTAAAACTTGTAATACCAATATAGAAATACAAATTGAGTTCCTCTGTGATGATTTAAATGTATGGTTTGTAATAGCTTGAGCTTTGAGGTATGCTCCCCTCCCCTCAAGGTCTCGGGTTCGAGACTCATTGTGACATTACTCCTTCGATGTCTCTGGTGCCCGTCTAGTGACGGGCATGGTTACCCTTCTTTAAAAAAATAATAGAAATACAAATAAAGAACTGATCTCAAACAGTTTTTCATTGGTGAGAGAAAGATTTGAAAGTAAGAATGTGGAAGAATTGATTTTAAATTCTTGATCTCAGTTGGAAAGAAAAAGAGTTGAAAGGAATGTAACTTTTTCTTTTATGAGTAAAATTATTCTGAACTCATTTGGAATCTTTGGGGCTGTTCGGGCAGCCAGTTGAGGTGAGTTGAGTTGGGTCCTCGTTTAGCTATGGAATTTGTATGAAGAAAACTAAAGAAAAAAAACTCCGATACATCCTTTGTTTAGCCCACTCTTTTGAACTTGGTCATAATTGTAATCATCTAAAGTATGTCCTTAAAGAGTTGTTGAGAATGTGACAAAATATGGGGAAAATTGTCTCACCTTAGAAGAATGTGGTGTGTTCCACTCACACAAGTTAATGAGCTTGGATTCAAGACATTTCAATTAGAATCACTTTAAGCATGTGTACTAACTCTTTTGTATACGAACGTTGAGTAAAATTTGTGATTAGTATAAGCTTCAAAGAGTGTTTATTTAATTAAGGTCGGGGAGAGAATTTTGTGAAATTGTAACAATTTTTCACATAGTGAGAGTTCTTTTTGTCTATGATTTTTTTTCTAGTGTGAGAGTTTTGTCCACATAAATTCTTGTGTTCATTTTGTTTGTTTCCTTTAATTTCTCAATATTTTCTACTTATTTTTGCTTTATTAGGGGATGTTTTTTACCCAACCATTAGTAGTTAAGGTCTCATATTCAAAATCTACAAGTAAACTTAATTATTATGGGATGTTTGGATTTTGGAGTTAAAAAGAGGAGATGTGAGGAAATAGAAGAGGAAGTGAAGTGATTTGAAGGTGAAGTACTTATTTAGATATTGGTGCTTTGGAGAGAAGATGTAGCAAAAATATTGACTTTATTTTAATTTTTTAACGTAATTCTTGTATATTTATACTGATTGATAAATTTAATATTTTTATATTATATAATTGAAAATTAAAAAAATATTTAATGTGACATTTTATAAAATTAGATAAAAAGTTTGATTGAATATTAGATGAGTTGAAGAGAAGTTGATGAGAGGTTAATATACTAGAAAAAAACATGGAGAGAAATCTACTCATTTTCCTTCCTCTCCCCTCCTCTCCTAATCTCCTAAATACCAAAATCCAATCACCCATAAGATTCATAGTTATCTTTTGACTCCAAATATAGGTGTTTCAGATATGTAGTGAGTCTAACTATCGAATGAATGTCGTGAACAACTTTCATTTGTGTTCATAAAAAAATTGAAAATATGATCACTTGTTTGGCAAAGTATAAATGTCTTACCACTAAGTTATGAATTATGCTCGTGATGTTAATATTATGGTTTGTTCACCAGATCTTTACTTGTAGTTGTCAACTAGTTTGTAAGATTATTTCTTCTTCATGTGTTGTTTTAAAGTTATGTTCTTATAAAAGTATAAAAACAAAAGGTTCAAATTTGATGTTATTTTTTTTATTAACAATCTGAAAATCCTGATTGCAGATGTTGCTCAACCTGTGGAAAAGTGCTTTCACAAACTTCTGATGTTAAATCAATGAGCTTAAAGCTCATCAAAAGAAGCTTTAAAAGAAGCTTCATTTTGAAGAAAAGGAAAAAACTTCTTAGGATTAACATAACTCCATAATTATACTTAATAATAATCTTTTGTATTTGTTTATTTTTTAATGGAAGGTCTAAAATGTAAATAGCATCCTTCAGAAATTCATTCTTAGAAGGAAAGTGGAAATGTTAGAAATAAAAGTTAGTGAAGGTACGATTGGCCAAGTTGGGGCTTTGTGAATAAAGTTGTATATTAGTTGTGAAGTTAAAAGTTCCAACTTTTTTTTTTCTTTCAGATTCGGTCTTTTCAGGTTTAATGTATAACTTTGTCCACAACCTTTTAAAGCTTTTCAATTTAATGCATTGGATAATGACCCTTCTCATGGTTAACATTTCTTTTTCTTTAATTCTATCACTTTTTTGGATGAAAAATTTGAACCCGTAACCTTTTTACATCATGCCCATTAACCTTAAATTTTGATGCAAGTATTTACTTCTCGAAAAAAAAAAAAAAAGAGTATTTATTTAGGTAGTTCAATTTTGTGTTAACCAAGTCTTTAAATTTGAAATGTATTGCTAAATAATCTCTGCAGAATAGGTCTATTCATTTTTTAAAACATCGTATATGGTTAGGATCTATAAGGAAAAAAAAAGATCTTTAATATCCAATCGAAATTTTAAGAATCTATTAAACACTACTTAAAATCAAAGGACTAAATAGACAAATCAAAAAACTCTCACATACTATAAAATAGCTATTTTTAACATAATCTCAAGAAAGTGCTCAAATGTTTCTAAAATAAAATTGCGTGTTGATTTTAAGAGGCGTAAATTGTATTATAATTTGACAATATTGAACAGTAAGACATTTGAATATATAATATCTTAATTACTAAGTTATATATTAGGTTATTGAAATTATATTCTAAATTAATTCACTAATAGAACCAATAATCTAATTATTGGGGTGATTAAGATTTCTTGTTGTTTTGAAAAAATGTTAACTTGGGCTTTCTGTCATGAAAAGAACTATTAAATTTGAATAAAATGATTGCCATAGTGACATCAAAGGATGAAATAGATATGGCATAATTGATAAGTGGATTATGTAGCAAGCCAAATCCTTATCATATTGTCTCAACCTCTGCTTTTATCTTTTGTTTTTGTTTCATTTATTATACTTTATCTTCCTAGTTCTTGTCAACTAATCAACTCTATTATATGATTTCGAAAAAAAAAAAAAAAACTCTATTATAAGTATAATTTCTATATTTTAAAAAATATACATATATTAACTAGGAGATTTGAAAACCGATTTAATGGAATTGATCCAGCAATCACTAGTTTGACTCGATATTTTAGTTGAATAATGAACCTCTTGATTTCTATTGAGAAAAATCCACAAATTATTAATTTGATAAAAATTTTATTTAAAAAATCAATTAAAAAACTGAGTGATGTTCTCTTCTTTAATTTGATTTGTTTTATAGAAACACTTAAATGGAAACTTTGCTCCTTTCTATTCAAGACATGGGAAATGCCTACCAAATTAACGAGTATAATTTTGATTTTCTTTCTATATATTAGTTTTTACTTCCTACTTGTTTATTGATGTGTTAGAAGATATTGCGACAACGGTCCTACGTTGGAAATGTGAGAATTTGTTTGTATAAGATATATGAGTTACTCCTCTCATAACTAATTAGTATAAAGGGAGAATCCTCATATTATTCAATATTGTGGTAGACTCTCAAGGTGGATTATTAGTCCCTCAAATTCCTTTCCAAATCCAAAATGCTTAAAAATTTAAGAGGGTGTAGACTCCACCCAAGCGGACATAAATTTAACGGGCATTTGATCCCAAAAGTTTAGATTGGACCAATTCAAAATGACTTTCCCAATATGACCACCATCTTGAGGAGTACGTTAAAGATTGACAACTTTTTCACCTTGAAAATGTTGAAATTTTTTTCAACGTCGTCTTTATAAAATTTATGATTATTTCCTTTCCAATCAATTAATTTTGAGGTCGAATCTTTTTTTTTTATTTTCATTTTTTTTGTGGGGTTGCTTCTCTAATAAGCAGAATTTGAATTTAAAATTTTGTTGAAATTTATGTACCATGTTAGATGTTTTTTGTTTTGTTTTTGTTGTTATATGCATTTGTATCTTAATATGTTAACAATGGACGTCCATATTTTATGTTTGCTTGTGAACTCTATTTTAGGAATGGTTTCAATTTTAATTTGCACATCTAGTTATTATTTAAATACGTAAAATGCATGTTCGATTGTTTTTTTATTGATTAATTGGATTAGATTAGTTGAATTCCTTTTAACAAAATAGAAACAATATGGCTCATCTTTTATTCCATGTCGGCATTAGTCGTTTGGCATAACACTATATTAATATTAGTCGATATATTTTTGCTTTTTTTTTTAAACTGATTTTGTTTGTTTAGATCTTTAGTGAAAACAATTAATTCTTAACGTGAGCAATAACTAATATAAACTAAAATAATGAGATTATGGGTTTAATTACCCACCTTATTATTAACTAAAAAAACAATTACAAATTGGAGTGGGCATTGAGAGAAGAGGACAAATACCGATTCTCAAGTTGAACATGTGACGCTGGTATTGAACTAGTTTATAACTAAATAATAAAATCATTACACTACTGACTTATTCGATATTTAAATTTGGGATTGAAGTCAAGTTGAATATGTTAAAATTTAAGACTAGAGTATAATTTACTTGTAGGTCAATTTATTTTATTTTTGTTTCTTGAAATCTAGGTCAATCATTTAAATAGGATAAGAATTG
This sequence comes from Sicyos edulis, assembly GCA_036507275.1. Lineage (NCBI taxonomy): Eukaryota > Viridiplantae > Streptophyta > Magnoliopsida > Cucurbitales > Cucurbitaceae > Sicyos > Sicyos edulis. Next base: position 9,824,963 of record CM071853.1, read on the forward strand.
TCATGTCAGCATTTGGTAGATTTGAGTCATCAATATCTTTTAAAATCAATTAATGTAGTACTAAAAAAATCACTTTTCAAAAAAATATATAAAATCAATTAATGTAATTTAATATCATACACTTATTGGTGGAATGTTTACATGGTCCAGTAAGTCGGTTTCCATTTCAGTAATTACTTTGTCAAAAAAAGAAAAAAAAAACCTTATAACTTTTTTTCTACGTCTATTACATGAATATGAGTTTTTGAGAAAGGAAGAGAAAGAGGAAATGATTCCTCTTTTCATTTCTTTTTCTATCATCTCATTCCAACCTCTCATCCGACCTCTCATTCAAATCCTTTATTTCAACGTTTCTTTTAAATATATCTTTTGTAAAAATAAATGTGTGATAAATTATTATAATTATTTTTATAAATTAATAAATAAAAATAACTTTTTAACATTTTAAAAACATCTATAAATTGTTAAATGTAGATTTAATTTTGTCAAAAAAATAAATTTATCATATATATTATATAAAATAATATAAATTTGTGATTTTGTAAGTTTTTTTTTAAAAAACTAAACCAATAGTGTATATACATAATAAAAACGTGTTTTAAAAAAACAACTGTACTCTATAATAAGTATATCTCAATTTTATATTAAATGTATTTAGAAATTAATTTCAATTCTAACTCTTAGCTGTATTAATATATAAATATTAAATAAAAAAAAAAGAAATGAACATATAAAAAGAAATAAAATATAGAATATACAATGAAAAAAAAAAGAAATAAAGAATGGTAAAAATATTGTAGACAATAAAATAATTGTATATAAAAAATTAAAAAATGATGGAAAAAGTAAGTTAAACAAATGTATTAAAAGTAAAAAAAAAAGTATATTGAAATTCAAAAATCAACCAGATAAAAATATATTTAAAAAAATCTCTATATATATGTATATAGAAATTTTTTTAAAAATGAAGAATAAATAAAAGTGGAAGAATAATTAGGTTAAAATTATGAAGAAAGAATAAAAAAGTGTTAGCCATAAATTTGAATTGAACTTGAACGATGAAAATTTTGAGAACTAAAATTCAACTAGACACTAACTCATTTAATAAAATGTGTCCATTTTTAATTAATATATATAATAACATGTATATTTTAAAATTTTCTCTAGCATAGATAAATATTTGTTTCTAAACAAAACAAAATTATTTTATGATAAAAAATTAATATGAGTAAACTAGTTAATGACTAATTACATATAAATAGTATGTATATTTATATATACATTGTAATTATGATAACAATTTTGTTAAAATTATTAAGAAAAAGTTTATTATATTATATTATATTATAATATATATATAAATTTAGAAAATGAATTATAGTAATTTTTACAAAAGTTTCAATTACACAATAATTAGAATAATTAAATAATCATTAATATATATATAACTCATTTGATAAAGTATGAGCATTTTTGTATTAATATATATAATAATGTGTAGATTTTAAAACTTTCACTAGTTTATTAAGTTGAGAATGAATAGATAAATATTTTGTTTCTAGAAAAAATAAAATTATTTTATGATAACAATTAATATGATGATTATTCTAAATTATTAATAAATAATTGCATATGAATATTATTTATATTAGAATGTACATAATAATATGATAAAAAAAAATATTTTTAAGTTGTTAATCAAATTAATATATATAGATTGAAAAAAGGTTAATTATAATATATATATATATATATATATTTTAATTTTAGAAAAGAAATTGTGTTAATATTTGAGAAAAGTTTCAATTGCACCATAATTGCAATAGTTATGAAATCATAATAGTATTAATAAAAAAAAATTATATTAACCTTTAAATATTAATTTTTCAAAAATTGTTTTTTCTCTAACATCTCATACAAACATCCATATTCAAACAAATTTTTAGAGCAACCTCTCCTACAAACATCCATATTCAAACAAGATTTTCGTGCAACATCTCCTACAAATATTCATATTCAAACAAGGTTTTCGTGCAACCTCTCCTACAAACATTCATATTCAAACAAGGTTTTCCACTTTTAAATCACTCAATTCTTCCTCTTCCTCTCCACTTCCCCCAAACCAAATAGCCCCTAAGTGAGTTATTTATATTTCAAAATAAATGTTAATTTTAGCATCTCCACTAAACTATATATAATTTAAATACATAGCAAATCATCTTAAAACTTTCTTCCAAACAAATTAACTTTTATTTTTTAAATATTAAAAAATGATGTCGTGACAGAAACCAACCTCGGTAAAAACAACACGTATATTTACTTGGTTTAGCTAATTTATAAATAAAGGAATATTTAGATCATGCCTATAAAAGAGTTAAACAAATAGAAGATAAGAGAATATTTTTGTGTGTATTTTCAACTATACATGAATGTCATTATATAGGGATGACAAATGACTATATAAGTTAATAACATAAATAAGTAAAATGATTATGTACAATATTAAGATCCTACAATTACTCTAATGGGAATAATCTAGATCCATAATTTGTTCCATCTTGAATCCAAATTATTGCTACTTTTTTTTTTTGAAACAACAATAACTTCATAAATTAACACCAAACCTTACATCTTAACCTCCCAAATGAGGAACCACTAACGGGGACAACCCCCCAATAACGACATTGGTCCCTAACCACAGATCGAAAGGTGATCGACCAAAGATAAAGCTGATAACATAAGTATTATTGAACAATATTGAGCCAAATCGGTAACCAGACCTTACTAACCATGGAATTCAAAGATTCCAACGAAGGCCAGTTAATCGTCATCATCATTGTGATAGACTTTCTAAACACTTTGGGGAGTAATCCTTGAAGCATAAGGGCTACTGATGTTCGTGACTCCACCGAAGATAAAGAGAGAAGAGATAACCCCAAAACGAGTCTACTCTTATCCCACACCGACCAAACACAACATGGAACAAGGGATCCTTTATCTACCAATTCAACCTTTGAACGCACCTACAACACACCATCTATTCTATTCCAATAAAGAAACAACACGGTTGCACATACCTTAAACATATTAAAGCAGGCTAAACTTAAAGAAAATGGAAAATATTGCACATGAATCTTCAAAATAATCCAGCCAAAGAAAAACCCACTAATCAAAATAAAGAAGTAAGCCAAAGAAGTTATCAAACCATTGATATTAAGCACCAGGCAAATTGGTTCTGAGGAACCAGCTCGATTCTCTAACCGTTTCAAAAAGCAACTGTTCATTTGACTAATAAATGCATGAGAGACACATGTCTCTTCCTTCAGCCTTGTGCTCGTCAGTTGTCTTTTCCCCACATCTAATGACCTTCTTTCCACACGCAAATCCAGTCTGTGCTTGTCTTCTCTGGCGACCCTAGTGATCATCTCCGATTGCAACAAAAAAGAACTATCATAATCTTGCAAGCTCTCTTACTATTTTTCGCAGATTGAACTCCAAACAACAGAGGAACACACTAATGTTTCTTATTTTCAGACTTTTGCTTCAGAATTTGACCATTTAGTTTCACTATAGCACCCTCTACTCCTCCTTTTCCTCGGTCAAAAGGTGATCTTCCTCTTTCCAGCCCCTTATCTCTCTTCCTAGTCATTCCGCCATCAAACCTCCTACCATTCCGACCATAGAACCTTCTCTTTCTCTTCTTCCCCAAACAAAACAAGGCCACCCTGAGAAGGGTCGACCCATGACAAATCTCCAGCCAACTTCTCCAAAACCCACTACAATTCAACCCACACAGCTTTTTCCGAGCTCCAAGAACTTCGCCCTTAGCAGATCCCCACAAACACCCATTTTTGGCTCTTGACAGAGCAAAAAAAAAAAAAAGGCCCAAGAACGCATGTAAACATGCCCACGAACACTCAACGACGAAGTTTCAAAGAAATCTTGATGGAGTCCACCGAGAGAGTGTCTCTCTCTAAAAGACAGAGAGAGAAACAACTTCATCTCTTAACCACGTGTGAATTAAAATTATTGCTAATTGAAGGAATTGATTTCCTTTCCTTTAATATTGCCCCTCAAGTTGGAGCATGGATGTTAATGATATTCAACTTGTTAAAGTAAGTATGAAATATCGGTGAACGCAATGGCTTTGTAAATATATCTCCAATTTGGTTTCCTGTTGATAAATAGGCTATTTTTATTTCTCCTTATTGGATTTTATCATGAACAGTATAACAATCTAACTCAATGTGCTTCGTTCGCTCATGGTACTCATGGTTTGTAGTAATGTGTAATGTTGCTTGGTTGTCACAAAATAATGTTGTTGGGTCTGAATGTTGTACATGCAAATCTTTTAAAAGATACCTTAACCACGAGAGCTCATAAGTAATTGGAGCCATAGATCGAATTCTGCTTCTACTGATGACCTTGAAACGGTTGTCTGCTTTTTACTCTTCCATGATATCAAAGATTTACCAAGGAAAATACAATATCTTGTTACACATCTTGTCGAATCAACATCACAACATCCAATTAACTCAAGTGGGCCATTGTAAAGACCCATATGAACTGGTTCTCGTTTCAAGTCTCTACTACGATGCATGATTTAAGACAACAACAATTATCCAGAAGACTAAAAAAAAACCATCAAATCTCATACTTTATTAAACTTCTTTGATAAAAGAATATGGAATTAGAATGTTCGAAAAAACAGTTTAAAGGTACCCTTAAAGGAAAACAGTTAAAACAGTAAGTAATTAAATAAATTCAATAATAATGGCTCCATGCCCCAAAATAGTTCATGTCGGTACATCACGTGGTTACCTGTGGATAAACCACAGAAAAGAAAAGGGTGAGTTTCAACTCAGTAGAGATCCCGAACGGAACCACTCCATACAATTTTAACAATTATAATGGGTAACCCCTCATCCGTACAATGGGCACATGACCCCTACAAGTAACAACAATGGGTATGAATCCCTCAGACTTGTAAGAACCCGACCCAAAACACGGTCCTAAACCTGGGTTCTCACTCAGCATGCAAGTTAAATATGATAACAAGCGGTTTAGTGCTCATATTTAAAAACTCTTCAAAACATATGAGAAGGGGGAACCCTTAAAACATAACCAACAATTTTCATTTAAACAAACCAACAAAGTAAAACAACCTGGCCAGTGTTTATAAAAACATACAATACAATTTAAACAACGTTTTAAACAATGTTCCCCTAGGACTCCTGTTCATCTACATGCTGAATAAACAATGCAATTATAAATGACAGAGTGCCGGCAGCTCCCATGATCAATCAACTCCCTCCGCTAGCCATCCTGGTGTTGTCCCAAGTTACCTGAAAGATAAATAAGGGTGAGTATAAACATACTCAGTAAGAATCCCCAACCGGGGTACAATACGATACATCAGTCATCTAGCACCTCAACATGCAAGCAAACAGCTATCAACACAGATCATAGCTCAACGAGCTCATAATGCAAGATCTGGAGTCATCAGAAGTCTCCTACTTCCGGCCTAATGATTGGTTCTCATAACCAATCCCGAGACATCACCGAGGCGCTCTCACTCGGGAAATTGATCAGCTCAAAAACTGATCCCAAGGATGTCCTCAAAGGCCTCCTTGCCCTTGCTAATATCTGGACTTACGGGAGAGTACCCGAAGTCTGGCTCTAAAGCGAAGGAATGGTGTACTCACGACATTGGCCGGGAGCTCTCGAACCGGCAACTAACGCGTGTGCGCGCACACCGCATGCTGCTGCAACCGGCGTAAATGTGGGGGCCTAAGGACAAACTACGTGGGCCAGGTATGCATGCCTAAGACTCGGAAGCGGTGTCACTGATCACAGTAGCGCGAGACCCTCGACGCTCATCTGTGCAGCCTGAACCACCGACCTGAAGCTAAGAACCGGCCAAGGTAGGCTTACACCGTTGGCAGGGTTCCACTCTAGCAGGCTACAAACTAGGCTTATGCCGATGTGGGTAGCTAAATCCACATCGGCGGTCGAGGGGGGGGGGAAGCAATATACGTTATGTTGCGCACACTTTACTCCCGACCAGAGCTAAATCCACATCGGCTGCCGGGGGGGAAGTAATGTACGTTATGCTGCGCGCACTTTACTCCCGACCAGTGGGGACAAAGTACGTTATGTCCGCTCTCAGCCTCTGGATGATGACAAACCCTACAACTCTATCTAAGAGTACAGAGTAAAATGAATGATTCCTGGCTAGCAAGCAATAACCGACATCAAAGACGCTTACCTAGCATGATACTACAAACTTAAGCAGGAATCATAAGCATGCTGGAAGAACAAACCTAGCATGGCACTAACATGTAAAATCAGGCAAACATGCTAGCAAGAGATCAATCATATTTTGCCCTATTACTATCATGCTCATAATGATGAAGACAAGCATACAAGGCACAATCATGATATATCGCAGGGTCCACACAACCACGGTAAGAAATCCTTACCTGGAACAAGCAGAAAACAATAATAATCACAATCAACCAAGCGACCCTCGAGCCTCTAATCGAACCCGAACAGCCTAAACATTAAAACAAAACACCCCAAATAAATCAATAATCAGCAGCCAACAAATCAGGGCCCAACGAAGAAAAGACTCGAGAAATACCATCCGAGAAGCCACAAGGCTCGGGCCAACCAACACACAACAGGGCAGGCTGTCGGCAGGGCGCCTGGGCTGGGCGTTGGGGCGATGGGCGCAGCGCCAGGCGCGGAGGCGCGCGCGCGGCGGCGAGGCTCGAGCTCACCGACGGCGCACCTGTGGCGCGGCTCGCACAGGGACGGCAGTGCGGGCGCGAGCTCGGTAAGCTACAAGGACGCGCGCGGGGCGACGCGACGCGACGAGCTACAAGGCGCTGGGGCAATGCGGCGGCTTTGTGCGAAATTTGGGCAACGCAACCTTTGTCTTGGCGGCTCGGCACAAGATGTGCGATTAGGCGACACGGACTGGCGAGGTCGGGCGACGCGGGCCTGGGCAACACTGTGCGACGCGAGGACGGCCTAGGAGACGGGACACAGGGCAGGGCGAGCTGGGGCTGGGCGCCTGGGCACTGTGCGCGGCTAGGCTCGGGCTGGCTCGGGCTTGGGCGAGCTGGGTGACCAGGGGGCTGGCTCGGGCTGGGGGGCTCGGGTTGGAGGAGAGAGAGAGAAAAAAGGAAAAAAGGAAAAATGGGAAATAAAAGGAAAAAATGGGATTTTATCCTAATTTCCATCCTTATCCATTTTATCCAATTTCTAAAAATCCTTAAAATCCTTAAATCCCATTTCCCGGCTTCCTCCTTCGAGACCCGACTGAAGCAACCTTTTCCAATAAATAGAACTCACTTAAATCCAACTCACAAATCAATACTAAGGGCCCTGGCTCGAATCCCAAAGGAAACACCCAAACAACCATAACTTTGCCCAAAACCCAAATCACAACCGAACTTCCAAACGAATAGCCCAAACATCTCGGGACTCGCAACCCACAACAAACAAACCTCGACAAAGGCATGAGCTGCCTCGAAGCCCTGAAAATCCACAAATCCTGCCCGGGGAGCAAAAAGACCAAAATACCCCTAAGGGTCATAACAGCTCTAACGGCCCAACCAAACAACTGAATCTGAACCGGAAGCTTTTCAAGAACCGGAATAGAAAACTGGGCCGTTACATAAATAATGGGCACAAAACCCAACGATGGGTACGAAACCCCTCAGATAATTAATAGGTAAACACCCCAACAATGGGTACGAAACCTCTCAGATAAATAATGGGCACAAAACCCAACAATAGGTACAAAACCCCTCAGATAAATAATAGACGCAAAACCCAACAATTGGTACGAAACCACTCAAATAAATAATGGGTAAACACCCCAGCAATGGGTACAAAACCCCTCAGACAAATAATGGGCACAAAACCCAACAATGGGTACGAAACCCCTCAGATAATTAATAGGTAAACACCCCAACAATGGGTACGAAACCTCTCAGATAAATAATGGGCACAAAACCCAACAATAGGTACAAAACCCCTCAGATAAATAATAGACGCAAAACCCAACAATTGGTACGAAACCACTCAAATAAATAATGGGTAAACACCCCAACAATGGGTACGAAACCCCTCAGACAAATATTGGGTAAACACCCCTCAAGAGCAAAAAATTGGTTAAAAAACCCCAACAATTAGCAAGAATCAATGGGTAAACACCCCAATAGTCGTTAAATGGGTAACCACACCAATATTAATCAGAGGGTAAACACCTCAACATATTGTCTTTAAAATTTTAAACCACGCCAGTCATTAGCAATCAACTCGACTAATGCATTAGTACGAGATTCACCCTTACCTTGGCTGAAAACAAGTTCTACAAACCTAAGACTGGGCTGTCTCTCCTAGTTCTCCGACTTTTGGGTCTTAAACATGGCTTTGGAGTTAGAAAAAGACCTTAAAATGCCACAAAAACATAAACCCAATGAAACAATTACCTACTGACTGTAGCTGATCAGCCCGATCAATCAAACATGGAGGCAGTGGCCTAAAATCCTGAACCGGTAGACAATCTCGGGTCAGAAAACAGATCGGGTTTCCAATTGAAAAGTAGGGAAACAAAATACAAGCCAAGGTTAAAAAATCATACCCCAATTCTAGCCGGAACCAGCCAACGATCGGCAATGAGTGACGGCCCGGCCTGTGGCGAGATCGACGTGAAACAACGCTCGACATGCGAACGATGCGCGCAAGGGCATGGGAGGCGGCGTCTGCATGGCGCTGAGCGAGCGCAGGTGGGCGACGCGGCGTACGGGCGTGTTGGTGGTGGTGTCTGCGTGGCGGCGATGTGATGGCGTGTAGCTGTGGGCCATGGAAATAGAGAAAGAAAATGGGGGCGGGGAGGGTTGGTCTGCGCATGAAGAAGAGAGAAGGGAGAGAGAGAAAGTAAAAAAAAGGAAAGGAAAAAGGAAAAAAAAACCATTTATTAATAATTCTAAAAAAACAAAAAAGCCATTTCCTCCACTTTGGTTGACTTGACATGATTGATTTGACCCAAAAATTCAAACCACTTCCTTTTGATTTTGATTTTAATCTAAAATAAAGTGCATTAAAAAAAACTAACTCACCTAAATGGAGTAAATAAAAGGCCAGTGTGTTACAGGATTTAACTGAGAATAACAATACTTCTTTTAGAGCCACCTTTAAATATTGGAGTAATCGATGTGCAGCCTTGAGATGATAAATCTTGGGTCCTTGCATTGACTTAGTGTATTCATAGAATATGTAATCTCTGGTTGACTAATTGTGAGATATTTGAGCTTCTCAATTAGTCTACGGTATTGAGTCGGATCTTTAAAGCGCTTCATTTTCTATGTCTGTTAGTACTAAATCATGCTCCATGGGAGTAGTTCTTTGGTTTTACTTAAAGTAGTCTAACTTCTTCCAATATATCTAATGTATACTTTTGTTGGCAAATGGTGATTCATGCTTTAGAACGAGCAACTTCGATGCCAAGAAAATATTTAAGTGTTCCAAGGTGTTTGATTTTGAAGCAGCTTTTCACTAATAGCCTTCTCATCGTTACCTGTAATAATCATGTCATCAACATAAAGTAATACGATGGTAATAGAACTTCCACGGACCTATGTAAACAAAGAGTAGTTGGCTTTTGATTGTTGGAATCCAATTTCATGAATTGCACTAGAGAATCGTTGAAACCAACTACGAGATGCTTGCTTAAGGACATATAGCGATCTGTGTAGTCAACAAACTACATTCTCCCCCTATCGACAATAACCAGGTGGAGGTAGCATGTATACCTCTTCAATCAAGTCGCCATAAAGAAACGTATTCTACACATCCATTTGATTTATAAACCATTTGCGTACTTCTGCTATTGCAAGTAAGCAGCGAGCTGTAATCAATTTTGCAATAGGAGAAAATGTATCTTTATAATCAATACATTCGTGTTGGTTGAATCCTTTTGCAACAAGGCGCGCTTTGTGACGCTTAATTGTACCTTCAACATGGTATTTTATTTTAAAGATTCATTTGCAACCGATGGGTCGTTGACCATGTGGTAAAGAGACTACAAGTATTATTGTCTTCCAAAGCTTTAATTTAAGAACTCATAGCTTCAACCCATTTCAGATCATGACGAGCTTGTTCATAAGTGGCAGGTTCAGTAAAGCGAGATATGTTATTCACAAATGAATTTTATTTATTAGATAATCCAATATAAGAGACGTACCAATGCAATGGGTAACGAGTGCAAGACGAGGATGTAGAGGAGGTGTCATGACCTAAAACAGTAGCATGATATGTCTGAAAATTTTGAAGGTAGGGGGTGGTCGATGAGTTCGAGAAGAACAATGCAAGTCAGAAATATAACCATTCATTTTTTCTGACCTGGTTGGGTCAGGTATTTGGGAGGGGTTTGTAAGAACCCAACCCAAAATGGTTCTAAACCCGGTTCTTACTAGCATGCTTACCATTTTAAACTTTTAAAACATCAAAGGAAATAGCTCAAGATAAAACTTATTCAAACATCAATAGAAAACATTCATTTAATAGCTTCCTTAAAATAATCCTGGCCAGTGTTTCAACAAAAATAGTTTAAACAAGTCACAACGGTAAACAGTTAAACCACTCTTAAAAATTAGTTCAATTCTGCCAGCATGCTACTACAGAATGAAAGACTCAAAACATAAAAGACAACAGAGTTTGTCGGTAGCTCCCATGATCACATAGCTCCCTCCACTAGCCATCCCGGTGCTGTCCCAAGTTACCTGAAAAATGTGTAAGGGTGAGTATAAATATACCCAGTAAGAATCCCCAACCGGGGTACAACACGATACATCCATCATCTAGCATCCTAGTATACATGCAATCAGTTACCAGCACAGAAGCTTTGCTCATCAAGCTAATCAAGACAAGTCTAGGAATCTCGGAAGTTTCCTACTTCCAGCCTAATGATTGGTTCTCCTAACCAATCCCAAAGACATCCTCGAGGGTCTTTCTCCCTCAGCCAACTGACCAACTCAAAAGCTGATCCCAAATAGATGTCAGACACCCTCGAGGGTCTTTCTCCCTCGGCCAATTGACCAACTCAAAAGTTGATCCCAAATAGGTGTCATCGAGGGTCTCTTACCCCCGGCCAGGCTAAACCCTAAGACAACGGGAGAGTACCCGAGTCAGGCTCTAAACAAGAATAAGAATGGTGTCACTTATCTACAGTAGTGCAGAGCCATTGGCACTCTCGGTACATAGCGACTGTACCACCAACTCGAAGCTAAGAACTGTCTCTCTCGGCGGGCTTGCACACTGTGATGTGAGTTCCACTCTAGCAGGTTATAAACTAGGCTTGTACCGATGTGGAAGCTAATCCGCACTGGCTTCCTGGGGGGGAAACAAAGTACGTTATGCCTCTCACTGATCCCGACCTGTGGGGACAAGATACGTTATGTCCACTCTCAGCCTCAAGAAGACAAGTCTAGCTAACTATCTAATATCACATAATATACATCCCTAGCAACTGAACATACTTAACAAGAATACAAGTACAACCTAGCATGATACTACGAATGTAAACAGGGAACTCAAAACATGCTAGAAGGACAAACCTAGCATGGCACTAACATGTAGAAACATGGAAAACATGCTAGCAGAGATAAACAGTGAAACAGTCCTAACAACTACATGCTCATAACAAACAACATATATATATAAGATCCAATCAAAAAATATCGTAGGGTCCACACAACCCTGGTAAGAGATCCTTACCTGGAACAAGCAGAAATACAAACAGAAAAGTGCTTCTTGAGTTGCAGTGTCTTACAACCTAAAAGCATACAACATACAAATTAACCTAGCTAGCTAAACACTTATTTATAACCTACAAAACTAGAAGCAAGGGAGCAAGAGACTACCCCTACTAGCACCTAGTGCTCTCGGCCACAACACTTCCACACTTGATCTTGGCTAGGGCAACACAACAAGCACAACCAAGCTAGGTCTCTGCTACTCCTTGCAACAAAGTGTCTCGGCTAGGGCATCAACAACAACAACCACAAGTTAGATCTCATCCATGAAGCAAGCAAACACTCACAAATCCTCATGAAGCTCTCGGCCAAACACCCCTTAGGGGATCTCGGCCAAACCAACACACAAGCATAGCAAAACCACAACTTACCAACTCACCTATGAAGATTCGGCAAAGCTTCCCCAATGAACAAGGTGGTCTCGACCAAGGAGAGTGCACAACCAAAGGGATCTCGGCTAGGGCTTAGATTTGCACAAGGAAGAAAAGAGCAAGTTAGATCTATCTAAACCACAAGTCAAACACAACAAAAACACCATCAACCCTACCTTGGAGCTCTCGGCAATGGAGGTTGGAGAGGGAAGATGAGTTCGGATTTCCAACAAGCAATAGCAATAGCAAGCAAGACCAACCCTTCTCAAGGCAAGGGCTTCTCGGATCTACAATGAAAAAAGGAGAAGAAAAACACCTTCTCTTGGTTAGAAGATAGGTTCGGCCATGGCAAGAGGAGAAGAGGAACTTGGATTTTGCAAATGCTTACCTTGGAAAACAATGGAGAAGATGAACTACACTTGGTAATCTTGAGGTTGAAAGCAATGGAGATGGAGGGAAATGAAGCTTGAAGTTTCGGCCAAGAGGAAGGAAATGAGGGAGTGGGGGTCGGCCAAGGGGAGAGGGAAGGAGAAAGGATGAAACCCAATGCATTTTCTCTTATTTTTAATTAATAAAATGCCTCTAAAAATCTCACATTCAAATCCTACCTAGAGCACTTTTAAAAACTCTTTTATTTTTCTCTACACAAGGCTCAAACTCAACTCCCAAGCCACCATGGTTCGAATCCTAGCTCCAACACTTTTATTTACATTTTTCTTCTTTTAACCGGGAGGACTCCAAACTTACCATAAATGGAACTCTTGCCCTAAAACTTGAAACTGAAGAATAAACTGAACTCCACCAACTCATAAACATTCTTGAAGCCCTGTCTTACTGCAACACTGTCTTGGGAAGAAAAATGACCAAAATACCCCTGGAGGACAAAATGACAAAAATGCCCTAGAAGCACAAAAAGCCCTAGAAGCACAAAAAGCCCTAACAACAGAATAAACATGGAGAACTGGAAGGAAATCTTGGGCTGTTACAGTATTCTCTTCTTTAAAAGACTTTAGTCCCCGAAAGTCCTAAGACTGGAACAACTCAGGATAATGCGTCCTCATCTCATCCTCTAACTGTAGCAGCCCAGTTTCCTATTCCAGTTTTCGAGGTGCCTTCGGGTCAAGATTCAGTTGTTTGGTTGGGTCTTAGAGCCGTTTTGACCCTTGGGGGTATTTTGGTCTTTTGGCTCCCCGGGCAGGATTTGTGGTTTTCAGGGCTTCGAAGTAGCTCCTGCCTTTGTCGAGGCTTGTTTGTGGTTGGTTGCGAGTCCCGAGGTGTTTGGGCTAGTCGGTTGGATGCTCGGTTGTGGTTTGGGCTTTGGCAAAGTGATGGTTGGTTGTGTGCTTCCTTTGGGATTCGAGCCCGGGCCCTTATTGTTGATTTGGGAGTTGGATTTAAGTGAGTTTTATTTATTGAAAAAGATTGCTTCGGTCGGGTCTCGAAGGAGGAAGCCGGGAAATGGGATTTTAAGGATTTTTGAGGTTTTAAAATGGATAAGTATGGATAAAATCCCATTTATTTCCTTTTTTCCCATTTTCCTTTTTATTTACCATTTTCTTTTATTTTTTTTTTTCAAAATCCATTTTCTCTCTCTCTCTCTCTCTCTCTCTCTCTCTCTCTCTCTCTCTCTCTCTCTCTCTCTCTCTCTCTCTCTCTCTCTCTCTCTCTCTCTCTCTCTCTCTCTCTCTATCCTAGCCTAGCTAGAGCCGAGCTAGAGCTAGCCCTGCCCCTACTCGAGTCGCCCTGCACTGTGTCGTGTCGCGCGCCCTCGCTATGGTCCGTGTCGCCCTCGCCTGCCAGGTCGCGTCGCCAGCCCGAGCTCGCCCAGCCCGGCCGCGCAGTGTATCTCGTCTCATCTGCACCCGTGTCACCCAGTGCCGAGCCGTCGCGTCGTGTCGCTTGCGCCCACGCGCTGTCCCTGTGCCGAGCCGCGCCGCGCGCTGTCGCCCAGCCGAGCTAGCGTCCGCGCGCGGCAATTATGTCGCTCAGCGTAGCCCGGTGCGAGAGCAGCAGCGCCGGCGCCCCACCACCAGACCCATCAGGTTTTGCCCTGGCCGTGCGGCCACTCGTTCAGCGTGTCAGCCGCTCCTCGTGAGTTGCTCCCGAGCTGAGCCTTTTTTATTTTATTATTATTTAGGCCTATTGTGTGATTATTGATGGGTTTGTTTAGCTCGTTATAGGTTGCTCGGGTTCGATCGCAGTTTAATTTTATTGTGTGTTGTTGCCTTCCGACCGGTAAGGATTTCTTACCGGAGTTGTGTGGGCCCTGCGATATATTATGTGATTGCTGATTGTATGCTTGTTGTGTTTATTGACATGTTTAATGATAAGTGCTCTATTCTGAATTCCCGACTGGCATGATTTCCTATGTTGTTTCTCATGTTAGTCCATGCTAGGTTGTTCCTTCTCGCATGCTCGTATCTCTCTTCTTGCTCCGTAGTATCATGCTAGGTTCGTTGTATTCTTATTGAGCACGTATTGGATTGATTGGATTGTTTGCTGATTGCTATGACAGGTTAGAGTTTAGGTAGATAGCATCATTCGGGTCGGGTGCATAACGAACCTTGCATCCTCGACAGGGACGTACGAGATGGAGCTTCGTCCCTTATCCCGTTAGGGACTAGCTAACCCTAACGGCGGGCCCTGCAATCTTGGGTGAGGGTGGCAGACTGTTAAATGTCCCAACGGTCGGGATGATGACTTGGCATTGACTTGTCCCCGACAGCCGGCACGTCCTCAGCGTGTTTCGGCGGTAGCCCTTGAGTTGCCACCTGATAGGGCAAGGACGCTTTCCTGGTGTAAGCCTACCACGACCCGTGCCTTAGCCTCAGGTGCGGTGGTTAAGGCTGACATAGTTCACGTGTCCAGGTCTCACACCCCTATGTCAGTGACACCGATCCAGAGATTTAGTTAGGCGCTGGACATGGGCAGCTTGCCACTAGACCCGGCACCCCCCATAGTCTGCAGTAGCACGCGGTGCGCGCACATGCTCATTATAGCGCCGACCGGAGAGCTCATCAGGATCTTGAGCCAGTGCACCTTTCGTCGACAGTAGACAGGCTGAGGCCGAGACTTGTTTCTCGTATAGGGCGTATTGTGTGGTGAGTTATTTCTGGACTAAGACCCTGAGTTGTCATCCGAGGCCCAAGTGTGGGCTAAGCTATGTGCTCTATTCTATGTTTATATTCATAGCTTGCATACCTTTCTGCTAGATGACTATGTATATCGTATTGTACCCCGGTTGGGGATTCTTACTGAGTAATTCGTTACTCACCCTTATTATGTGGTTTTCCACAGGTAACCATGGTGCGAGACAGGATGGCTGGAGGAGGAGCTGTGATCATGGAAACCCGTTGTTCAACTCTGAGTTTTATGTTTATGGTTTAAATGTCCTCTGAATGCATGTAGTTGGGCACGGAGCCCTAGGGTGTTTTCTAAATGTATTTCCGGATTCTAGCATTGTTGTAACTATTGTAAAGTTTGTATGTTTTAAATAAATCTCTGATCAGAGTAAGTTTTGTAAATGTATTTGTCTTGGAACAGGTGCTTGGAAACAGGGACAGGTTCCAGGAATTGATGTTGATTTTAAAATGGATGTTTTATGTTTTAGTTTTTACTTAGAATCCGAACACCATCTTGCGAATTTTCTGTAGATTTGAATGCATGCATTGAGGTAACGGCCTATTTTAGAATCATTTCGGGTCGGGTCGTTACAGGTTGGTATCAGAGCTCAGAGTCATAGATTCTGTAGACTGACCTTTGTTGTAGGTCGTTTTTTCCATGATCATCAGCACTCCGACAGTCATCAGGTACGCCTAAGTTTACTGTTTTAAAGAAAGGGGTAAGAATTTACAATACTTTTCATCTAGTGTATGCCTTGTGTAGTGTTGTGGAGCGGAGACGAGCAGGTTCTGACTCGTTGTTGGTTTGAGCTTAGATAGCCATCATGCCAACTTTCCGCAGTGTGAGCATTTTATAGCAGCTTGTTGAGGTATCTAGGTAGATTTGGATGCCCCTGGGACATCGTCCCCGAGGGAGGCAGAGCTTAGACTCCCGTAGGCCATTTGTGGCCCAGTTGCTGTTTTTCCCCTAGTGAAAGTGGAGGTGCTTTGTGCAGATCGCCAGTATGTTGATCGCACTCAGAGGAGCAGGACGTTTGGCATGTCCGACCGAGGAGTTGGACTGATCGTGTTGATGTTGAGGCCGCGTCCAGGGTTGTTTAGACCCGTTGGCCAGAGTTGGCCCTGGCAGTTGAGTTGCCTAGAGGAGGGGGTAGAGGCTAGCACGCCTCAGAGTGAGACTCCTTGAGCAGAGTGTGCTCCAACCATGAGAGATTTGACGGCAAGTCTTTAGCTATCAGAGAGCGGAGACCCAGGCGCAGTTTATAGCGCGTAGTGAGGAGTCCCGGCACGAGATAGCCCGGTGGCGTGAGTTTGTTTCAGCATTTTCCCCAAGTAGCTCTTGTAGCCGGAGGTTCCGGGAGGGCATGATCAGCAGGTTTATTCAGATGAGATTGTTGGCGTTGATGGAGCCGCCCAGTTTGGCAAGTGGATGCCTGTAGAGCTCGATGTTTTAGAAAGTCCTGCTGCTAGTAGTAAAGCGGTTGGCCAGGTTTGAGTTTAGCATCCGTGTGTTGGGATGCCCTGTTGTTCAAAGGCCGAGGTGTGCCGTTCCTGTTCTGTTTGGTACAGCAGTTGATGGTGGAAGTCCCTTGTGAGAGGTGGACTAGCAGAGTCTCCACCAGTCGCCCGATTGATTGGCAAGTTGCCGTGTTAGTGGCTTGAGGCAGATGTAGAGACATCTTTGCCCATTGCAAGCCTGTTGTTGTTTAATGACCCGATTTCCTCAGATGTTTGGTAGAGTTGAGCACTCTTCCTTGGTGAGCTCCTAGAGTGGAGCTAGCTGCTGCTTGTTGAGAGATCCGGCCAGAGTTTTGTTGAGCATCATGTGGAGATGCAAGAGTAGGCTGTGAGCCTTCGGTTTGATGAGATGCCATAGGCATAGTTGTTTGAGTTTGAGCCCTCGTATGCCTAGCCAGAGTTGTTGTCACTTGAGGTAGTGACCTTGCTGGCCCCATCTGTAGTAAGATGTGGATTTAGTAGTAGTAGCACTTGAGGTGCATTGGTTGGTGTGCCACTTTGGCACTAAGTCTGGTTCAGGCTTGAGTTTGGCATGGGCATGGCAGATGGTTCTATGCCGTCCGGAGTTCAGCGCACTCTTTTAGCCTTGGATCTGTTTATGGCAGTTGCACCTGTTTAGGTCGTGCCAGAGGGCTAGTTCAGTGGTAGTCGATGGACTACAAGCGAAAGGATGCTCGAGAGGAGCCGGAGCCTCTTCCCGGTGTTTACGGAGGTTGAGCCACCAAGCGAGGTTGTGGTTGGTAAGTGTTGGTGCGCGTGAGTCTCGCGCTAGTGTTAAGGCCAAGAGATTCCTTGTGGTTGGTAGTGCGGTCAACTACCTTCGAGTGCCTTGATCTGAGGAGAGTTGAGCATCGTAGATGCGAGTTTGGTCCAGCAGAGGAACCCTGAGTTGGATGCTCATGTGATGAGTTGGATGCCATGAGGCGAGTTGGATGCATTTGAGGCGAGATGAGTTGATGCCTTGCGAGAGGATTTGGATGCCTTATGGGTAAGCACCCTTGGTAGAGGCTTGGTATAAAGTAAGTTCGGTGTGGCATGGTTATGCTTTTGTAAAGCAGGGTTGCCTCAGCTTTGAGCATCGTGTGGAGTTGGAACTTTTGGTGTTCCTTTGGTTGGAGTTCAGTTGGAAACCGAACAAGAAATGATGGTAGCAAAGCGCGCGATTCGATCGTCTTGGCTAAGAGAGTTGTTTGGATCCTTTCCTTGGGTAGAAGCCTTGTTGTGGCTGATGTTTGAGTAGGAGGACGACGCATTCGGTAGCGTTTTGGGTCCTCTTGGTTCCCAAGGAGTTGGAGTTGGCCAGCATGGTTGAGATGCTGGAGTGAGTTGTGCCTGTTCAGGCAGTTGGCTGTTAGCTCGTTTGTCGACAATGTGTGTCGAGGGTTGCCAAAGAACCCTAGGTTGTGGAGAGCCTCTCCAGAGCTCAGTCAGGCCCAGGTAGTGAGTTTCAGTTGGTAAGCTGGAGCCGTGTGGTCTGTAGCCTCGGTTGAGTTGCTGGCAGTCTTGGTTGACTAGCAATCCAGTGTTTGTTTGGATTAGAGTCCGAATAGGTTCCGGTGCAGTGGCAAGTTGATGCTTGGTGTTGACCAAGGTGTGGTTTGGAGCTGTTAGAAATTAGTTTTGCTCGTGGGGCGAATGGTTCGTGCCCTGTTGGTTCTTTTCCTGTTTCTAGGATGTTGAGTTGCCCCGTTTGGCATTTGGAGGTTCAGTCTGTGGTGGACCCCCTGTTGTTGCCCCGTGAGATTTAGATGTTGTTGCTCTAGTGGAGCAAGACAGTGAGCGTGTGTGGAGCTCTCTATCCTTCGGTTGTCTGCTTATAAGAGCCGTTCCTCTTGGGAGTTGTCAGATTTCTCCCGTAGCCATGAGTTGATGGTAGAGGTGCTAGCAAGAGGGAAGAGTTTGTTGGCTGCTTGGAAGCAGTTGTTTGTCCAGATAGGTGGACTCTTGGATGGTGTTCTAGAGGCTGCAGTAAAGGTTGTTTTGCCTCTTGTGAGTGTTGGGCCAAGGTTTGGTCCTCTTGTTGTTTCGAGAGCTAGTTCGGTTCTAGCTGGAGGGCGTTGCCCTGAGGTCTTGTTCCTAGTCAAGAAGTTTTGGGAGTTGACCCCTCCCTCAGCAGTTGTGTAAGTTCTGTTAGTTTCGGATTGGTGGTTCGATTGGTTGAGTTTTCCTTTGGGTATTGCTTCCAAGAGAGTTGGTTGTTGTTGCCTTGGGTTTGAGCAAGTCAGCGAGCGTGTGTGATGTTCGCTGCCCTTCAGAGTTTGCTTACTGGGAAATCGTTTCCCGTTTAGTAGGAGTCAGCTTAGCTCCTGAGTTGTGTAGTTGGTCAGAGTAGCGCAGTGATGGTTGGTTGTGGTTTGGGCTTTGGCAAAGTGATGGTTGGTTGTGTGCTTCCTTTGGGATTCGAGCCCGGGCCCTTATTGTTGATTTGGGAGTTGGATTTAAGTGAGTTTTATTTATTGGAAAAGATTGCTTCGGTCGGGTCTCGAAGGAGGAAGCCGGGAAATGGGATTTTAAGGATTTTTGAGGTTTTAAAATGGATAAGTATGGATAAAATCCCATTTACTTCCTTTTTTCCCATTTTACTTTTTATTTACCATTTTCTTTTATTTTTTTTCCCAAAATCCATTTTTTTTTTCTCTCTCTCTCTCTCTCTCTCTCCCCGAGCCCCCCACCTAGCCTAGCCCGAGCCAGCCCTTGGCCGCCCAGCCTGCACGCCCAAGCCCCAGCCCGAGCTAGCCCTGCCCCTGCTCGTGTCCGTCCGCGCTCGAGTCGCCCTGCACTGTGTCGTGTCGCGCGCCCTCGCCCTAGTCCGTGTCGCCCTCGCCCGCCAGGTCGCGTCGCCAGCCCGAGCTTGCCTAGCCCTGCAGCGCAGTGTCGCTCGTCTCATCCGCGCCCGTGTCGCCCGATCTGCGAGCCGTCTCCCAGCTGAGAGCTAAGCGCCCGCGCCGCCGCGCGCCCGTCCATGTGCAACCAGCGCGCCGAGCAGTAGCGCCCGGCCACTATCGGTTGCCTAGCCCATGCAAACCGGCTGTTCAGCGTGTCAGCGCCTCGTGAGTTTCTCCCGAGCTGAGCCCTATTTATTTTATTATTATTTAGGCCTATTGTGTGATTATTGATGTGTTTGTTTGGCTCGTTATAGGTTGCTCGGGTTCGATCGCAGTTAATTTTATTGTGTGTTGTTGCCTTCCGACCAGGTAAGGATTTCTTACCGAAGTTGTGTGGGCCCTGCGATATATTATGTGATTGCTGATTGTATGCTTGTTGTGTTTATTGACATGTTTAATGATAAGTGCTCTATTCTGAATTCCCGACTGACATGATTTCCTATGTTGTTTCTCATGTTAGTCCATGCTAGGTTGTTCCTTTCTGGCATGCTCATATCTATTCTTGCTCCGTAGTATCATGCTAGGTTCGTTGTATTCTTATTGAGCACGTATTGGATTGATTGGATTGTTTGCTGATTGCTATGACAGGTTAGAGTTCAGGTAGATAGCATCATTCGGGCCGGGTGCATAACGAACCTTCCATCCCCGACAGGGACGTACGAGATGGAGCTCCGTCCCTGATCCCGTTAGGGACTAGCTAACCCTAACGGCGGCCCTGTGTAACGACCCGACCCGAAAGGGGTTCTAAATAGGCCATTACCTCAATGCATGCATACAAATCTACAGAAAATTTGCAAGATGGTGTTTGGATTCTAAGTAAAAACTAAAACATGAAAACATCCATTTAAGAATCAACATAAATTCCTAAAACCTGTCCCTGTTTCCAAGCACCTGTTCCAAGACAAATACATTTCCAAAACATACTCTGATCAGAGATTTATTTAAAACATACAAGCTTTGCAATAGTTACAACAATGCTAGAATCCGGAAATACATTCAGAAAACACCCTAGGGCTCCGTGCCCAACTACATGCATTCAGAGGACACTTAAATCATAAACATAAACATAAGACTCAGAGTTGAACAACGGGTTTCCATGATCACAGCTCCTCCTCCAGCCATCCTGTCTCGCACCATGGTTACCTGTGGAAAACCACATAATAAGGGTGAGTAACGAAATTACTCAGTAAGAATCCCCAACCGGGGTACAATACGATATACATGGTCATCTCGATGAGCGTATGCAAGCTATGAATATAAACACAGAATAGAGCACATAGCTTAGCCCACACTTGGGCCTCGGATGCCAACTCAGGGTCTTAGTCTGGAAATCAATCACCACATCCACACAATACACAAGTCGCCCTATACGAGAAACAAGTCCCGGCCTCGGCCTGCCTCATCGTCGACGAAAGGTACACTAGCTCAAGATCCCGAGGAGCTCTCCGGCCGTGACTGTAATGAGCGTAAGCATGCACGCGCGTGCACTGCAGACTATGGGGTGTGCGGGTCCAGTGGCAAGTTGCCCATGTCCAGCCACCACGCCTAACTAAATCTCTCCGGATCGGTGTCGCGACATAGGGGTGTGAGACACGACACGTGAACTATGTCACTGAACCACCGCACTTTGAGGCTAAGGAACCGGTCGAGGTAGGCTTACACCGAGAAGCGGTCCTTGCCCTAACAGTGGCAATCAGGGCTACGGCCGAACACGAGGACGTGCGTGCGGCCGCCAGGACGAGGCAATGCCAAGTCATCATCCCGATCGTTGGGGTATTTAACGATCGCCACCCTCACCCAAGATTGCGGGCCTCACCGGTCGGGTTAGCTAAACCCTAACGGGTCCAGTGGACGGAGAAGCGTCTCGGCGTCCCTACCATGGATGCAAGATACTTTATGCATCAGGCCCGGATAATGCTACCTACCTGAATTCTAACCTGCCTTAACAATCAGCAAACAATCCAATACGTGCTCAAAAGAATACAGCAGACCTAGCATGGTACTACGGAACAAGAATGAATATGAGCATGCCAGAACGGAACAACCTAGCATGGACTAACATGAAAGAACAACATACGAAGTCATGCCAGTCAGGAATTCAGAACAGAGCACCTAAACTACACATGCTGATAATCACAAACAAACATACAACATCAATCACATAGAACATCGCAGGGTCCACACAACTCCGGTAAGAAATCCTTACCTTGGTCGGAAGACTTCTACACACAAATTCCTAAGCTGCGAACACTCCCGAGCTAGCTATCGAGAACCTACAAACATAGTAACAATCATAACCATAGCCCTAAAAATATAATAAAATAGCAGGCTCGGCTCGGGAGCACTCACACGGCACGACGACACGAGAGGCCGGGCGCGCAGCGGCCGATGTACTGGATCGGGCGGCGGCGCGCGCCGGGCGAGCCGCTCGAGCGAAGACGCGCGCGGCGCTAAGTAGCAAGCGCGCGACAAGGCGATCGGCTGCTGCGCGCGAGCTGGGCGTCTGGCTCGGCCGATCCGGTGCGACGACGAGGCTGGGCGTGCGACGAGCGTCAAATTTGGGCGTGCGACAAGTCTGGGACGCGCGACGGGCGAGCGAGGGCTCGCTTTTTGTCTGGCGCGCGACGAGCTGCGCGCGGCAGTGGGGCTTCGGCAGCGGATCTGGCGGCCGGGCGTCTTTGCTCGCCTGCTATTTGCGGACGGTGGCTGGCGGGCTCGGGTGGATCTGGCGGTGGTGATCCGATCAGCCGCTTTGTCGGAATGATGATCGAACAACGGAGCAGCGAAGGGGATGAAGAAATCGGCAAGGAGGCTAGGGAGAACTTGGCTTGGATGGCTAGGAGATGTGTTGGAGAAGAAGACATGGCAAACCTATTTTCTTTTCATTTACCAAATGCACCAAAACTCCAAACTCCAAGGCTAACCATAAAATGACCCGGAAAGAGCAACAAGAGCTCTCACTAGCTCGTCTGGCACGCATCCCCACAAGCTTCCCTTGAGACCCGGGTTCAAAACCCAGCTGCAACACAATTTCTTTTCTTTTTACTTTTGCATCCAACCTTGCTCAAACCAATCCACAAGGCCTCAAAAACCCACACAAATCCATCCAATAATTTTAGCAACTGGAAAAATACATAAACGGGCCTGACGGCCTGACCAAATTACCAAAATGCCCCTAGGGCACACCTGGAAGATCGGGATGAAAACCTGGGCCGTTACACCCTGCAATCTTGGGTGAGGGTGGCAGACTGTTAAATGCCCCAACGGTCGGGATGATGACTTGGCATTGCCTTGTCCCCGACAGCCAGCAAGTCCTCAGCGTGTTTCGGCGGTAGCCCTTGAGTTGCCACCTGATAGGGCAAGGACGCTTTCCTGGTGTAAGCCTACCACGACCCGTGCCTTAGCCTCAGGTGCGGTGGTTCGGGCTGACATAGTTCACGTGTCCAGGTCTCACACCCCTATGTCAGTGACACCGATCCAGAGATTTAGTTAGGCGTGGTGGATTGGACATGGGCGGCTTGCCACTAGACCGGCACCCCCATAGTTCTGCGTAGAGCACGCGCGCGGCGCGCACGCTCATTATAGCGCCGACCAGAGAGCTCCTCGGGATCTTGAGCCAATGCACCTTTCATCGACAGTAGACAGGCTGAGGCTGAGACTTGTTTCTCGTATAGGGCGTATTGTGTGGTGAGTTATTTCCGGACTAAGACCCTGAGTTGGCATCCAAGGCCCAAGTGTGGGCTAAGCTATGTGCTCTATTCTGTGTTTATATTCATAGCTTGCATACCTTTCTGCTAGTTGACCATGTATATCGTATTGTACCCCGGTTGGGGATTCTTACTGAGTAATTCGTTACTCACCCTTATTATGTGGTTTTCCACATGTAACCATGGTGCGAGACAGGATGGCTGGAGGAGGAGCTGTGATCATGGAAACCCGTTGTTCAACTCTGAGTTTTATGTTTATGGTTTAAATGTCCTCTGAATGCATGTAGTTGGGCACGGAGCCCTAGGGTGTTTTCTAAATGTATTTCCGGATTCTAGCATTGTTGTAACTATTGTAAAGTTTGTATGTTTTAAATAAATCTCTGATCAGAGTAAGTTTTGTAAATGTATTTGTCTTGGAACAAGTGCTTGGAAACAGGGACAGGTTCCAGGAATTGATGTTGATTTTAAAATGGATGTATTATGTTTTAGTTTTTACTTAGAATCCGAACACCATCTTGCGAATTTTCTGTAGATTTGAATGCATGCATTGAGGTAACGGCCTATTTTAGAACCCTTTCGGGTCGGGTCGTTACACTAACTCCCAAGTAGCTTCCTCTACCCTCTGATTTCTTCACTGAACCTTCACTAGATTGATCTCTTGGTTACGCAAAGTCTTGCGCTCCCGAGCCAAAATGTGCATAAGCTTCTCCTCGGAGCTCAAATCCTTATTCAACTCTAAAGGCTCATGATCCACAACGTGTGCCGGGTCTGCCACATACTGTCTCAACATCGAAACATGAAAAACATTATGAACTGCTGACAAAGATGGGGGCAAGGCCAAACGATGCGCAAGTACACCAATCCGCTCAAGGATCTCGAAAGGTCCTACAAATCTGGGACTCAACTTCCCCCGCTTGCCAAAATTCAACACACCTCTCATCGGTGCTACTTTCAAGAACACATGCTAATCAACCTCAAATTCTAAATCTTTCCGCCGAACATCGGAGTAACTCTTCTGTCTACTCTAAGCTAACAACATACGAGCCTTGATCTTCTGCACTACCTCATTTGTCATCTGGAGCAACTCAGGACCCAAAACTTGTCTGTCACCGACCTCTTCCCAAAATACTGGAGATCTGCAACGTTTTCCATACAAAGCCTCAAACGGAGCCATCTGAATAGTCAACTGATAGCTATTATTATATGCGAACTCCATCAGATACAAGTATTGATCCCAACTGCCTGGGAAGTTCAACATACATGCTCTCAGCATGTCCTCAAGGATCTGGTTCACCCTCTTAGTCTGACCATCTGTCTGAGGGTGAAAAGCAGTACTAAAGCTGCACTCGGTTCCCAAACCCTTCTGAAGTGCTCTCCAAAAGCGAGAAATGAACCGAGAATCCCGATCCGAAACAATCTTCGCTGGTACCCCATGGTACTGAACGATCTGCTCCAAGAATAACTGTGCCCACTGCTCTACAGTGTAATTGATTCTGCTAGGAATGAAGTGAGCACTCTTAGTCAGCCGATCAACAACAACCCAGATCTGAGTAAACCCACTCGGTGTCCTCGGCAACCCAGAAATGTAATCCATCGAAATCTCATCCCATTTCCACTGCGGAATACTCAATGGCTGCAACAATCCTACTGGCTTTTGCCTGGGAGCCTTCACTTGCTGACAAGTGAGACACTGGCTAACAAACTCAGCTATATCCCTTTTCATGCCCATCCACCAGAATGTCTACTTGAGATCCTGATACATCTTGGTACCCCTTCGGTGCCAAGTAAACGGGGAGTTATGGGCCTCGTTAAGCAACTCGACTCGAAGCCTGGCATCCTCTGGGACGTACAAACGACCTCTATACCTCAAACCTCCATCTGGTGCTATGACAAAATCAAAGTCGCCATCTGCCTGAACCCTCTCTATCAATTTCTTCATCTTGGGATCACTCAGCTGGCTATCAATGATCCTCTGCTTAATTGACGGTTGAACTATCAACTGAGCTACACTGGTAGTAACCTTTCCCAACATCACTACAATACCAGCCCGCTCGAACTCTTTCTGCAATTCAATCTAGGAACTCAATAAAGCTGCGGAGTGCAACGTCTTCCTACTCAAGACATCAGCCACAACATTGACCTTTCTTGGGTGGTAAAACTTCTCACAGTCGTAGTCCTTTACTAACTCAAGCCACCTCCTCTGCCTCATATTTAACTCCTTCTGAGTGAAGAAGTACTTAAGGCTCTGGTGATCTGTAAACAACTGAATCTTTTCACCATACAAATAATGTCTCCAAATTTTCAAAGCAAACACGACTGCAGCCAACTCCATGTCATGAGTTGGGTAATTCATCTCGTAAGGCTTCAATTGACGAGAAGCATACGCAATCACTTTTCCATGCTGCATCAACACACAGCCCAGACCAAACTTGGATGCATCACTATAGACTACAAATCCACCTGTTCCCTCAGGAACTGCCAATACTGGTGCTGTCGTCAAACTACGCTTCAGCTGGGCAAAGCTCTCATCACATCTTGTGTCCCAAACGAAGTCAACACCCTTCCTGGTTAGTCTAGTCATGGGTGATGCCTTAGCGGAAAAGTCCTTAACAAAGCGCCGGTAATAACCTGCCAAACCTAGAAAGCTGCGAATCTCAGCGACTGTCGTCGGTCTAGCCCATGAACTAACTGCTTCAATCTTCGTGGGGTCAACAGCTATCCCATCTTTGGAAACAACATGCCCAAGGAACGCTACTTCCTCAAGCCAGAACTCACACTTGGAAAACTTAGCATACAGCTGGTTCTCACGCAAGGCTGCCAAAACTTGTCTCAAATGTGAAACATGATCCTCTTTCGTCTTGGAGTAAATCAGAATATCATCTATGAACACGATAACAAAATTGTCCAAGAATGCCTTGAACACCCTGTCCATCATGTCTATAAATGCTGCAGGAGCATTGGTCAGTCCAAACGACATGACTACGAACTCGAAATGACCATACCTCGATCTGAAAGCTGTCTTGGGAATGTCTGCATCTCGAATCCTCAACTAATGGTATCCTGACCTCAAATCGATCTTAGAAAACACCGAGGCTCCCTAGAGTTGATCAAACAAATCATCAATACGCGGCAGGGGATACTTATTTTTTACGGTGACTTTATTTAACTCTCGGTAGTCAATACAAAGGCGCATTGATCCATCCTTCTTCTTAACAAACAAAATAGGGTCTCCCCACGGGGACACACTCGGGCAGATGAATCCTTGATCAATCATCTCTTGCAACTGTACTTTGAGCTCTCTCAACTCAGCTGGCGCCATACGATACGGAGCTTTAGAGATAGGGAGGGTCCCTGGCTCAAGCTCAATGGTAAAGTCCACCTCTCTTTTCGGGGGTAACCCCGATAACTCCTCAGGAAAAACATCTGCAAACTCCTGCACTACATGTACCATCTCAACTGACAACGCAACACTACTCTCACCTGAAAACTTTGCTAGAATGCCCCAAGCTTCTCAGCTAACAAACGTTGGGCCTTCACTGCCGAAATCAACGACGGACACACCCCGCCCTGAACACCGCAAAACTTGAAGCTTTTCTTCTGGGGCGGCCTGAAGACAACTTCTTTCTGGCTGCAGTCTATCATAGCATGATGCTCAGCCAACAATCCATACCAAGAATGACATCAAAACCACTCATTGGCAAGACTATGAGTACAGCCTCTAGAAGCTCCTTGGATACCTGTATCCGGCCACTTTTAACCTTATCACTAGCTAGCATACTCACTCCCAAAGGAGTTGCAACACACAACTCAAACCCTAAAGGTTCGAGTTCCAAACAAGCTTGTCTAGCAAATGCATCAGAAACAAACGAATGGGTCGAGCCCGAATCAAACAGTACGAATGCATAATGGTTTAAGACAGGCAGCGTACCTGCAACCGCAACATCAGTACGCTCCGCCACCTAACGAGTCGTGGCAAACACCTTGCCCTGCTGCTAAACTGGTCTGGCTGCTGCTTCAGCCTAAGTGCAAGCTCTAGGTAAGTGGCCCTCCTTGCCACATCTGTAGCAAGCTCGGGGCGACGCTCCGCAGATACCATAGTGAGTCTTGCCACAAGTGTGGCACTTGGGTGGCTGCTTAACAATGCCCTACTGGCCCTGTGGTCTAAACTGTGGTCGACGCTGATCTCGACCTCTAAACTGGCCCTGATAACGAGCCTGCTGACCACCTGCACGGGACCCACTAGAAGAGTCAAACTTTCTCTTCTACCCTGAGTACTACTGAACACACTGAACTGGTGCAACAAGAGCCTGCATCTGCGGGTACTTGGAGTTATAAATAGTAGCCAACTTAACAGCTCTGTCATAAGACTCTAGGGCAAGTGCTCAAACATCCTGAGCAACCTCTTTTCTCAAACCACTGATAAAATTTTTCGTCTTGAGCTCCTCTATGGCTATGAGCTCGTGGGCAAAGTAACTATACTCCGAGAATTTCTTCTCATAAGTAGCAATACTGTCAGTGCCCTGCTTCAGGTTTGAGAAGGCCTCCGCCATCTTCTGCTGAGCCTCATCATTAACATACTTTGCTCTGAACTTGGTTCTAAAGAACTCCCAGGTGGCTGGTGGAGATCCTACTGGTCTGACCCGGTCGGTGGACTCCCACCACCACACAGCTGTGTCAGTCAAAAAGTGGGCCACACACCTCGGCCTCTAAATATCCAGGCATCCCATCACCATAAAGATGTACTCCATCCGAGCTAACCACTTCACTGCCACTAATGGGTTCTCTGAGGCATTAAACTCTATGGGCTTCCATTTAGTGAAGTCCTTGAGCCACTTGCCAAACTCGGTGGCTCCTTCAGCACCGTCTAACACTACGGTCTAGTTCTGCTGACCCTGATCTCCTGGGGCCACTGAAGCTACTGGGGGTGCCTGCTGGAAAAGCTGTGTCAGCTGGGCCATCTAGGCCCTAGACTCCTCTCTCTGTGCTGACAGCTGCGCCTGAGTCTCTGCTCTGCCATCAGGGCCATCATCATATCCCTCATGGCTACAAACTCAGCTCTTGGGGTTGCTCTCTGAGGCATGGCAGCCTCTACCCCCTCTCTACACCTCCACTCGCAGTCCCGGACGGTCCTGCACCACTTCGTGTCACCGGCATACTGGCGATCTACACGGAAACCATAAGGGTTAGTCCTCTCTCGGACTCCCACTGCCAACAAAAAGTAATACATGTATACTAGATGCAATATTGTAAAAACCATTAAACTCAGTTCTTAGACAAACCTGACGACCGTGGAGTGCTGATGATCATGAGGCAACAACCTACAAAGCAGGTTAGTCTACAGAATCTATGACTCTGTGCTCTAATACCAACTAAAAGAACCCAACCCAAAATGGTCCTAAAATCGGTTCTTACTAGCATGCTTACCATTTTAAACTTTTAAAACATCAAAGGAAATAGCTCAAGATAAAACTTATTCAAACATCAATAGAAAACATTCATTTAATAGCTTCCTTAAAACAATCCTGGCCAGTGTTTCAACAAAAATAGTTTAAACAAGTCACAACGGTAAACAGTTAAACCACTCTTAAAAATCAGTTCAATTCTCCCAGCATGCTACTACAAAACGAAAGACTCAAAACATAAAAGACAACAGAGTTCGTCGGTAGCTCCCATGATCACATAGCTCCCTCCACTAGCCATCCCGGTGTTGTCCCAAGCTACTTGAAAGATATGTAAGGGTAAGTATAAACATACTCAGTAAGAATCCCCAACCGGGGTACAACACGATACATCCATCATCTAGCACCCTAGTATACATGCAATCAGCTACCAGCACAGAAACTTTGCTCATCAAGCTAATCAAGAAAAGTCTAGGAACCTCGGAAGTTTCCTACTTCAGGCCTAATGATTGCTTCTCCTAACCAATCCCAAAGACATCCTCGAGGGTCTTTCTCCCTCAGCCAACTGACCAACTCAAAAGCTGATCCCAAATAAATGTCAGACACCCTCGAGGGTATTTCTCCCTCGGCCAATTGACCAACTCAAAAGTTGATCCCAAATAGGTGTCCTCGGGGGTCTCTTACCCCCAGCCAGGTTAAACCCTAAGACAACGGGAGAGTACCCGAGTCAGGCTCTAAACAAGAATAAGAATGGTGTCACTTATCTACAGTAGTGCAGAGCCATCGGCACTCAGCTGTAGCAGCCTGTACCACCAACCTGAAGCTAAGAACTGTCTCCGGGCAGGCTTGCACCTGTGACAGGTTCCACTATAGCAGGTTACAAACTAGGCTTGTACTGATGCGGGAGCTAATCCGCACCGGCTGCCTGGGGCGGAGACAAAGTACGTTATGCCTCTCACTGATCCCGACCTGTGGGGACAAGATACGTTGTGTCCACTCTCGGCCTCTAGAAGACAAGTCTAGCTAACTATCTAATATCACATAATATACATCCCTAACAACTGAACATACTTAACAAGAATACAAGTACAACCTAGCATGATACTACGAATGTAAACAGGGAACTCAAAACATGCTAGAAGGACAAACCTAGCATGACACTAACATGTAGAAACAGGGCAAACATGCTAGCAGAGATAAACAATGAAACAGTCCTAACCACTACATGCTCATAACAAACAACATATATATAAGATGCATTCAAAACATATCGTAGGGTCCACACAACCCTGGTAAGATATCCTTGCCTAGAACAAGCAGAAATACAAACAGAAAAGTGCTTTTTGAGCTGCAGTGTCTCACAACCTAAAAGCATACAACATACAAATTAACCTAGCTAGCTAAACACTTATCTATAACCAACAAAACTAGAAGCAAGGGAGCAAGAGACTACCCCTACTAGCACCTAGTGCTCTCGGCCACAACACTTCCACACTTGATCTTGGCTAGGGCAACACAACAAGCACAACCAAGCTAGGTCTCTGCTACTCCTTGCAACAAGGTGTCTGGCTAGGGCATCAACAACAACAACCACAAGTTAGATCTCATCCATGAAGCAAGCAAACACTCAAAAATCCTCATGAAGCTCTCTGCCAAACACCCCTTAGGGGATCTCGGCCAAACCAACACACAAGCATAGCAAAACCACAACTTACCAACTCACCTATGAAGATTCGGCAAAGCTTCCCCAATGAACAAGGTGGTCTCGGCCAAGGAGAGTGCACAACCAAAGAGATCTCGGCTAGGGCTTGGATTTGCACAAGGAAGAAAAGAGCAAGTTAGATCTATCCAAACCACAAGTCAAACACAACAAAAACACCATCAACTCTACCTTGGAGCTCTCGGCAATGGAGGTTGGAGAGGGAAGATGAGTTCGGATTTCCAACAAGCAATAGCAATAGCAAGCAAGACCAACCCTCTCAAGGCAAGGGCTTCTCGGATCTACAATGAAAAAAGGAGAAGAAAAACACCTTATCTTGGTTAGAAGATAGGTTCGACCATGGCAAGAGAAGAAGAGGAACTTGGATTTTGCAAATGCTTACCTTGGAAAACAATGGTGAAGATGAACTACACTTGGGAATCTTGAGGGTGCAAGCAATGGAGATGGAGGGAAATGGAGCTTGAAGTTTCGGCCAAGAGGAAGGAAATGAGGGAGTGGGGGGTAGGCCAAGGGGAGAGGGAAGGAGAAAGGATGAAACCCAATGCATTTTCTCTTATTTTTAATTAATAAAATGCCTCTAAAAATTTCACCTTCAAATCCCACCTAGAGCACTTTTAAAAACTCTTTTATTTTTCTCTACACAAGGCTCAAACTCAACTCCCAAGCCACCATGGTTCGAATCCTAGCTCCAACACTTTTATTTACATTTTTCTTCTTTTAACCGGGAGGGCTCCAAACTTACCATAAATGGAACTCTTGCCCTAAAACTTGAAACCGAAGAATAAACTGAAGTCCACCAACTCATAAACATTCTTGAAGCCCTGTCTTACTGCAACAATGTCTTGGGAAGGAAAAATGACCAAAATACCCATGGAGGACAAAATGACCTAAATGCCCCTAGAAGCACAAAAAGCCCTAACAACCCAACCAACTCACTGAAGGAACAATAGAATAAACCTGGAGAACCAGAAGGAAATCTTGGGTTGTTACAGTTGTAACAGTCCAACCCATCGCTAGCCAAGATATTATCCGCTTTGGCCCACTGGCCTCACGGATTTGTTTCTCTTCCATGGAGAAAACGCGTCTTGCTAGGGAAAGGTGTCCACACCCTTTATAAGGAGTGCTTCGTTCCCCTTCCCAACCAATATGGGATTCCCCTATGGGTTTCCACCTCTTCTTAGAGGTCCAGCATCCTGATGGACTCGGCACACCGGCCCGATGCCCGACTTTGATACCATATGTAACGGCCCAACACATTGCTAGCCAAGATATTGTCTGCTTTGGCCCACTGGCCTCACGGATTTGTTTCTCCGCTCCGAAAATCTTGGGCTGTTACAGGGTTTGATGCACTTGATATCGTTGGATGAGTATTTAAGTTCTCTATGGAAGTGGATGAGGATGATGGATCATTAGGGTGATATGTAATGGGTAAAGAATTTGGTGTGTGGTTAAGTGGAGGCGGAGATGTGGATGGAGGTGGAATTGTGAGTAGTTGAGGAGATGTAGGTGTAGGTATAGATGAAGTAGGATTTTATTGTGAAAAAGGAGAAGAGGAGTTGAGATCTGAAGGAGGAATTTGGTCGTGAAAGAGAGATAAAATGAGATAGCCATCTTGGTTTTCTTTTGGACGTTTTCTTAAAGGAAATATATCCTCGTGAAAAATGACATCACGAGAAGTGAACAACTTTTCTTGTTCAAGATCATAGACACAATAAACTTTTTTTACCAAGAGGATATCCCATAAAAATACAACGATGTGCACGATAATCAAAATTTTTATTTAGAATAAGTTTGTGACATAACATAAACAACCAAAAACTCGAAGGTCAGAGTAAATTGGTTGAGTTTTGTGTAAGAGTTCAAAAGGAGATTTATTTTCAAGAAGGGGCGTGGGTATAATTAATGAGGTAACACGCTGTTTGGATACTTTCTCCCCAAAAATGTAATGGAAGATTAGCTTAGAATCATAATGCACGGGTAACATTCAAAAGATGACAATGTTTATGCTCGACAACTCCATTTTATCGTGGTGTGTGAGTACATGTGTGTTGAGAAATGGTTACATGTTCATTAAGAAAATTATGCATTGATGTGAATTCACCACCATTATCAGCATGTAAATCTGAATGTCACAATGAAATTGATTTTTAACCCAAGAAAAGAAATATTTCAAAATAGATTGGGTGTTGGATTTGAAGGTCATAAGATTCCAAGTAAATTGAGTAAAATCATCAACAATGGTTAAAAAATAACGAGGACCAGAAAGTGAGGAAATCTTATATGACCCCCATGTATCACAATGAATCAAATCAAAAGGTGCAATGGTTTTTATTGAACTTGAAATAAAAGGTAGATGATTTTTCTTTGCCAAAGGACAAATTTCTCAAACACATTTAGTATTAAAGACAATATTTGGAAAAGATTGAGATAAAGTACGAAGAGGAGCTTCAGATGGATGTCCAAGACGTTGGCACCAAAGGTTGGGAATGCAAGTTATGTAGTTGATTGGACAAGGGAGTAGAGTAGGCGTAAAATAATAGAGACAGTTAAAATGTTTGCCCAGGCCAATTATCCTCCTCGTATCTACGTCCTGCAGAACACAAAAATCAGGGTAAAATAATAGAGACAGTTAAAATGTTTGCCCAGGCCAATTATCCTCCTCGTATCTACGTCCTGCAGAACACAAAAATCAGGGTAAAATGTCACTGTACATTTGAGATCTCGCGTTAATTTTCCCACATATATCAAATTTACATTGAACTTAGGTACATGAAGCACTCCACCCAAAGATAAATTTGAAGACAGTTTAAATGATCCTACATTTTCAATAGTGACTTGTTCCCCAGTTGGCAATCCAATAAAATCATGAGATGCTTTATTCATATTATGAGTCGGTGAAAAATGTGATAGATAATCTGTTGCTTCGCTATGAATAATTCATAATGTTGAAAATGCATCATGCTTTATGGTATTGCAAGTGGGTGTGGATATACCTGTTGCATTTTTATATGGCAGACTAATTCCATTTTTAGTTTGAAGAATGGCTATTATCTGTTTGTATTCTTTTGCTATAAATGTTGGATTTTCACTAATTGAGTCTTTTTTCATCTCATTGTGAGCCACTGCCTTTTTATTTATTGGTTTTATTTGTTTTCCATGCCATTTGTGACCTATAGGAAAACTAATCAAATAATATAAACTATCTGTTAAATTTTCCCCTTGATCACAATAAGTGCATCACATATCTTTGCGATTAGAATGATGAGTGGTTGTCATTTGTGGTGTTGCAACTTCATAGCATGGGATAATGATTTTGTTTCTCGACGTATGGAAACTTACATCTGTCTTTCTTATTGAAGGATAAGACCATGAACTTATCGTGTATCCGAAAGTTGGTTCATCATCAAAATCGATCCACGAACCTGAGGGTAAACTTCATTAAGCCCCATTAAAAATTGCATTACCTTTTCTTTCTCTTCTCTGATAGTGATTTGCTCAACATATTGCAAGTGCATGTAACAGGCTCTTGATAGGATCTCAATTCATCCCAAAGCTCTTTGAGTTTGGTATAATAAGATGATATTGATAAGGATCCTTGACGACATTCAACAATTTCTTGTCGTATTTGATAAATCCTCGACTCATCTCCTTGTGAAAATCTATCATGAAGTTCACTCCAAACTACTGTTGTGATATCTGAAAAAATAACACATCGGCTATGCCAGGTTGAATGGAATGAAGGATCCATGAAATTACCAGGTCATTGCAACATTTTCACATTGAAAATCTTTCATCGTTTGTTGCTAGAGCTTTGATCGATCCATCAATGAGGCCAAGTTTGTTCTTGGCACTAAGCTAAGATGCATTGAGCAACTCCATTGTCCATAACTGTCTCCATCAAAAGGGGTAGTAACCAAGACAAGTCTTGGTGTGTCTAAAGGGTGCAAGAATAAAGTGTCTGGAAATTTGGTTCCATTCTTGTTGTTGTGGTTTTGGTGGAACGTCAACATTGTCATTAATGTTGAAGAATGAATGGTAGTTTGGCTAAAATTTGTGGCAGAAGGTAGAGGGCTAAAGGCACCAAGAAAGTTGGTGCTCTGATACCATAAACAAATAGAAGATAAGAGAATATTTTTGTGTGTATTTTCAACTATACAATAATGTAATTATATAGAGATGAAAAATGACTATATAAGCTAATTACATAAATAAAGAAAATTTTTATGTACAATATCAAGATCCTACAATTACTCTAATTGGAATAATCAAGATCCATAATTTGCTCCATCTTGAATCCAAATTTTGCTAATTGAAGGAATTAATTTCATTTCCTTTAACAAGAATGTCCATTTATGTGGCCTAATATGACTACATCTCATTTGATTTTAGAGAAAACTAGATAAATATCTAAACTTAGAAATTATCTTAAGAGAATGTCTATACTATTTAAATAAATGTCTACTTTGTAATTTAAAAAATAAATTCTAAATAACTAAATGTAAAATGGATATTTGTACCCCCGAAATTTAAATCAATTTCTTTTTTACATATTATTCCAAATATTGACTTTTAGTAACAACCATTCAAACAATACTCATATTTAAATATGAAATATTCCTCAATAGATTTTCACCAAATCTAATCAAAATTCCAAAAATTGGTTTAAACAAAAAAACTTTAAAAAATGGATGAAATATATAGTTTAATTTGATTTTTATCCAACATTAAAAATTGTTTTCATCTACATACGAAAACAACCCAAAAAATCATTTGGTCGCTGCACGTATTTAAAAATAGAAAATACAAAACAAAGAAAAACTCACCCGACGCAGCAGCATGTAATGGTATTAATGATGGTGTGTTGAGGTCTATGTTAAATTCAGGCCAGAAAATTAAAGGTAAAAAAATGAGTAGATATTCTCTTGAGGTATACTCTCAACGCTAATGACTAGGATACAATGATCTTATCCTTTTATGGATGTTGCATGTTCATGAAAAAGTATCTAAAACGGCAAAGCCATCGTCATGTGCAATGTAGCTACCCGCCAAAATGAAAATTGGCGATCGTATTAAGTACAATGTGGACTACGAAATTAATATTCGGATGTAATGTGAACCCATGTATGGTTCGTGTGTAATTTTTCGGACGGCTATACATAATAATATATGTGGCAAAATTGAATCAGAGACACCTGGGTTTATATATAAATGTTCGTACTTGGACATTATACTGCACTAAACTGTGTCTTACTATACTTTATTGTTCTAAACTGGAAGCTTCTGTTCAGTGCTAACTTATGAAGTGCTTCTTTTAAGTCGTCTTTTTTCGGAAACACTGAACCTACTTTCGTGGCACCTGGCCCTAACAATGTGTCTACACTGTACATATTTGTACGGGTCGTTATGATTTCAGCTATGATGCAACAGTCGGTATACAACTCATTGCCAAAGCCATTGAGCATCCACCGAACATCCCTATCTTCAATTAGATCTATGACCTTGCTTCTGACAACCCCCATCTTGTAAGCACATAGACCTGAAATTTTGGAACTCTCGTTGAGTTCAAGTCGAGCAACGATGGATGAAAAAAGTTGAGATATTGTGCACTCATCGATCACATTAACACACACCATGTTGTGATTTGAGTACACATTCATCGTGTCCCAATGCCCATATAATGCAATGGTAATAGAAGTCGTTTCCATTGACAGTGAGCTTTGGATCATGTTAAAATGAGAAAAAAAAAAGAGAGGAAGAAGAAATGCTCACCACCAAACTGTGAACAAACAGAAAAGAAAAATAAAAACTACCCAAATATTGAATGGCTACCCTAAATCTATGGGATAATTTGTTGAACCAACTTACTAATTTTATTTTTTTTTTAATCATTTTAAACATAAGTGGAAATTATTTTTCACCTTATTCTGAGATGATGGGTCAAACAAGCTTATTTTCATTTTTTAATTGATTTATTTTTTATTTTTACATTAGTAGGAAAAATAGGTAATAAGGTTATTATTGGGTGGAATAAGTTATCTCACCCCCAAGAATTTGAGTTTAAACATCAAGTTAAACACAAAAAAGTGTAGATATTCTCTTTAGATACTTCCTAATTTTAGAAATTTAATATTATTTCTCTTGATTTTAAATTCAAAAGATTAAAAAAAAAAAACTAAAGAGATATAGAATGTGGCTCATATTGGACTACGTCAGACATTAAAATTAGATAATGTTCATGCATGATCTAAATATTTCAACTATAAATATAAATAGAAATCACTTTAGTTGAAAAGAGAATAAAATATATTAGTGAAATGAGGAACATTAAAATTAAGGTTTATAGGTACACATCTCTTTATCAATACAAATTTAGTAAAAAAGACATTAAGGGTGTGTTTGGTGCAGGGATTAGGATTAAGTTAGTCGGTATTAAGTTAAACTGAGTGTTAAGTTAAGTTGAGTATTAAATTAATCTGTGTTTGGTGGATATGTTAAGTTAAGTTGGATTAAGTTAAACTGACTATTGTTTGGTGCAGGGATTAAGTTAAGTTGAGTGTTAAATGATTATATTTAGAATGTATGTTAACTTAAGTTAAATTTATTAATTTAAAAAAAAAAAACTTAAGGTGAATTTATTAAATTTATATTTATCATTTTTCATATATTTTAAAAATAATTATACTTAATATGAACGAAATATTCCTATAAACAAAATGTTATAGCTAAATTAGGGCATCAAAAAAATTGTGGCCTAGACTAAATTCTCTAGTCTTTATAAATCTTTAACTTTTAAAATTAGAAAAACAAAATAAAATCTATTATCAAGTAAAAACTTAATTCATCTGCGATTAATTCCTCAATATAATTAGAGAAATGGTAAGTTTGTACTTGCTTTTTTTTCACACTCCTTTGAACTGGTTTATAATCAAACAATGAAATCATTGCGCCACTAAACCATTTGGGTGTACTTTCCTTTCTAGAAAAACATATATCTATTTTTTTATAAAAAAAGAAATATCATTTAAGGAAAAAGAAAATAAATGTCTACAATAAATATTATTTTTAGGGTAAGGAGAAGAGTTA
The DNA here is from genome assembly GCA_036507275.1 of Sicyos edulis. Taxonomy (NCBI): domain Eukaryota; kingdom Viridiplantae; phylum Streptophyta; class Magnoliopsida; order Cucurbitales; family Cucurbitaceae; genus Sicyos; species Sicyos edulis. The sequence goes on from CM071853.1 coordinate 9,862,596, forward strand.
ATGGACAAAAACTCTCCTCACATATGCTTCTCAAGTTTAAGCGGTAGATTACACCATTTTTGGGCACTTGAATGGAAACTTTGTATTTGTTATTGATGCAAAAGTTAAGTTAAGTGTTAAATTATCGAGGGTCAGTAGCACGGTTGATTATCTTGTTTGGTGTTAATCCATTTCAACTCTACGATATTATATTATTTAAGAGGGGTTGTGTCCACTATATAGGGTTTGTTGGTCCCCTTCTTCTAATTTGTATTAAAAGAAAGTAAATTAAGTGTTAGATTAATTAACCTCTCACACACATATAATAATAATAATAATAATAATAATAATAATAATAATAATAATAATAATAATAATAATAATAATAATAATAATAATAATATAATAATAAAAAAAAAAAACCAAGTCTCTAAAATTATGTATCAAACTAGATCTTAAGAGCAAAATTGATTAAAAAAAATATAATAAACTGTTTATAAACTAATTTTTAATAGTAAAAAACAAAATTGTATTTAACTATCCTATTATTCTTGTGAGTAGTCCTCCTTCTATAGGTAGGATTTATTGATCTCCTTTCCCAATTTGTATTAAAAATAATAATAAAATATAAAATTATATATATTTGTTTCCTTTATATTGAAAATAATACAAATTATTAACTAAATGAAAGTATATTTTAAACTAATTAGATGGAAAAATATATTATTCAAAGGAAATATCCTACACGAAATGATGAATAGCTTCCAAATTGAACTTCACGCCGCACAAGCAATTACCAAGTGGGGTTGAATAGGCTCCGACAAAATCTTTTATGAAGAACCTTCTTCATCGCCACTTGCAACCAATTTACACTGTGCCGACACCAATTTTATACTTCTGTTCATCGAAAAATCAAATTAATCGCTAAATTGAGGAAAGAAAGAGCAAAAGTCGAGAGAGGGATGCAAAGGATCCAGCCGAAAACCTGCCGAAGTTGTTATATTCCGATTTATCGGTGAAGGACGATATTTTTCACCGGAGAAATTCTTATATTCCAATTTATCTGTTGGGTAAACATTTGGGAAGGAGAGAGAATAAGATGGGAAGAAAGAACACATAAATCAAGAAAAACCACTCGGATTTGAACCGTCTTTACTGTTCAAAATCCGAGTTTAGTTAATGCTAATCCCAGTTTAATGTAGTCTGCCGGCCAAACACGAATTTGAGGATTAATTTAATACGGGTTAAGTTAATTCTTCCACCAAACAATCCCTAAAAGTATAAAAAAAAATATATGTATTCAAATTAATTTTTGGGAAATAGTAGTAAATGACTATTTTTTTTAAAATAATTTAAAAAATATCTAAACTTTTAAGACTTTAAATGAGTATCTAAATTAGAAATCAGTGAGGATAGATAATTAAAATATCTTCATAATACCCTTGATTTTATTTTTTTTAAACATATTTATTAATTACAAAACTTAATTAAACGTTCCTTTTATCAAGATTAATACCCTTATAGCAATGAATTATCAAATCGTCTTTGATCTTCTTCTCCACTCCAACACAAAATATCCTTTTATTCATTTTACAACTCATTTTATCCAACATTTGTCACATTCTTCGACCGTTCTCACTCCCATTCTCACTTTCCCACTCACACTTTTTGTTCATGATTTTGATTTTTGGAGATTGGGATACAATTGCGCACCAATATATTTCATGAGTCTTGTTGGATTTCACTTCCGTTGAGTAGAGGTATTCACAAGTTTTTGTTTGATTTTCATGGATTTCTCCATTAATAAAAGAGACCCCGATTACAGTATGTTTTGGTACACATGGTATATAACCAGGAACAAAAGATGCAAAAGAGGTTGAAATCATTACAGTATGTGTTTTGGTACACATGGTATATAACCAGGAACAAAAAAAAACCGATGCGTTCTTGCTGAAATCATGACAGTATGTTTTGGTACACATGGTATAACCAAGAACAAAAGATGCAAAAGCAGTTGAAATCATGAAAATATGTTTTGATACACATGGTATATAACCAAGAACAAAAGACAAACGGATGCGTTCGCTGAAATCATGAAAGTATGTTTTGGTACACATGGTATATAACCAGGAACAAAAGATGCAAAAGCGGTTGAAATCATGACAGTATGTTTTGGTACACATGGTATATAACCAGGAACAAAAGATGCAAAAGCGGTTGAAATCATGACAGTATGTTTTGGTACACATAATATATAACCAGGAACTAAAGATGCAAAAACAAGGATGAATATACATAGATAAATCTATGTAGTAGCATACACCTACAACATCAAAGAATTATGCTAAGCATGCATTATGTTTCGTATGCAAGAGATTGTTTGTAGATGAATTCACTTTATATTTTTATATTTTTTATTTGTTTCAATATCAAAAAATTCATTCACGTGGACCATGTATACTGTTATGGAGATTAAATGTTCATCTCAAATCTTTCGAAAAATAATTTCAAATAATTAACAATATACTTTCTTTTTTATCTTTTGAAAATAAATTTAAAATTTCCATCTTTTAGTTAAAGATTTGTTTAAGAATGCTATGAATATTTTTCTCAAAGTTGTTAGAGAGAAAAAGAGATTTCAAATGATATTTTTATCAAAAAAACAAAAATTAATTAGAAGAGTATAATTGTCCATTTCTTATTTACAAATTAATAATTAATTTTTCAGATTTAAAAAAAAAGACATTTATTTAAACTCCAAGATATTGTAAATATTCTCTTATTATTTATCCAAAATCTAGACATTTGTCTAGTTGTCCCTTAATTTTTTTTCATCAATTTTCTTTAAACATCAAAATATTAAGCTCTAGAATGATGAATAATGCATAATTTTTTTAATTTTTAACTCTTTTTTTGAGATGTGAACATAATTTTTAAGTTAACATCACTAGAAAAAGAGATTCCAACCAATGATCCCTATCACAAACTCACACATTTGAAATTAGTGGATGGATAAGGCCAAATAATTGATTAAAAGCCTTAAAAAAACATATTTTCAGATGGAATCTACAAAAGTCAACAATGCAGTTGACTTAAGAGCGGTGGAAGTGGTGGCCGGCGGTGCAAACGGCGGCGTCAGAGTGGCAAATAGCATAAATAAAGCAAACCCAGAGGGCATTTTGGGTCATAATGTAAAATCTAGAGAGAGAAACTCGTCTTTCTCTCTCTCATCTCAGCTGCAGCTGAATTTCTCGTGGGGGCAATTTATCTATATTTCTTAATCTCCATTTGTCTTCTTCATCTTCTTCCCTAAATCAACGAACACACACACAAGAATTCCAAATTAGGGATTTGGATTGAGAATCTAAATCTCCATCCAATTGGTCCTCGTTTGTTCCAGTAATTTTGAATGTTGATTGCGATTCGATCCTCCGTCAGGTGGAAATCCGCGACTCGTTTCGGTTCTTAGGTCCGATGGGTAATGCCAATGGTCGAGAAGAGAGTTCTTCCGCCGCCGATGGACAAGGTTCGGTGATTGACACTTCCTTGGCTACTGAATCGACTAACGTTACTTCTTCAGATTCGATGGCAAATACTACTCCTCCTGGCAGCACTGCCAACCTCCGATCCCCGATCTTGTTCGCTCCTCAGGTCACTATTTCCTTCTTCTTCCTCCTCCTGTCCTGTTCCTTCTTGTTCGTGGGGTTTGAATCGTTTTTTTTTTAATTGGGTTTTGATTGTTAAGTGGAAGTTTGTGTTACTCGGGAAGTTTCTTTATGAAGATCGCTGTATTGTAACAGTCGTGAACGGGGAAGTTCCACCCAACATTTACTTTGTTGACTACTTGGACTAAGATTATCTTCCTGCAATTTTTAGTGATGTTGAGTGTTTTTATTTTTTTTGTTCTTACTTTGGATCACTGCTCAATGTTGTGCTCTTCAGAAATTAATGGCTGAACTGTCTGTTGTGGGATTTGCCTAATCCGATCAGCTATAGTTTGATATGAGTAGCTGGGGTTACTCTTTTGATTCTGATCCCCTTCAAACTATGTATTAATTTGTAGCAATATCTCAATCGACATAGCTGTGTGCCCATGATCAAGAGGTTATGGGTTACAAATCTCCCACCCCAATAGTTGTTGAGCTCAAAAAGAATTTGTTAGAGTTGGTTGCTTGATGGAATCAAGTATGTCATGCAGCAGAATATTACTTCTGTTTTCATAAAAGCATTGATATTGTATTTACTGGAACTGGGTTTAGTGAGGGATGCGTTGTGTCGTTTAAACTTCCCGTTCCTGATTTGATCTCACAATTGTGTTTATGAACTGTGGCAAATATCTTAGTTAAATCATAAGTTGGACTTGCTTTTTGAGATGACCCAAATTTGAATTTGTAGGATCATTAGCCTTGGTTATGGCTTTTGTAATGAAAATCATGGTGAGTATGTATTACAAGACTTGCAGGTTCCTGTAGCTCCCTTGCAAGGAGGTACGAGTCCAACCGTTTACAATGAAGCATGGCCGAACGATATCCATGGAGCTGGAGATAACCCTCCAGAGCAAGGAGTCCCAACAGTCATAACGTGGAGCTACGGTGGCAGCAGCGTGGCTGTTGAGGGGTCATGGGACAACTGGGAATCCAGGTTATTTCTTATCAATTCCAGGCTATCATAATTCTTTCAAGCTTCAGGCTTCATGAAACTAGTTCTACTGCATTTTGCATAAATAATGAAATATTATGCTACACTGCTTCTGCAGGAAGAGCCTGCAGAGGACTGGTAAAGATTTTTCGATACTTTTGGTCCTTTCATCTGGAATATATCATTACAAGTTCATGGTCGATGGTCAACAGAGATATATTCCAGATCTTCCTTACATAGCTGATGAAATGGGAAATGTCTTTAATCTCCTTGATGTTTCTGTAAGTGTGATTCTTCCCTTCATCTCCATGTCGTCCAGTCGACATGAACTTGAATTTGACTCGTTATTTGTGTTGAAAAATGATGTATTTAGTTTTTGAAAATGAAAATTACCAATTGTACAAAAATACTTGCTTGATTTCATGTAGGCATACAGCATACTAGTAGGATAAATATCTGAAAAGCAAGGCTGTGAGGTTTATAATTGCAACCTTAGTAATGTTTAATAAATGGTGAACTAATAGTAATGGATGATTATTTACACATTGCACCAGCACATTATTGGTCTTGACTCTTTACTCATCTGTTGGATATAGATATTGCTGTTAAGTTACGTAGAAAGTAGAAACTCGGATGGAAAAACAGGCTTACTGGACTGTTTTGACTGGTCGGAATGATGCCATGCCATTATTTTTACTTCTCTTGCACACCAACTCGATTAACATAAGTTGTTTCATATATACACATAAGAAACGTGATTAACCCAAGTACTTGAAAGTTTTGTTTTAATCCTCTATATATAGATGCTTGGGGTACGATTCAGAAAATATTTTCTATATCATACCATGAATATTTCACTCTACAGAGAACTGCCCTCATAACCTTCTGGTTTTGTGTGGGTTCTTGATTTTATCATTTTTTGGGGTGAGAACGAGAAATATCGACATGTTGATTAGAAAATTATAGTTCAAAACTGCAAGATGCCCAGATAACGGATTGTACAAGCTATCCTGTCCATTCTTCTGCGCAATGAAGTACATTCATTCTGCTTGCAAAGAGCACAATATCATATATTTCATGTATTTTCTTGCTTGTCAGAAGTGTTCACATTTTGGTAAACAATAGTTTTTTTCCAAGTGTTCTCAAGCAATACAGGGGAAGAGACACGAAAATATATGCACTAGACTAGAATAGTTGTATACCCAAGTACCCAACCTAAATGCTAGTATTTGAGCTACTAAAGAAAAGTGCACACACCCCCATCATATAAAGCATGCAGATCATAGAATTCTGATTGGATAGGATAGGTATAGGTGGTTTTAGGCTCTTCTTTCGTATATATTTGTTCTCCAAGTTCACATTCTCACCATCAGCCCATCTTGATAACTTCTCTGGAATAAAAGCAAAATCATATATTTTTCGCATCACATTTTGCTGTATGCGGCACACCCCCAGTGACCGAGTTTCATACACGACAGAGAAATGGAACAAAAAGGAATAGCAAATTGATGAAGGGTAGTTTTGTCCGAAGATAATTGTTGCAAGGGCCAAGGAGGGACATGTGGCAGAGGATTGTGGGCCACAAAGAGTTCATTCGACTGAAAGTCATTTCATATTTGTTTTGTGATTGCATTTTTTTTTTATCTGTTTTATGCTTTTTTTCTCAACAAGGGTAACAACGCCCGTCCCTAGGTCAAGCACCAGAGACATCGAAAGAGTAATTTCACAGGTGAGTTTCGAACCTCGGACCTTGAGGGGAGCTTATCTTCAAGTCCAAGTCTTCAACTGCGTCACCCCTTCGTGACTTATTTGTTTTATGCTTGCTGTATGAACAAGTCTCTCAGAGAGAATTGAGTAGGAATTTCTAAATAAAATTGGTAGCGAGTTCTATCAATTTTAGGCATATTATTTGTATCTTGCTAACTATTGAATGCACATTGAGAAAATTATTTTAGAAAGAGATGTGGAACTTCATTCAGTTATTGAAATGCAAGGACTAACTGATCGTATAATCCATCTTCAGCTTTCATCTTGGAGTTGTCTCTGTTTTGTAGGATTATGTGCCTGATATTTTACAGAGCGTGGCTGAGTTCGAGGCTCCATCATCACCAGAGACGAGTTACAGCCAGGCATTCCCTGGCGAGGAAGACTTCACCAAGGAGCCAGCAGCCGTGCCATCACAGCTGCACCTCACGGTTCTAGGAATGGAGAATCCCGACGAAGCTTCATCCTCAAAGCCACAGCATGTTGTGCTTAACCATCTTTTCATGGAGAAAGGATGGGCATCTCAATCTGTGGTTGCACTGGGGCTTACTCATAGGTTTCATTCGAAGTATGTCACGGTCGTCCTCTACAAACCGCCGAACAGGTAGTTATTTAGTTCGTCTTCCCACGTGTAATCTGATGGTTTAGTTGTCGACTTTTCGCACTGAACTTTGTAGAGTATCACGAGCTACTGCACCCTGCATCGTCTGTGGAGGAGTCTTGTTTTTATAGAACTGGTTAGCCAAAGTTGGCTTGCAACAAAACACTCTTAATTCTGATCAATATTTCTTCAACATATGAAGAAATCTGTGTTTTTATAGAACTGCTTGGCCAAAAAAGCTTAATTGCCTCTTCTCTAACTGCATCAATATAGTAGATTTGATCTGAGGGGAAGACCTTGGGCAAGCATTTATATATATATATATGGCTGAATTTTAGCACTCGTGTTAGGTTTGACAAACTAATTTGCTGCCTAATTATATACGGATTATTAATAACTTTTTGAACAACTTTTTTCTTGATTTTTGCAAATTCAAATTTTAGTTTGATAAAATTGTTGATTTTGAGATTCAAATTAACGAAATTAATTAAGTGCATTAAGATAACGCTTGAGCTACCGCTCTTGTTATTCTACAAAAAAAACAAAATTGATAAAATGGTTATTAAGTGCATTACGATACCGCTTAAGCTACCGCTCTTGTTAGCGGATATATTACTTCTTTAATGTAAAACATTTATACAATTTTTTAATCAATAATTTTCAAATGTATCTATTATTCCAAATTCCAAATGAATTTTTGAAAAGATATTACTTATTTTATTTGTATTTTTAATTTTTTTTTTGTTAGAATATATTTTATTTTAATATCGTTTCATTTATTTTTCTTTTTATTGTCATTTTTGTGACAATTTTGTAATTAATTAACTAAAAATCAATACTATTATATAGATGAAAAAAGTTGAATAATTTTTTAAAAAACTAATTGCATAACTAGCATTAATTTCAAACAATAAAATTTATTTTGAAAATGCAATATTTTGTCAATAAGAATAATATATATATTTTTAATTTGAAACGACAAAAATATATTTTTTAAATATAATATTATGTCAATGAGAATAATATTTTTCTAGAACAAATATTAATTTTAGTGATTATATTAAGTCTAAATGAAGTAAAAGTGTAAGCAAAGATCCATTTGTCCAACAAAATAATAAAAATCAAATTAAAAAAAATTATGAATAAGAGGAAAGTGATTCTTCCAAATGAAGTAGAAAAAAAAAGCCTTTAAAGATAACAAAAGTAGCTAAAAGATGATAGAAAATAGAAAATTAATTCTCATAAAAAAAAACAATTAGGAAGAATTGCAATAACAAATTTCTCAATAGCCTAATACAGTAAATCATCATCATTCTCGCACTCCTTTCCTCCAAACACCTCTCATGGGACCTTTACTAATGACCCATTGTAGAGTTGGACAATTGTCTCTTGTGAGATTGGTGCATACACGATAATAACCATACCCCAATGCTAGTAGGTATCACAAAAGGCATAATAATGACACCCATTATAATATATAAAGTACTACATTATCATCACTATCCATTTCAAAATAAAGAAAAACAACTTGATCAATCCCAGACAATAAATGATCAACTATCTTAACAAACATTCATAATTCATCTTCGGGAGCAAAAAGCAATGTACTTGAGATATGATATTACCAAACACAAAAAGAAAATAGGAAATATTAATAATAGAAGAAAGACTCCACTTGTTCAAAAATAATAATAATAATAATAATAATAGAAGACTCCACTAACTAATCTACTCAACAAGAAAAAAAATAAAAAGACAGCAAACAATACCAAAACACAGTACCATAAATCATGCAAACAAAAGATAAGAGAAGAACCAACTAAAGCTAGTAATACGAAAAGGAAGTGTTCTAGATAGAATTGCTCCAGTGGGATGCATAGTTGACATGGAACACGGTTGCGCTAACCTCTCTTTTGGACCTTAGCCTCTATAGGTTCTCCTTTCGACGTTTGATCGATCGATCACTTAGCCATCATGATTTTAACAAATTCCTCATAGTTAATCTGGCCATCACCATCCACATCAGCTTCACGAATCATCTCATCAACTTCTTCGTCGGTCAATTTCTCACCGAGGTTTGTCATCACGTGGCGGAGTTCAGCTGCAGAAATGAAACCATTCTGGTCCTTGTCAAACACACGGAAGGCTTCCTTCAGTTCCTCCTCTGAGTCAGTGTCTTTCATCTTACGAGCCATCAGGTTCAGGAACTCGGGGAAGTCGATGGTTCCATTTCCATCGGCATCCACCTCATTGATCATGTCTTGCAGCTCAGCTTCAGTTGGATTTTGGCCAAGTGACCTCATCACAGTCCCAAGCTCCTTGGTGGTGATACAGCCTGCATCCCAGTATAAAATTATCAGAAACCAAGAGAAAGGGAAGAAGGAATTTCTTAAGACAGAGGAAAATGGGTTAAAGATGATCCAGCTGGTTTATTTATTTATACAAATGAATTTGGTTTTCAAGAGATCGGCAAGGATGACATGAAACATAACTATAGTCAAGGTTCAAACAAAGAGCAAAACCATCCAGAAAACAGGATTTTCATAGTTCAGTCAAGTCATTTCTATGTATAAATTTCAAATCAGTCCTAAAGTAAATCATAGAGATTTCTAGCCTACAAACTGCAGGTCTAAGTGAACACTTACCTCATATAACCTGTAACAGTTACACCAACAACGCAAGTTGCAAAATCACATCAATAAATCAACTCATCAGAGTTGGCAAAGAATCAAATGAAACATTCCAATCTTTCAAACAAACTCCAGTCCAATCTATAAAGCCTCTACGAAACAAACGAAACCGAAAACCGACGCAAAGTAGCAACAGAACCTTGTCATGTTCCAAAAATTTAATTAGCATAGCACACAACAAATCTTAATCACAACGATTAACAATAAGGCCTTGGGATTCGATCGGCCACGGACCATGGAGAATCATTTCACGAAAACAACTCTCCAGCATACTACTACAAGATCGCAATCCAAACACACAACTTCTAATCGAAAAGAAAAAAGTCAACAAAACAAAAGAGAGCACAACTCCAACACGCAACAACCATATCACAACACTAAATCCTCACACAAAGCACTAAAACCAGCAGAAAAATCCAATCCATCATGCAAGCAAAACACCACACAGAAAAACAACCTCAAATTGAACATAAACCCTAGATCAAGCACAAAACACCGCCAAAACAACAAAGCAAACAGTCAGATCTAAGAAAAGAAAGCTCAAACCGAATAAAGCCAAGAATAATCCAAAAATATCACAGAAAAATAGAAAAAGAGATCTGAGAAAAGATACCATCGCCATCCTTGTCGAATAGGCTGAAGGCTTCCTTGAACTCGGAGATCTGATCATCGGTGAGCTGCTCGGCCATGGTCGTCGACGGAAAAGGAAGAAAAGTTGAGCGAAAATGGATCCACAGAGAGCTTTGAAAAAAGGGCGAAAATGTCGATCTGAAAGAGATCTTTTCTTCTTCTTCAAAATGGCGATGAGAGTTGGGAAAATTCTCGAATAAAGAAGAGCTGTGGAAATTAGAAAATGCCGCACGTGTCAGATTCACACGCGCCGATGTACTAAGCGCGCGAATTGTCTCCTTGCACGTGCCGCATTTACGTCGCTCATTTGGTAACTATCTAATTAAAAATGTCATTTCATAAATACAAATTACTATTGCTATTTCTCTTTCTAATAATCCTCGCTCAATTACATAGTCACGAGACATACTTTAAGATATTTAGATGATAAATATTACTAGTTAAATAATCATTATATATTAAATTCATGTTTTTTTATTAATGAACTTATGTCCTCTTGAGACCTCATCACTCCATTATAATTTTAAATATACCTTTCAAATTTGTCGATTAGATAGTCATAAAATATCATGTGTTTTTTCGTTGAAAAAATAGAGTAATATATAAATGGAGAAATTCTCAAAATATATATATAGGAAATATAACTTTTGAAACTATGTTTTTGGTTCTAAATTATTAAATTCATCAAAATATTAATTATTTGTTATGTGGTTCATTAAACGTTTTACGTCCAAACTTATGGATAATTAATCCTTCCAATTTCCATATCGGAAAAAAAAATATGTCACGAATTTCCTAACATCAAACGGTGCACCAAACTCAATTTTATGGAAACAATATAAGTATACGTTCATGATTAAAATGTTATATGTATGAATTTTTTTTACCTCATTTATTGTTGAACTAAAAAAAATTACATAAAAATCAATTTATAAATTTTTTTAAAAGTATATAATTTTTTGTTGATATCAGTGAGTATTTGAGACAATTTTATTATATTTGATAACTTGAAGAAAATCAATTTATAGGTAGGTGACAACATAGATTAGATTTATCGTTTATTAATTTTTCAAAATTCTCTTAACCACTAATCTAATCTACATGATGATTTAAAATATATAGATTATTATTGAACATTTGAAAGTTTATGAAAAAAAATAAAGAAACAAATTTCATTATACATGAACTGAAATAGTGTTTTAAACCAAATTTATAACTTTTCTTTAAAAGAAGTTTTGTTGCTTGCTTAATTATGAAGTTAATATTTAGTTTTTAGTATATTATGAAATCTATAATAATAACATTTATGGGAGTTATTTCTTGACATTTCTTTTTTGGACAAAACATTTATGGGACTTTTGATGGTATGTGAAAGGTTTTTTTTTTTGAATTCGGTATGTGAAAGGTTTTTGTGTCCCTTAAAGTAAGATTTTAATTTTTTTTCAAAAAAAAACAAAGTAAGATTTTAATTTTAGGTAGAAGAATAATTCATCATCTTCACATTATTTTCTAAAGAATTTTGACATTTTATATACCTATTAATAAAGTTGAATTCTATGTGTTCTTTTAGATATGAGGAATATTTCAAGGACTGGAATTAAAAGTTTTTTAAGTTTATTTTGTAGTCTTTTCATAAATATTCTCTTATAAAAAGCAAATACCCAAATTTTCTTTAAAAAAACACACACAAATATTCTCTTGAAAAAGACTAGTTTGGAAAACCAATATTGAAAATGGGGTTTAGTTGACTGGGAACATAATCAATTGTAAAGTTATAAATTGAATTTATCATCTTTCAATTATTTACGACAGTTTTAACTATTCAATAATAGTTTAATTAAATATTTTCTACTATATATATAAAAGTTTTTTACTATAAATTAAATTTATCACCTTTAAATTAATTATGAAAAATTTAACAATTAGATAATATTTAATTAAATATCTAAGATTTATCGAATGAGTTAATGACACAATAATTTCATTATTTGGTTGTAAACCAGTTCAACATCAATATCACTGTTCAATCCCCATAATCAGTATTTGTCTCCCCTCCCCTAATATGTACTCAAAAAGAAAATTAAAAAAAAAATTAAGATTTAATTAAATATATACTATATAAATCAAAAGGTATGTCCACAACCCCCTTTTCAATCTTACAGCTAAGTCTCCACTTCTTCTTTCCAATCTTTTTTGGATCGATCAGGGACGTAATTTATTATAAAGTAGGGTGATTATTATAAATTAAACTTATGACTTTTTAATTAGCTACAATAATCTTAACTATTAAATCAAGTTAATGATATATTATTAGAGTTACAAAACATAGTTCTAACGATATCTTATATAATTTAATAGTCACAAATATCTCAAGTTAAACATCTTGACTAAACTTGTCCAAAAAAAAATCTTGACTAAAAATAAATAAATTATACTATTTAAAACAATTTTGAAATTAAGCCATTTTGTTAAAAATAAGGATAAAAGAGAGATGGCACACCTTTTAAAGACAATAAACTTATAATATATATGGGAAATAAATCAACAAAAAATTTCTTCCTTTGAACATTTTGATTATCATCAAAAGAACGGTAGCATGGTAATTTCATTGTTTTGGGATAATTCAATTCATCATCATAGTCACAAATTTGATTTTAAGAGTTGATATTTAATTCTCATTTATTTGAGAGCAATAGTAATTTCTTTTAAGATTTGTGATTCTTTTACCCTGATTTATACTAAAAAAAAAGTTATTCTTCTTATTATTAGACAAAACTTTAACTATTCATGAACTTAATATAAACATTGTTTATAAGCTAAGCTTGGAAACAAACTTGTAACTGAAACTAAAAAAAAGTTCATGAATAGTTAAACAAGAGTCGAGATTTATCAATATTTTGTGCAATCTAACGATCATAAAGTTACAGGTTTAAATCTTACCATATAAAAAAAACTAAAAAAGAGTTAGAAATCAACTACTTCTTTATTGATTGAAGCATTACCCGTAATATATTTTTTCCAAATGGTCCCATAGCCCATACCATTTTTACTTCTCGTTCTTCAAATGAAGAAACAAATGCATGTGTGCTTTATTTATGATGAATGTCATGATTCTATATGTTGGATTTGACACTAAAGCAATGAGAAAACATATAGACAAAGTTATTACATGTCCACCCAACCAGCCTTTTAAGTGCAAGTGCAACATATGCTTGTCAAAGGTACATTTTTAATATACTATGGGGCTCAATATTGAAATGTCTATCTATTTAATGTGGGTCTCAAAAGTAGAAAAAGAAATATAAACTACATTTTCAGTCCTATAATTTGAAATTTAGTTTCTATTTGGTCACTCAATTTTTGTAAATGTAACTTTCTGACTTTCATATTTGAATTCTGTCTATTGAATGTTTAAAGTTTTCACAATGACATATTTGATTTTAAGTGTGAATTTGATTTCAAATTAGTTTTTAAAATTTGAAATTGTAAAATTATCCTTTAGTTGACCATGGCATCTGTTAGGGAGACTTTACTTATACTAGAAAACTTTAACGTGTTTGCACATGTTTATATTTTAATTTATTTTTTTTACTTCAAACAATATGTATACATGTGCTACTTGAATACCTTTTATTAATTTAGTTATTTATTTTATATATTCTTACTTGAATACTAATCTTTCTAACATTTAAAGATAGTTTTATAATTATACAAATATATATATATATATACAAATATATATATATATTTATATTTATATTTATATTTAAAGATAATATTTATATTTTGCAGATAAATACTATTTTTTTTAGATATAATTTGAAAAATTACAAAGTATTGAACTTCTTTTTTTGCCAAAAAAAAAATGTGAAGTGATTTTTTTAATTTTTTTTTGTCTGATTTAATAATGCTTAGAATTTTATTATCATTTTTTAGGTCATCATTATTATAATCTTAATTTCATTGCATTAAACTTTTTTTTAAAATTAATAATAATGACATTCATTTACTTCTTCTTTTTTTTTTTTACGAAATCAATTTTTCTTTTAGTACTTTACAAAAACTATTGTAAAGATTGAAAAAACACAACATACTCGAAAAATTAAAAAGTGAAATACTATATAGAGAAATATGCAAGTTATTTGAGCATTTTAGTTTTTAATCAATTAACTACAATAAATACCTAAAAAATTAGAAGAATACTAACTAACTACAATAATTCAGAATTAAGAACATTGATCAAAATTAGAAAACAAAAAAATGAAAGAAAGAACCATGAGAAAAAGAAATACGTGAAAATTGGAAGAACATAAATCAACTATAATTATAAGAATTACAAAATTCTTACAAAATTGAGAGAACAAAATGAAAGAAGGAGAAAAATTAATAGTTTGAAATTGGAAAATCACCAATCAACTACAATTATTATAAGAATTAAGAATCTTTACAAAGTTACAAAATTGAAAAATAACGAAATGAAAGAATGAATCATAGAAAAAAGAAATGCTTAAATTGGAAGAATACTCATCAACTATAAGTATAAATTTTTACAAAATTACAAAATTGAGATAACGAAATATAAGAATGAGAAAATGTAAGAGCTCAAAATTGGAAGAACACTAATAAATTACAATTATTATAAGAATTAAGAATCCTTATAAAATTACAAAACTGCAAAATAACAAAATGAAAGAATGAACCATGAGAAAAAGAAATACCTGAGAATTAGAAGAACACTATTCAACTATAATTATAAAGAATTATAAAATTGAAAGAACGAAATGAGAGATAAAAGAATGAGAAAAATTAACAACTCAAAATGGACAAACCATGAGAAAAAGAAATACCTGAGAATTAGAAGAACAATATTCAACTATAATTATAAAGAATTACAAAATTGAAAAAACGAAATGAGAGATAAAAGAATGAGAAAAATTAACAACTCAAAATAGAAAAATAACAAAATGAAAGAATGAAAAAATGAAGTACCTCCAATAATTCATGTTTGAAAAAAAAAACATAGCCTTTTATATTTATATTTGTAAAAAATCAAAAGAGGTTACAAAACTTTTGACATTCTAAACATTTAATCAATACTAAATATAATTAAATGATGATAAATAAATATACAACATTTTAATGACATTTAGCAAAATTAAATGAAGGAGACTTTTAAATGAGAATATGAATTAGTGGAAGAAAGAAGTTTAATAAGTTGTTATATGTGAGTGGTTTTTTTAAGGAAAAATATAATTAAATTGGTGGAGGGGAAATGAATGTTTTTTGTCTACGTGGTGTTCTTTTTAGTGATATATTTGTAATTAATGATTTGGCTTAGAGGTAAAATTGTCTAAAAAATATTTTTCTTTATACTTGTAGAGGATGAAAGTTACAAAACTTTTGAAATTTCAACCATGAATATAATTAAAAAATAAAAACTAGTTACTTATAGAAATTAAATGATAAGACAAAAAACTTTTGATAATTTATTATTTTTATCTCTCAAATTTTTATGTGGGAGGTTAAATTATTAATACTAATTAATTTCAATTTCATTAAATCCTAATAAATTTTGAAACCATTTTTAAAAAAATATAATAACTTATTAAAATATTAATATTTCAATTAAATTATAGTAAATGTCATATAAAATTTTTCCTAGAGGATGTGAAAGAGTTAAATAATTAATGATCATTTTTTAAAACAATAATTAATGTTCATTTCTTTTCTTTCTTTTTTTGAAACAAATTAATGTCCATTTCACTTATAAAGAATTACAAAATTTTTACAAAATTGAAAAATTGAAAGAACGAAATGAAAGATAAAAGAACGAGGAAAAGTAACAACTCAAAATGGGCAAATAACAAAATGAAAGAATGGGAAAATGGAGTACCTCTAATAATTCATGTTTGAAAAAACACACAACCTTTTATATTTATATTTGTAAAAAAATTAAAAGAGATTACAAATTTTTTGACATTCTAAACATTTAATCAATACTAAATATAATTAAATTATGATAAATAAATATACAACATTTTAATGACATTTAGCAAAATTAAATGAATGAGAGTTTTAAATGAAAATATGAATGGGTGGAAGAAAGAAGTTTAATAAGTTATTATATGTGAGTAATTTTTTTTATGGAAAAATATAATTAAATTGGTGGAAGAAAGAAATATAATTAAGTTATTATTGTTTCATTTTTTTTAAAACAATAATTAATGTTCATTTCACTAATATATTAATTTAAACAAAATAAAGTTAAATTAGGGTTTATGAATTTAAATGGAAAAAATGTTTTTTTTATGTTTTTTTTTATTTGACCATCTTTTCTCTTTCTTCATCATTCAACCCCAACAACCACCACCACCTAAAACCCACTCTTTCCTTTTTAGTTTCACTGAGTTAGAGAGTTTCGTTTGTGATTCCAAGACCAGATCCGTGCTCAAGGAGTCAAGAGCTTCGAAACATGGTAAGATTTGTTAGTTTTCGTGGAGTTTTCCGGCGAGAGGGTTTTGAAACCTGTTTTTTCTTTCGTTGTTTCGCGGAGGTACAGAGGTCCGTATGCGATTTCGAGACCAGATCCGTGCTCAGGGAGTCGAGAGCTTCGAAACATGGTAAGATTTGTTGGCTTTCGTGGAGTTTTCCGGCGAGAGAGTTTTGAAACTCGTTTCTTCTTTTATAGTTTTCGGGAGCTAGAGAAGTCTGTTTGAAAATTCGAGCCTTGTTCCGTGATCCTAAGCTCGAGACCTTTCCAATGAGATATGACCAGCCCCGTTCCGTGAAAGAGTGCCGCCGCCGTGCTCCGACGAGGCGTTTCTAGGCAGTAGCTTCCCCTCGTTCCTGTGATGTTAACCCCCATTGTGGCTCGTTTAAATTGTCTCTAACGAATGCTCGGCGTTGTTTTGTGTTTAGGTGCTCTCGGGTTTCATGGTTCAACTCGTTGTCTAGCTCTTGGGTTTCTGTGGTGTTCCGGTTGAGTCGCCGGGAAAGTAAGGAACTTCATTATGATTCGGGTTTGTGGTTTAAAGCATGTGAATAGTGGCATGATAGAATTTACGATAATTGAATGTTGGATGACTTGTCACATGTATGCTTTGGTGTTGTTATTCACTGTGTGGACCTATTACTACCGTGGTAGCACGAAATCATGTATAGCTCGTAAACTGTTACATCTCTGTTGTATATCTTGTGATCGTATCATTATTTCCCGATTGGTATCTTTGATCGTATATGTGATGAACTGCTTATTTGTTTAACCTGTTGATTGATTGAATTGCCTTGGGTTTATGCATGTTCCATGTTGTTGACTTCATCCATGTTTGACTGTATACGTGCTGCCATGATTATGCTCGGTTTCTCTGTTCTTTACTTAAAAGGTTGTCAGTATGTTGTTTTGACATTAGAATAGCTAGGTCTGGTTATCGTGTTGACCACCTAGAGGAGCAGCTAGCTCACACATTTTAGGGCTCGAGATTGCATGATCGATATTTTGTTGTTGTTATGACTCGCTAGTGCCCCTTAGGAGACGAGTGGGGATATGGATCCTCTTTGCTTCGAGACACGTGGTTAGATTGCACTAGCCTACAAGTTGACTTTTACCTCCGACCAAGGGGTCGGATCTCATCCACGTGTCACGTTGTGTGCGAAACAATTGGTTCCTTGGATGTGAGCACACGTTGCGGGTCGCACCAACCCTCGGGTGGGTCGGGTGCACTCGTCTAGGCTAGGCTAGATCTCGTGTGACTCTAGTGCTAGTTATTATCTCTCTGTGTGTACTCGTGGAACCTCATATGTTGTATGCATGGTTCCACCAAGTTACCTTCCCAGTACGTTGGAGGGGGGCCAGTCATACCATGCTTGTCCCTAAGACTACTAGAAGAGGCCACTGAGATAGATGAAGGCCCGGAGGAATGCCTGTCGGTGAGCCTGCATGTATTAGTGGGGATGTTGTCTGCAGGCAAGTCGGTCCTCCCACATGCTAGGGGTTAGCAGTTGGCACCCCGAACCCAAGGTTTAGGAACCCTACAGTTTTCCTCACTCGTGGCTCTCCCTGACAGGGTCAGATGATTTTGACAGGGCATTGTGTATGCCCTGGCTGACACAACTCGTGTGTCAATGTCCAGACCCGAGGTTTAAGGATGTTGTGTGTTCCTCTCACTCGTGGTCCTCTCCGACCCGAGGTTTGGGGAACTTGTGTGTTCTCCTCACTCGGGGTCTTTGCTCTGACCTTGGTCAGATGATTGATCGGCATTTAGCCTTAACTTGCTCAAGGTTTGCACGCCGTTGTTTGACATTGCTTGTTCGTGACCGGCCTGAGGCCGGCCACGCCTGAGCGAGGCATTAAGCTTCAGTTGTTGTATCTTCTAACTTGTTTCTGTTTACATGCTTAACTCCATGGTGGGGCTCCTTACTGGGTATATTTCGATATACTCACCCCTTACATTTTCAGGTACGGATCCATTCCGAGGTGGCTAGGCTGGGAGCTAGATTGATCATGGACACAGTGTAGACATTTCCTTTTCGCATTGTTTACTTGTGTCAAACCTTATGTTTTACATTTTAAACTCAGCTAAGCTATGTTTTGTTTTGAACTATCGGGATCCTGAACTATATTTTATTGTTTTGAACTATTAGTATTGTTTTTCATGTTTCATGAGGTTATTTATTGGAAAAATGCATGTGGTTATTAAATGGGTTTTGTGAATTTTGAATGCATGCACACATAACATCCCATTAGAGTATTTTAGGAAGTTGGGTAGTTACAGGAGATGTTGTCTACAGGCAGGTCGGTCCTCCCTCATGCTAGGGGTTAGCAGTTGGCACCCCGAGCCCGAGGTTTAGGAACCCTGCAGTTTTCCTTTACTCGTGGCTCTCCCTGACAAGGTCAGGTGATTTATTTGGCAGTGTGTATGCCCTTGCTAACACGACTCGTTTGTCGTTGTCCCGACCCAAAGTTTAAGGATGTTGTGTGTTCCCCTCACTCGTGGTCCTCCCCGACAAGGTCGGGTGACTTATTGTGGGTCCCTGGCGAGGGCCAGGCTACCCCGAGACATTAGAGTATGTCTCTGCGAGCAAAGCGTTATGGGTCACTGGCAAAGGTCGAGCTACTAGAGGCATGTCTCCACTGGTGCACTTGGCGGGTCCTTGACAGAGGTCAGGCTACCCCAAGATAATTGTGATTTCCCCTTAGGACACGGTATGGGACGTGTCCGACCCGAGATTTGGGGAACTTGTGTGTTTACCTCACTCGGAGTTTTTGCTCTGACCTTGGTCAATGATTTCTCTACATTTAGCCGTAACTTGCTCACGGCTTACACGCCTTTGTTTGACATTATTTGCTCGTGACCGGCCTGAGGGCCGGCCACGCATGAGCAAGACATATAGCTGCAGTTGTCGCATTTTCTACTTGTGTTCTGTTTACATGCTTAACCCTATGGTGAGGCTCCTTATTGGGTATATTTCGATATACTCACCCCTTACATTTTCAAGTACTGGTCCATTCCGAGGTGACTAGGCTGGGAGCTGGATCATTCATGGACACGGTATCGACATTTTCTTTTCCACATTGTTTTACTTTTGTCAAACCTTATGTTATACGTTTTAAACTCTGTTAAACTATCTTTTATTTTGGAACTATCGGGATCCCGAATCCTGTTTCGTATGTTTTCGAACTATTAGTGTTGTTTCATATTTTTATGAGTCTTTGTTGGAAAATGCATGTGGTTGTTAAATCGATTTTGAGGATTTTAATATGCATGCAGACATAACACCCCATTAGAGTATATTTAGGAAGTCTGGTCATTACAATGGAAATGTCTTAAATGCCCTCATAACTTAATGTACACATTAATTTGTATAATTAAAATCTATATATCGTTTTTTTATTAATTTGAATGTTATATTTTAAAATAAATTTACCTAGAAAAAAAACTAAAATTCATTTATTAGTTGAACAAGTAAAAATTTGTTAAATATAGAAAGTAAGGATAAATTTATTTAAAATATATAGTAAAAGTCAGTGTCTTTATATTTTTATTGAAAATAATCAAAATATTATTTGAATTTAATGCATTTAAAAAAATGTAAAATATAAATATAAATAATTATGTATACTTAGTTGTTAATGCATGATAATTATGTACTATATATATATATATATATATATATATATATATATATATTTATATTTATATTTATATATTTATATTTATATATTTATTTTTAAGGGACAAACTACACACAAAATATAGAGAAAAATTGATAAAAATATATAATTTTATCAAAAAAAAAATTGTGAGGGCAAAAATGTCTTTTAAGGATGTCCTTTACATGTGCATCCTAAAAATGCATGATGCACGAGGGAATCCAAATCACACTTAGATGGACATTTTAGGATGCCTGGAGTTTTTTCATTCCTGTAATAGAAATGTGGTAATCCAGATGTTCATCTCATGAGAATGTTGGATTATCACGAAGTGAACGATCTTAAGAAAGTAGGTTGTAGGCTCAAATTTTATAAACAAAAAACAAAAATCAAAATAGTTATCAAACGGGGTTATAGTTAAGAAAGTGTTTTTGAAATATTATCAAAATTAAAATCTTTAATACATATATTGGGGGAGGAAACAAATACCGATTCTCGGGCTCAAACCTGCGATGCTGATGTTGAACTGATTTACAACCAAATAATTAAACTATTGCGCCACTGACCCATCTAACTTTATATACATAAAAAAAAACGTTTTGTTATTTGTATAACAATTTAGTTTGTATTAATTAATTGAATCGTTGATGTGATTCTTTAAATCAATTTATTTATAAATTGAATCGTTGGTTTGATTAATGAAATCAATTTATTAAGGTTCTGTTTGACAACATTTGTTTTTTTCCTTTTAAAATTGTGACCTTTATTAACTCAAATTGTGTAAATGTGATTTTCTTTTTAAAAAAATATATATGAATTCTAACCAAAATTTATAAACTAAAATAATTTTTTTTTTTTTTTGTTAGAATAGTAATGATAAACTTAAATTTCATAAATCGAAAGATATTCATTTATTGAATTTGAAAGAGGGGACTACAAACCTACATAGATGGCATTAAGAGATTGTTCACTTTGTGGTAATCCAAGATTCCCAAGGGATAAACATCTGAATTACCACGTTCATTTTGTGGTGATGACGAATATCCCGGACATCTTGAGATGTCAGGTATCCTAAGATACACATTTGAGAGCTATTTGGATGCCCTCCTGCAACATGGGTTTTCAGGATACCCACGAATAGGGCATCCTCAAATGGCATTTTTACCCATACGATTTTTTCATATATATATTTTATCAATTTTCTTTTTCTAAATTTTGTATCTTAAAATTAGATAATATATTATTTTTTAGTATATGATTATTATGCATGTATTAACAACGAACCATACCTAATTAGTATATTTATATTTTATATTTTGTTTTAAAATAATTTTTATTAAATTGAATGATTATTTTCAATAATAATTTAAAATGCATGGTGTTTTAATTATATATTTCAAATATAATTGTCTAAAATCTCTATAATTACCAAATTTTATCACTTGACTCATAAATTTATTTTAGTTTTTTTATTAGGTAATTTTTTAAAACAATATAGTATTTAAATTAATAAAAATATGTTATATAAATTTTAATTATATCAATTAATGTGTAAATTAAGGTATGAGGACATTTAATACATTTCCATACATTTATTTAAATATTCTCAGATACCCGTAAAATTATTTATATAAAACAAACATGAGTATCTAAGAATGTTGAGCATCTATCATTCCGGGTATCTTTGATTCCGAACATCCTAGGATTCTAGTTATCTGGATTACCCTAGGGCCGTTTACTTTCTGGTAATTTGGATAACCAGAATCCTTGGGTATCCAGAATCATAGATACCCGAAATGACAAATGTCCGACATTCTTAGATAACCATGTTTATTTTGTACGGATAATTTCATGAGTATGTGAGAAACTGTTATGAAAATGTCTTAAATGCCTTCATAACTTAATTTACACATTAATTTATATAACATTTTTTTTTATCAATTTAAATATTATATTTTTAAATACATTTATTCAATAAAAAAACTAAAATAAATTCATTAGTGGCATAAGCAATAAAATTCGCTAAATATAAAAAGTAGACAATTATATTTGAAAAATATAAATAAAATTAATCATGATTAGTTGTTAATACATGGATAATAATCATATACTAAAAAACAACATATCATTTTATTTTAAGCTACAAACTACTCACAAAATATTGAACAAAAAAGTTGATATAAATTGATAAAATATAATTAAAAAACAAATAACAAGGGTAAAAATGTCATTCGTGATGCCTATATATAAAAAATCTTAAAAATTCATGTTGTAAGAGGGCATCCAAAAATGTCTTTCAGATGGTCATCTTAAGACGCCCGACATCTCAAAATTCCCAGGATAATTATGATTACTGCTAAATAAACGTGGTAATACAGAAGCCCCCTCTCATGGGAATCCTCGATTACCACGAAGTGAACGACCCAAGAAAACAACCCCTAAAGTTCTCGAATAAATGAGGACTCGTTTGATAACGTTCGTTTCTTGTTTCCTATTTCTTTTTTTAGAGCAAGAAACAAAAATGTGTTTTATAACTATTTTTATTTCTTGTTTCTTAAAAAAAAAACTAAGAATAGAAATGATACTTGTTTGATAACTATTTCTTATTTCTTGTTTTTTATTTTTTATTTTTAAAAAAATTGATTTAAATAATATTAAAAATGTATAAAAATATATAAAATTTAATGATAAAATATTTATATTATCTAAAACAAATAAATTTATATTCAATCACATGAATAAATTTGTTATGCAATGTCATCTTACACCAGTAATTCAATTAAAATAATGTCGAATAAAATCTAACTCAATTATATAGTATAGTCATTCGTCTAAGATAACTTTTCGTAGTGCAAAATTTCGACGAGTTTTAAATACTATATACCGATGGTAAATTTTAAAAGTCATTAATGAGAATAAAAATTGAAAATATAGATATAGAAATTTTAATTTAAGACTATAAATATACTGATGGTAAAATTAAAAATAAAATAACATACTTTAAAATTTTGTTAAAAAAAAATTATATAAAAGTATTCATAACAATCAGGATTTGAACCATGCCCAACAGCAAAACAAGATGCAAAAATACCATTGATCAATGAACTAATTTAAGACTTAGTATGAGCAAGTTTATAAATAAAGGCAATGCTTTTGAATTTGGCAACAAAAACTACTAAAAGTAACCTAATTAAGAAAGGTTTATTTTTTTTTATGGAAACGAGAAATGAGAACAGTTATCCAATAAAGTTGTTTCTTAAAAATGAAAAATATTAACAAAAAAACAGAAAACGGGAAGGTTATCCAATAAACCATGAGAGTTTAATACCGATTTTCAAAATCAAATATGTGACAATAATATGAAATTGAATTATATAATTTTGGTTAAGGAGTTGAAGTAGAAACTTAATAAAATTGAAAAGAAGAGAAAGAAATGTAATTATTTTAGTTTTTAGAAAAATAGAAAGAACGGTGAATGGGTCAAATTGGGAAGTGCGTGGAGGCCGCCATTTTTGTTGGTGAAAGGCATCGCTCCTTCTCTCTTTCGTGATCCAAATCTTCACCAAACTGCTCTTGTTGTCCCTCCCTCCCTCCCTCTTCCCCAGGCTCCTACTTCAGCGCCGGTACGTTTCTCTCTAAGATTCCTCTTCAATTTCTTATCGTCGATCTGTATTACTGTTTCTGCATCTGCCGTGTATGAATCCATCTCTCCGATTTGATCTCCGCATCGGCGATTCCCATTCATTCCGATCCTTTTCGATTGCTTCCTCGTGCTTTTCTTTGTTTAAATCGGACGAGGAATTGATTGTCTCCTTTGCTTGGGGGAGACGAGGAATGTAGTTTGTCTCAAGAATTGGGGACACTGAATGAATGAACTATTCATTGCTAGTCTTTTCTGTTGAATTTATCGAGTTTTTTTAGCATATTTGGTTGCTGTTATGTTTATATTTGCCACACGAACGTGTTTGGGATTTGTCATTTTTTATACCTAAATTACATTCTTAGTCTGTATGTTTCTGTCCCTTTTTCTCTTTTATTTGTCTACGCTTATTGAATAGTCTTAGGCCAACATTCATAATTTTCCAACCAAAATGCTACACTTGTGGGGGACCTCGTACCCGTAACCTCTTGCTTATCTGGTCATTCTTTATCATGATAGTTCTGCTCCGCTCTTAATTGTCAACTAAAATGGTACTTTAAGTTTCAATATTCCTAGTTTTCAACTAATATGACCTTGTAGACGCTTACGACATTTGGAAGGTATGTTACATTGCATTTTTTTTGTTTGTTTATTAATAATCATGCTTTCATTGAGGTAAGGATGAAATAACATACAAGGAGTGTTCAAAAGAATGCATACACAAATAATAAAGTAAAATAGTGTCTTTAGAATAGAAAAATTACAGAAATTCCTCGAAACAAAGGCCAAAAGTACAAAATTTTACAAATAAACATGTACAAATGGACCAAATTGATAGATGGGTAGGTGTGGTTACCCTGAGTATAATGAAGCGAAGTTCCACTTTCCCGGTTTCCAAAAAGAAAAAAATTGATGTATGGGTGACAATATAGGGAGTAAAATGTAATCTAGCTCTGTTTTTCTCTTGAATAGTTGAGTATCTCTAAATTCCTTTCCATTCAATTGGATGTCGCTTGCATGGCTGGGCTAAAAGCTATACATCACTATTCTTGTTTATATTCTGGGTACTTTTTGGGGTAAGAGCTGTGACCTTTTCATTATTGTCAGTGATGATGGAATCTTCAACTTTACTTTTGTGTAGCAGATATGTATCCATTTTAAGGACACTTGCTGAATTTCGTCTGAGCTGTTTGATTTTTTCCAGATTGTATTCCTGGGATGAATAATTGTTATTAGTTAGTTTTTCACATACGTTAGTCTATTGTGGATAAAATTTTATTTTTTCCTCACAGTTGATTTTCTTAAGCAATATGAGCATTTCATTGCAGAATCCTCTACATTTAGGTACCGAACCTGGGCTTTTCTTTCAGCTGTTGCCTTTGAGAGAAGGATGTCATCTGGTGGTGAAGATACCCATTGGTGCTATCAGTGCAACCATTCATTCTGGCTTAATGGAGACGAAGACATAGCTTGCCCTTATTGTAATGGTGGTTTCATTGAAGAACTTAACGATGTGCATGATGAAACGGTTCAAAACGACCTTAATCCAGGCACAGACGATGATCTTTCTACCCAGGTGCCACCTATTTTCGAAGCCATGTTTTCGTTGATGGGTCGAAGAAACCCGTATCCAAGATTCGGACTTCTTGAAGCTCTTGATACTTTTACCAGAGAACGAATGGCCGGAAGAAACCCGAACTTCGATGTTAGGAGGAGATCCAGTTCTATCCCAGAGCAGAATTTGGATTTTTTCAATTCTTTTTGGTCATTCCATGGACACGCTCCTGGTTCGACCTTCTCTAGTGTTTCTCCAGAAGGTAGATCTAGTCAGCATGCGGCACTGGAAGCACTAGCTGCACTTTCCTTCAACGAACAAAGAGATCCAGCTCCAGCTCCGGCTTCCCGCTCGTCTATAGAAGCAATGCCTACGATCAAGATCAACCAAATGCACCTTGGCACTGACTCTCATTGTCCTGTCTGTAAAGAAAAATTTGAGCTGGGATCTGAAGCCAAAGAGATGCCATGTAATCATATTTATCACACTGATTGCATCCTTCCTTGGCTGGCCCAGCACAACACTTGCCCGGTTTGTCGACACGAGCTGCCTCAGCAGGATGGAAGACACGGTTGGGGAGGGGACAGCAGCAGCAACAACAACAGTAGTGAAGTCTCAAATGAGAGGGGGGTTTTTCTGAGTAGGTATGCGTTCCCAGAGCATTCTGCTCCTCGAAATGTAGTTACTCGTTTCAGCAGTGGGATTCGTAGAAATGGCAGCCCACCTACAAATCGCGAGCAAGATAACGAACCGAGTTATCCTGAATGGCCTCCTCCTTTCAATTTCTAAGTATATAGCTCTTCTCAACTTGAGCATGATTTGTGAAACCATGTGTTCACAACAAATGGGGCAATAAGAAATAAGAATCATCTAGAGTTATTTCCTCCTTTTTTTTTGTGTATAGTTGATATGAAAAAGAAAATCACTCTGCTGCTTTGACTTGCACCGGTAAAAGGGGGCTTAGAGCTGAAATCAATTGTAATTATGTTCCATGGATCAATTGAGAAGCCATTTGCTGTTTTTGACCTGATCATAGTTTTAATGGCTTAGATATATACTCTCAGATATATATTGTTAAGGGAAAACTATGGGAAATATCTACATTGAAGAGAATGTTTGTTTTTTAGACTTTAAATCTATGTTTACATTCTAATTTTAAATTAAAATTATTAATTATAAAAAATAGATTTTGTCATTGTTACCTTACACTTATTTCCATTAAATATTATGTAACAAACTATCCAACTATTTAAAATTAAAATCATTTGACAATTAAAATGTAAGAACTTGATTTAATTTACCGTTAAAATTTAATATTGTTTTGAAAATAAAAATCTAATATTCGTTCAATTAAAAAGTTGTAGATAAATTCGTACGTGCTCTTACGTATCCGTAAGCGAGTTGAAATGTATTATTGGATTTTGTTGGTATATGAATAGAAAATAATGAAATAATGAGTAGGAGTTTACACCTTTCATTCCACACCCTTCAATCACACCTTTCAATCCTTAATCCTTACCTTCATGATGCTTACATTGAAGGGTGTGGTGTGAATAGCAATTAAATCCCACCAACCCAGATTCTGTTTTTTTTTTAAAAAAAAAAACTAAATAGAACACTTCCAAAATTTATCATAAGTGTCGTTTGAGATTCCCACAATTTCCAATGAATCAAAATCCTATGAGGTACTGCATGGTACATAGAAGACTATGTGTCACTATTACGTACTGTTGTGTACCTGGCCTTATAACGAATGCAATGTCCATTTCAATATTGTTGAGTACTTGCAATTTTTTTTCAGTGTTGACTTTGTAAAGAGATAGTCTGGAAACCTTTGACCTTTCATCTAGCTCGATTATTGAAGAAACAATTGATATTAGTTGAGATAGCGTAGATCAGTGAACAACTTCAATTTATACTGTCTTGTAATTCAAATACACGTTTGTTACGCTCCAAACCGTATTGAGCTCAATAACGGTAGACATGAATTCCATGTTGAATGTGTTTTTCCCATATGTGAATGTTATGGCTGTTGATTGACCTCCGAGTGCCTGACTAAACTAGAATATGTTTACGTCTGACATTTTCCTCCGTCAGGGACAATGGACAATATGGCTTTTTGTTGTTTTCTGTTTGGTTCTTCTCAGTTGAAGCCTACTAATATAGGTGCGTATATCTTTTGGTGGATTAAATAGATCTATATTTGGATGTTAGTTAGTGAAATGGGAAATATGAATCATGTTTTTATTTCTTAAAATCAAGATTATTCCTGAAATGAGGCGTGGGGCTTTTTAATTAAAATTATTAATAAAGAAATAAAGGTTTTGATGGAGATATAATGGGCAAGAAATTGGTCTCTCTCTAACCAAAATCAAATAGACATAAACTTAAAAGTAAAGAATAAAGTAGACATTATCTTAATTAATTTTAACTATTTAGATATTGAATATGATTTTCCTACAGTTAAAGTCAATTTGAGTTGGGCATATACACTCATCAAATTATTATTGATGAGAACGATTACTATATTGGTAAGATTTGAAAAGATCCAAACGAACCTATGGCAAAGGAACATTTACAATTTTTTTCTCAAATAGCCGTATCCAAACCAATCAAAACAATCATTCAAATTCTAACCATTCAAAATAAGTTTTCATTTCAAAATCATTTAAAATAATCTTTCATTTCAAAACTATTAATTTGGTCTATTTACATTATCAAATGTAATGTGATATTTGATTATTTTTTTTAAATCAGTAATTTGATATTTGATTAATAATTTTATTAAATTATTAGATAAATTAAAATTTTAATGTATACGGGTTTTTATCATTTATATATACCTAACATTTATGAACTTTGTATTTAATATTTTAAAATAAAATTTTAGGTTAAAATAATATTTTCATTCATTGAATTTTGTTCAATTTTAGTTCATAAACTTTTAAAAATCTAATTTTAATCTTTCGACTTTTAGTTTTGTTTCATTATAACCCTTGGACTTTTAAATATTCAATTTTAGTTTTTAAACTCTTTTTTGTTAGGAAAAAATGTATACAATTAATCTATTATAACTTTAAATTGACAAAATTTTTATTTATAACAATTTTTTATGTCAAGTCACATTTACGTTTTTATTTTATGCTGAATTTCTAACTTTAAATTAACCAAATTTTTATTTATAACAAGCTATTATTAGATTCAATTTCGATTAAAGTTAACTTGAAACTTATTATAGACATCAATTTACATAGACTAAGACATTTGAAAGTTCAATAACTAATATGGAGAAAACGTGGATCAAATAATATCTTAACCCATAATAATCTAACATCAAAGAACAACCTGATAAGTAGATAATGATTATTCAATAGATGAATATTACATAATTGAATACATTTGCAAATTAGAAAATTTTAACATTATTTAAACAAATAAGATATTTTAAAAAATCTAAAATAAAACAATTAGAAGAGACAAATTGACAAATATTAATAAAAATGAGAACATTCAAACGAACTTGTAACCACTTGAAATCTTACAATTTTAAAAAAAAATTCTTCATCACACGTTGATACACTTTACTAAAGTTTATCGTTCAACTTCCACCTACTTAGCTTTCAGTTCTTTAGCTACCATATAACTTGCACCACACACGTTGCATAACTATTAAGTCCATGCTCGTACACAAACAATTAACATCATATTCTCTATCATGGAAAAGAACACATAACATGAGTATGATTTCTTTCTTTTCTTCAGAGGAAGCCGCCATCTCCTCTAGCAAAAGTAGGTCAGGTCAACATCCAAACCCAAATTTTTTGACAAATTTGATCTATTACGATAAATTTATTTCATATGACCAAACTATCCTCATTTATAACAACCTTTCTCTTACACAGTTTTTCTTCTTCTATAGATTATTTGACTTAGAAAATTTTTGGCCATAAATGAAAATGAAAGGAAGAAATCAGAAATGTGAATTTGATGGGTTTTTTTTTTCTTCTGCTTTATTGTTCCTTCCTCTTGGACATGATTAATGTTTTTCATTGAGAAAGTTTTAAGAATCTTTCAAATTATTAAATACCAATTCAACATGGTTTTGTACTTTGGAGTGGAAGTGTGTTCATGATGATCTTTAAACTTTCAAATGTCAAATTTTGTAATTTAAAAAAAATGGTCTTATTGTTAAATTTGAAGTAAATACTAACAACTTAATAATATCAATAATTTTAACATAAGCAAGGAAAAGATAAATATATTTCTAAAATTTATAGATGAAAAGAATAATTTTTTATAGAAAAATTGACAAAAAAAGCTATAAATACCAATTTAAGTTGCAAATAAAATTAGACATTTGAAAGAGACTAAAATGGATCAAAATTCAAATTTGACCAAAATGATATTTTAACATCATTTTGAACCATATTGCTTCAAAATTATTGACATTTCTCAACATTTTATAAAAGGTGATGGTAGTACCAAATGTTCCTTTCTTTGGTCATGGTTTTTTTTCTTAGACCAAGATTAAATTAAAGCTGGTTGAGGCCACAGAATAAAAACTGAGGATCAATTCCCAAGTTAACAAAGTCATACAAGAACTTTCAGTAGCAGGAAACATAAACTGAACCTCTATTTCATCCTAATAGAAGCAAGTTATGTAGCTGGTTCAGAGTGTTCGGAAGGCGGGCTACAAGCAGATGCCGAAGCGGGTTCTCGATACCATTGATTTGCTTCACGGGTGAGAAAGTTGGCCTCTGCATTCAGAACTATCAGATAAGATTCCATCCAAACATTTGGAAACAGAGAAGACATCAAAACAAATTAATCAACCACAATAGAATGATGTGAAATGCATGAGAAAAAATAAATCTATGCATGCTCATTCATTAATAGTATTCTGCTTTGAAGAAATATTATGTCATTTCCATTTTTACAGGTCATCTTCTTCATCACACCAAGTATGGACAACACATTTTTTTTTTTTTAAAACTAAAGGCAGAGTTTGGGATAACTTTTTAAGAAGTAAAAGTTTCTGCCCTTTGAGCTTAAGCTTAAATTGCCACAAGAAGTCATGTAACAGTTCACTAATTCACCTCGAATGGCAACAATTTTTTGCTTCAAATATTGTTATGATTCATTTCAATTGTAACAGCTTAGGCCCCAAAGTGCCAAACCAGCAGCCATAAACACATAGATAGGTAACCACTTAAAATAACTTTTTTTTTGGATATCCATGAGTGTTCGGACAAACTTACACATACCTCAATAGTCTAATGGGACAAACGCTAACCCTGTTACATTTGATGGTCGAGGAAACTTGTAGGAAGTCAATTCTTAGTAGTTATCAAAGATTGAACTCATACTCTTTTAGTTTCCTACGGCCATTTTAACTAGGCCAATCCATGATGGTTCCGTCTCTTTTCTACCAAGTAAAGAGACAGCAAGCAGTACTTTTCAAATGTTTTGAAGACATCTTTTTTAAAGAAAGCTCTAACATCTTACTGCTAGGTGTCCCTTATTCTGGCAGTAAATAAAATAAAACCGAGGCTTACTGAAAAACTCTACCGACATAAGTTTATTGATATGTCACTTCTCAACTTCATTCTTAATTCGATAGGCATTTTAGGCTCTAAAATTCTCCAAATACAAGATCAGTTATCGATCATGTAAGTTTTACAGGCTAGTGTGCAAACAACAATACTAGAATAATAGTCAATGAACATAATTACTAACTGGCATTCGGTATGAACAATGTACCTGCAACAAGGACTTGTGGATCGATGGTGGCACAAGTTCAACAAATCTAAAGGAAATACGTTAAGGTGCGTTCGAGTTGTTACCTGCCAAAAACACGTCCTGGAATTCATCGTCATTATATATGAAGCCTGGAGGATCTGGGGACCCAATCCCTACTATTGTGCTACCACTGCATAAAATGAAATTTGGAGTGGCAATGAGTTGATTTTACTGATAACCTTACTTCAGCAAAAGCTCTATAAGAAAAACATGACATTGTCTAGTATAAAAGCAGCATGTGAGAAAAGATTAACTGATATTCAAATAACAGTTTTGCTGCTCTTACCTTCCCGACATAAAAACAGCATCGAACTCTCCGCGGCTGGCAGAGATAATACGCTGTTTCAATCTCTTAAGAGATGGGAGGACCTCAAAAGCAGGAGGTTCTGAAGAGAGAGAATGTCAAAGATGGAATTAAATACAAGTGTATCAACAGAGAAAGAGCCATGAAAGTCAGGAGTGCATTTTACAAAAATGGGATCAATCAGCAGTAATTCTAAAGTTTAAATGTGAAGCAAGTCACTAATGTCCGTACATCACTTAAGATAATCAGGTACGATACTATGTTTGGCGAAGTTCAAAGTAATAAGGTTGAGCATTATGTAGCACGTAGTTTTAATCTATGGCATGTACTAATTTCACCTATCCAGATGAACTGAAACTCGCTCGTGAGTGCTTGTTTGAGTAAATACTAGATAGATGAACTCACGTACCCAAATCGTTGATACATACATCTTGGGATATTCCATTCTTTGTGATTTTATCCAACAACGATGAAGGATCAATGTTGCTTGTTTGATCCAACCGCAAGCGCTGAAGAACATAAATCAGTCTTCATTATGCAATGGAAATAAGAACTAATTCTCATTTTTCCTCACCTTATACTAAAAGTTATATTACCTTATAAACTTCTGCTGTAGAGCATGCTTCCTGGGGCTTTATGAGAACCATTGGAACGTCCAAGGGTACTGGAGGTGGAATATTCTGCACAACCTGGTAAAAGAGAACACATAAAAATTCATCAAATGCCAGCCTCGAAGAAATCATTCATCTAGAAAGAGTCATCACGAGCACATCGGTTTTCAGAAATAGCAATGGCAATCAAACTATTCTAGGTGATGAATGCAGAAATACTATTATGTAAATTCAATGGACAGTACATGACTAAGAGAAAGAAATTATTTGGTTCATGTCCACTGATTTATAGATCAAAACAGAAGAGACTCAACCTATCAAACCTAACTCAAGATGCCAATTATTGGAACTTTTGGATATTGATGTGAAAGAAAGAATACTTGGCATTTCCAAAATCAATTGTATATTTCGTATCAATGCTTGTAGCTATCTGAACATACCTCACCTCTTCCGGTGCAGAAGGCCGCCCCTTCTGAGAAAAAGAAGGGAATATCAGATCCTATCTCCCCTGACCATTCTTGAAGGTCATTTTCAGTAGCAAGACATCCACTGAACTGATTCGCTGCCCACAGTGCAGTTGCAGCATTACTGCTTCCTCCACCAAGCCCAGCGCCAGTCGGTACCTTTTTGTCAAGATGAATCTGCTCGTATATGAAAGAATAATTTCAAACCTTAAAATTGACTGTTTTTGACATTTTCCATTCATACAGGAAGATAGTTTGACATCCATTAAAGATAGCCAATCAGTTCATAGATTCTCACCCAGAAATATTGGTCACTGCCAGTCTTTTTCCTGTAGAGGTTAAGAGCCTTGATAATCTGCAGAAAATTGGCAGAAAAACAAGTTAAGGAAACAAAACAATTAGAAGAAATAAAATAAGTGCATCATGCTAGAATAGTTACCAAATTTCTATCATCAAGGGGTACCCCTGATACATTGGTGGAAAGGCGATCCTTCTTTGATGGCGACAAAGAAAATTTAATCGTATCCCCTAAGCTAATCACCTAACAGCAGTGAAAAATAATAATAAACGTCCAAAATTCAACAACTAAGAGAAATAGAAGATAAAATTATTTAACATCTCAAGTCCTTTTAAAAGAATAAAGATGAGTTTGGTATGACTCTTTGAGTGGTAAAAAGTACTTTTAGGCATGTTCAAAAACACTATCAGTAGAGATTTTAACAAAATACTAAACACAAAAAAAGCATAGAGAGAAGTGTTTTTCTTGAAATAATAACTTTGGAAAAGTTTCTCAAACTCGAACCGAATTCACTGTAACAATTGCATCTAATAACATCAAATCCAAAAATCCCATTACTTACATGAAAGAGAGATGCCAAGTCATGATATCCATCTTTCCTCTTCTCAGTTATTCTCAAGAAAACATTAATCTGCACTACCAAAACTCACATATAAATTACCACAAGAGACAAACCCCACCGTCACAAAGCTTAACTTGAAGCAACACCAATAGTACCTTGCAAGGTGAGAACAGAGTAAGCCTCGAAAGAGGAGCATCCTGGTCGACTTCATCAGCTAACTTGTTTATCCTTTCATCAGGATTATAAACTATCTAAATTTGCAAGAACAGAAAACTCACAATCATAAACTAAACCAATGAACAAATTTTCAAAAGGATACTGATTTTTTTTTTTTTTGGTTATCCCTGAGTGCTTGGACCAATTTTTGGGCACATTGACTATAAATTAAGGGACAAGTAGACAACCGTCTAACCCTACTACATGGTTGTTTAGAGAGTCCGCAGAAAATTAATTCATAGGTAGATTACCCCAAATTTTCAACTAAAGAAGGGGTATTGCCAAAAACTTTCTTTCAACTTCGCTGATACCAACTGTATTAATCCAACTATTTAGACTTAAACTGCCTAGGCATGCCGCACGATTCTACATGCATGCTAGTGCCTAGTGATACTTGAAAATTCAATAGAAAAGATATACAGCAAACATTCTTCTATAAAATACTTTAAACTCTTCATTTGGATCACAAACTATCCTATTTCCAACAACCACCCACCACAGATGACCAGACATAATTCCAAATCGACCACAACACAGTTTTTTTTTTCTATTTTTGAAACTTAGAAATTGGAGTTTTGCTCCACTATACCCGAAGAAACTCGCGCCTGTCCACAAGTTAAACCAACGAGGCTGTCCTTTCGACACCACAACACAATTTCAACAAAAGAAATCAAAATATAACCCTAATGGATTGGCCTAGAGGTCAAGAGGGTCACGGGTAACTAAGATATGGATTCACTAATTTCTTTGACAACAAATGTGGAAGGATCAATAGTCCAGCTGCCGGTAAATTAGTTCAAACACTCAAACAGATGAAATCAAAACTTTACCTCAACTTGTTGTTTGGAAGCGGTGGAATTGCATATTATGGGTCTCGGAAGGAGTGGATTCTTCTGGTGTTTGAACCTCGAGGCAGAAGCGAACGAACAGTGAGGCCCAAGTGAGGCGAAATTCTTTCTAAATGAAACTGAATGAAATTGGAGATGCGAACTAAGAGGAAAGTTACAGGCAGCCATTGATGACTCAGACTCAGAAATTCTTCACTGCAACAGACCCAGATGATCAGAACTGAGAAATTGAAGAACTTCGGACTGGATTAAGACGAAGATGAAGTTTTCGCATAATGGGTCGAATTTATTTCCATGAAATTTCTGGCTGAATTCAGGATTTTTGGCATTCATGCCAAACCCTTTCAATGAAAATTTGGAATTATGTTGGTAGAGATTACAAAGGTTTCGCATTTTGATTTTGACAGCCAATTTTCTCATAATGTCTCTCTTTTTTCCCTTTTGCGCTCACAAAATCTGATGAGTCTTTTTTTTTTTTTTTACCAATGAGTTTTTTCCTTTTTCTCTAAGGTTTTCTTAAGATGAAAAGGAATTATGCTTACCTGGTGTCTTGGTTGCAGCCAGCTAAACTCAGCCACGTGGCCCATTCACGACGACTCCACTCTTTATTTGTTATTTTTACCGTTTTTAAAAAACTTTTTCAGTTTAAAAAAAAATTAAAACTACCTTTTTTTTTTTTTTTTTTTTGAAAATAGAATAATTTCATTCCAAACAACATCTGAGGTAGAAACCTCCACTACAATAAGACACCACACGAGGGAACAAACAATTTTCCCCCAAACAAATCTTTTCCCACCACATGAGCTTAGGAAACCAAAAAAAGACCAAACCCAATAAAAGGAAACTCAGACCAACAATACAATCGGATCGAACAACGACCTTAACACACATAGACTTCAATGAGTCCAACAATGAAGGTCGGATAACCATCATCAACACCCACTTGGTTGACTTTCGAGGATCTTTGGGGGATAAACCGATAACAATATCGATGACTGAAGAACATGATCCCCCCAAAGAAAACAAAGGGCGAGGCAATTCGGAACCGAATCGCCATTTCCCTTGGACCAACCCGAAAATAAAGTTAATCAAGAAACCTTTATCCACTAGTTCACAGTCCAAACGCAACAAAATAAATACAAAAAGACAACAACCTAAAATTAGAAGGAAAGAAAAGAGAAAAGGACCGTAATTTCCTAAGAAAGAACAAAGCTTCGGGTCAATATCGCCTGGAGACATGAGGGAGACAAAGGCGATTTTAGGAGAGTCATAAATTCGAACCGCCGGTCGGAATGGTTTACTTGAACTGCTGGCTCGAAAAATAGCATGAACCGGTTTAGTCAAATCGATTGCGATGAAATCAAACCAAACCAGACCGCATGAACAGATGATTTGGTTCGAGCTAAGACTCGGGCCCGACCTCCAACGCCAAATGACCCATTCACCAATGAAAACGTGTCTTCTAAACCTGACAGCTGGCTTTCCCTCGAGTCGCACTCTTTGAATCGTCAGTTGCCCCTGCCATCTGTTACCCTTCTCAACACGCTTTCCCACTTCGACGCGCCTCCAATCTTCATCTTCTCCGACTAAATTTCCGACTATAACCATCTTCATCAGCTCCTTCTTTAGGTGATCCTCCTCTTTCCAGGCTGACATCTCGCCGGACAGCAGAAACCCGGCCTTACTCATCCATCGACTCTTCCCCCTATCAAAGGGGAAAATTTTCCTTCCCAAACTCTTCCTCTGCGTCTGGCTTCCGCTCCTATCAGAGAAGAAACCACCATCACAAAGGGATCTTAACGTCATTTCTCTCACAGGAGCAAACAAAAGCAAGGTGAGTCGGTGTTCCACCATGGAAATCTCGACCCACCCATGACTCAGACTCCGGACAGAACGCATCAAAACCCACCACTTTGCGGCGAAAAACCCACTAACCTCCATAGATTGGACATCAGATTCATCTTCACACAAGCTAGCAAGAAACAACCGCTCTCTAGACGCTAAGGAGAGGGAAAACCTCATTCTGAACGTCCCCTCACTCTGAAGGGAAGACCCTTCCCGATTCTGAGGAAAAACCTCCCAAGCCTGAGGTAAAATACCACCCAAATCTGAGGTAGAAGACCTCCCACAAAAAACTAGCTAAGAAATTTTTAGAGAGAAGCTAGAGCTTCTCTACGGTCTTTTAAAAAACTACCCTAAATATATATGAATTTTCACATTTTTGTGATGGGCTAAATAGACGACACAAATGTACTAAAAAAAAAAAAGACGACACAAAATTTTATTTTGTAAATAAAAATATTAAAAAGTATCTATGCTTTAGTGATATGGTACCTTCGTGTGCGGGGAGTTTTACTTTTTTTTTATATATATTTTTTAACCTTTTTCAAGTTTTTTCTTCTCTTTTCGTTCTCTTTTATTATTTTATAAAATAAAAAATAAATAATGATAAAAGTAATAGCAAGGAGGCATTAATTTGAATCATCCACTTAATATTGTTATTTGTTGATGCTGGATTTTGGTCCTCCGTATATTTGTTTAAGAACCTGAACGTCGTGCCTGCAAAACAGATGAATAAAGCAAGCCATCGGTGTGGTACGAGCCATGTGGACTCCGATGCATAAGTCAGTATCATATGAGTCGGGTTCAAAGTTCATGGTCGAAGGTTAGCTTACCTATGGCATCGTTTTGGAGTCTTCTTATAGGGCACGATTCTTCATGCTTCTGTCCACGACTGCATCTTTCGGGAGTGGGTTTCGTTGAACGACCACAACCATACCCCTGGATGCGTTTTCCTTGCCACCTGGAAAAGGTGGAGGCGACTAAGTCAAATCGGACTCTCCCCTCCCCTCGGGTGGGTCGTCTAGACGTCTGGTTTGTACCTGGTCGTGCTTATGGGTTGGATCCAAATTCGACCCACGCGCACACGTTCAAACGGGTGGGACTCAAGATCTTGCTTTCTCGGCTCCTTTTTGGGCTTTCTCGGGCCTGCCTTTGGGCCTACTGAGACTGGGTCGCGAGCCTAGGGTTACAGCAAAAAATCCTCCTACAATAGTTGCCCCCACTCTTGTATGCCTTGGTGAGACTCATTGAGGCAACGAGAGTAGTTATTGTTGGGCAGCGTGCTGCCATCGTCGTTGTCCTTGTTTTTACGCCACGTATTGATTCCTCCCCCAGCTCTCATGGAAAAACTCTATAAAAGGAATACTTCTCTTTCCTTTTCCACATTCAACCCAAGTTTCTCTATTCCACGGTAAGTTCCTCTGAAAGAGTTTTTATCTTGTTCTTTCAAACGATCTTAACTCTTTTTTTTTAATTTTTTTTATAGAGTTGGTTTTTTATTTTTCTCTATTTTCCTTTGTGGCCTTTGTGAGAGATGGATTATGATCCTGATTATGAGCTTGTGGCTAGCGATGATGTAGATGAGAGTGAGTCAATTGTAGAAGAATCTCGTGACGGTAGCGTTCGGCCATGTTTTGTGAGTGATTCTCAGGTAAAATGCAACAATCGTAGGCCTTTGACATGTGGGACTGATTCTTCTCCTCATGAAGTTTCATGCCTAAGTGAAAGAGATTTTATAAAACTTAGGGAGGATTATAAAATCCCTTCGAATGTTCTTCTACGACTACCGGTTGGGAAGGAGTCGGCCTATAATCCTCCTTGGGTTTGAACTGCAGCTTATGTGATGATGTTGAGACAGGGTCTTCGGTTTCCCATGCTCTCTATTGTCCAGGAATTATTGTGTACGGTGGACTTGGCTCTAGGTCAATTTTCCTCGAATGTGTGGAATATTTTCTTTGGTTGCCTTTGCTTTTGGAATTGCCTTAGTCTAGAGGGTTCTTTTTTAGTTGACGATTTTTTGTCTCTCTATCGTTTTCATGAGAGCCCTGACGTTACGGTGAGCCGCTATGTTTCGCCTTGTAGGAGACGTATTCTTTTTGCCCCTGACTGTGTAAGGAGGTGGCGTCACCAGTGGTTCTTTGTCGGGGGGGGGGGGGGGGTGCTTAGTCCATGCCCCTACTCTTCTAGCGTTACGTCCACCTTTACCGTGGGCGGTAAGGCTTCTCTTATTGAGTACTTTTATGAGGGGTTTTGTTATGTGACTTTTAGCAAAACCATCCCATTGATGGTTAATTTATTGCCGTTTTTTGCGCTACCCCTAACATTTATGTTGTATTGATTACAGTTTGTTGTCGACCGGAGATGTGAGAGCCAGTACGAGAGTTTTACTGCTGGTGTCGATCGTTACCTGTTGAGGAACAAAAAAGTCTGAAGCTTGTGACTTTCCAGTCCCTACTTGCTAACAACCTTCTATTGGGTAAGGGATATTCCCGTCATTTGTTACAATGTCGAGTTGCTCTTTGACAGAACGATTCCACTGCTAATATATTGAACAGTAACTAATTCTTATGCGAAACAAACTTGGAATCACTTACGCGCAAGTATACGCAGTCGGGAATTGCAGCAAGTAATAAGTATGTAAATTATCGATCCCACAGAGATTGATGTCTAGAGCGAATACCACTTAAGTCAGAGTCATGCGAAAAATAAATAAGCATATATTGTTGAGTGGTATGGTTTTGTTTAATAAGATAAATAAAATGCAGAAATAAATACTAATGCATGCGATGAGTAATGTTAACTACGTATTCCTAGAAAAGGCTAAGAGCGCGGACTAGCCAACAAACTCGGCATAGTTCGAGGAAAATTGACTCAGCTTCAGCATCCTCATGTAAGGAAAGCAATCAATTTACAAGGAAAGTATCTAAAATCATTCAGTCCATGCCCTTACTCTTCTACCGTTACGTTCACCTTTACCGTGGGCGGTAAGGCTTCCCTTATTGAGTACTTTTATGAGGGGTTTTGTTATGTGACTTTTAGCAAAACCATCCCATTGATGGTTAATTTATTGCCATTTTTGTGCTACCCCTAACATTTATGTTGTATTGATTACAGTTTGTTGTCGACCGGAGATCTGAGAGCCAGTACGAGAGTTTTACTGCTGGTGTCAAACGTTACCTGTTGAGGAACAAAAAAGTCTGAAGCTTGTGACTTTTCAGTCCTTACTTGCTAACAACCTTCTACCGGGTAAGGGATATTCCCGTCATTTGTTACAATGTCGAGTTGCTCTTTGACCGAACTATTCCACTGCTAATATATTGAACAGTAACTAATTCTTATGCGAAACAAACTTGGAATCACTTAAGCGCAAGTATACGCGGTCGGAAATTGCAGCAAGTAATAAGTATGTAAATTATCGATCCCACAGAGATTGATGTCTAGAGCGAATACCACTTAAGTCAGAGTCATGCAAAATAAATAGGCATATATTGTTGAGTGGTATGGTTTTGTTTAATAAGATAAATAAAATGCATAAATAAATACTAATGCATGCGATGAGTAATGTTAACTACGTATTCCTAGAAAAGGCTAAGAGCGCGGACTAGCCAACAAACTCGGCATAGTTCTAGGAAAATTAACTCAGCACCAGCATCCTCATGTAAGGCAAGCAATCAATTTACAAGGAAAGTATCTAAAATCATTCGGTCCAATTCCTTACTAAATGTAAAACGATAAAAATGGAAATTGCAGAAATAGAAATACTTCCTAAAATTACGAAATCAAATAAAATTTTCCTACTTAAAAACAATTAAATATTGTGTGCAAAGTCAAAGATACCAGATTCTTACATTCCAGGAATGTTGCTAAGCAGATCTGGGCAGAATCTTTGCTCTAATTCTGTCCGACACAGTTCATCCACTTTTTGGCCATATTATAATTTCGGGGGCGACGCCATCTTTGGTCACCTTCTCCTTCATTTCTTCTCCATGCGCCTTAATGCGTAGACCTCCTATCAAACACAACGCTTTTAGGATGTAATTATTTATGCGAAAGCTTGGTCGAGTTGCCCACGTGTTGCTATTTCGACAGATCAATTCCTACGATGCGTGCTTGGTTATGAACGAGAAAAACTCAGATGCCATTGGTGGTGTATTGAGCTTTCCTACGTTGTATTCTTCCTCCTGTAGATGGGTAGAGTCTACCTCTTCCCGTTCGGGTTGATATGTACTTGCATCTACATGTTCATCACCTTTTATGCCCTCATGTTGGCAATTTTCACTTTCAGTTGTATTTTCAAGATTGTTCCTAAAGCTTCCTTCATTGTTCTCCACAACACATTCTGTTTCATCTACTTCTGAAGCTGTTGGGGTAGCGAACCTTGCCCAAGCTTCTTCTTGTTCCCTGTATCGCCGCTCCTACTCTCTTTCTATTTCTACTGCAAGTTGTAGTTCTCTGGCCTCTTGTGCTCTAGCTATTGTGGCTGCTCGTAAATCCTCCCATGAGAGTTCTTTCTCATAGAGCAAATCCTCTCATGACTCTTCTGCTCGCCTACTACTTGCTGCGTAGGTTCCTGCTGGTTCCTACAGAAAGTGTTGGTTCTCATTATGGGGCTGCTGAGGTTCTGATATGATACAACTATCCCTCAACCATTGTGTTCTTCTTAGCTGTTCTTCTTCCTTTGCAGTCATGTCCTTCAGAGACTGGCCAAAAGTATACATGTGATTCCTAGGTTCATGACTCCTAGCATCCCATGTATATCCCCTGTTACTGCGATCTCCTTGCGGATCGAACTGTTGTTGATTGAAGCTGCTGATATGGTCTTCCCAATAGTGCGACTGAAAATCTTCATTCGAACGAAGATGTGCTATGTTAAATTTCTTCACATAGCCTTGTTGCTGTAAGTTGTCTAAATGTACGAATATAGTATTGCATCCATTGCAGATTTGTAAACTGACTAGGCTCCATTAAATAATAGTGGTGATGAGTTGCTCTAAGACTCTATTTCCCTTCTGATCAAATTAGTTTGGACTTCACGTTTTTCCTAAAATAAGAAAGAATCCAATCTTAGACAATTAAGAACTACTCTTCCTTAAGTATATTAACTCTAAATAATCAATCTTCGACAACGACACCAAAAATTTGACTAGACGATTCCACTACTAATATATTGAACAGTAACTAATTCTTATGCGAAACGCATTTGGAATCACTTACACACAAGTATACGCGGTCAAAAACTGCAGCAAGTAATAAGTATGTAAATTATCGATCCCACAGAGATTGATGTCTAGAGCGAATACCACTTAAGTCAGAATCATGTGAAAAACAAATAAGCATATATTGTGAGTGGTGTGGTTTTGTTTAATAAGATAAATAAAATGCAGAAATAAATACTAATACATGCAATGAGTAATGTTAACTACGTATTCCTAGAAAAGGCTAGCCAACAAATGTCTTACTTCCCTAACGATTATCACTTCTGTGACTAATGGTTTATGGGCGAACCAGCTTCCGCTGCGAACACCATACTTATCACAGGGCTACGTAAGCAGTAGTGAGGTTATTCATAACTCCCTAAGTGCCAAACAGCTGTTCATGCAACCTAAAGTAGCATACTAGGTCAACATGCGATTCTTCTTCCGATTCTTCGCAAGGTACATGCGTGGGTAGCTAATCGACGCATCTATGTGTGTGTATATATATATATATATATATATATATATATATAATAAACATTCAGTAGTGTAACATTCAATGACCTACACTCGTAACATGATCTATTCATAAGTAGTCATCATATACTCCTATAACGCAATCATAGCAATAAACACAATATAGAAGTTTAAAAAAGACGATTTTATTAAGACTATGAAATGTTTAAATACTACAACTACTCATAATAAAAATAGTAAATGGAATTGACACGGCTGAAGATGTGTAGTCTCCTTGTCATCAGTTCCCACAACACCACCATTTGCTCCTCTACAGTGGACTCAAGTCTTATCTTTTAGTCCCTCGATCGACTTATGGCCAACTGATCAGCTCAATGGATTCTGCTCCTTGCTTTGGTATTTATAGGGTTAAATTTCGTGATCCGCAAGTAGAGGTGAGCTGTACAAATCATCATTAATGCATATTCCATGATTTTCGTCGGGATTTATTTGATTGTCGCCGCCATGATTGCATAATTGGTTCTCTGATTCTTTCCTCGTATATGAAACTTTGTCCGAACGTATTTTCTTCTTTGGGTTCTACGTCTTTGCGCGATTTGGTCATCGTTCGCATTTTTGTCTTTCCCTCGATGTTGCGCGAAATCCTGCTAAAAATCATTAATCAGGCACAATTATTTTGCGATTTGCGCTAAAGAGCGGATTCATGCTTCTAATGCTACTTTATGAATGCATGCTGATTTTCTACGTTATTTCTCCGTATTTCCTCGAGGAACGCATATATTCTTTACTTAAATATTAAAATAATGTAAACTAAGCATCCTAAAATTAGCTCTCTTTAAGTTGTGACCTTTGTTTATTGATTATGAAAGGTATGGAACAAACTGTGCCTTAAGTTCCAACGGGGGGAGGAGTTGACGGTTTCGACAACCTGACTTATCCAGACTACGGAAGTGTCGAGGTGGAGACCTCTCATTATGCTTTGGGTGTCAAGGACATGAACTGGCTAGGGGACATTCCCGCGGTCTCCTTAAGTATGGGTGGAAGACAGACTCCAGGTACCTGGTTTGTTGGTGACTCTAGCGTAGGGGGGAGCCAAAATTTTGGGCCTAGCGGGTTACCTTCTGACCTTCAGCCGCATCTCGACCAGGAGGATGCTGGTTGGTTTATTGGAATTTCAGAGGTGCCTTTGAGTGTGGGGATAAGTCGATGTTATGACCTAAACCTCACTCGGGTTGACCCGTCCAATAGCCTCGCTTGGATTCTCCTTCCCGGGCAATTGAGGTTCTGTCGTCCTTTATCAAATGGTAGGTCCCTCCCGCCCCTTACCACTACGCGCTGAAACCAATTCATTTTTTGACCGACTCCCTAAGCAGCTGGGATGGCATAGTTTAATCTCGACCTACCATACTCCGTGAGCTGCTTCTCAGTAACCTTACTGAAGGCACTCATATGACTCTCTAGGTTTGCCTTCATTTCGTAACCTTAGCTTATCATTCTTCCACATGTTTTAACGCCCAGTTTCTTTTTCAGGCATGCCTCAAGTTAGTTTATGAGGCTAATCAGCTTGTCAATGAGCTTGCCTATATGCGGAAAGTTTGTGGGTCAAGAGGGGACATTGCTAGGTCTCTTATGCAGGAAGTTGAAAGGCTAAAGAGAGAACTCCGATCTACTGAGGGATCCTTGGCCACTTGCAAGAACAACTTGAAGGAAGCTCAGGCTTCATACGGTCTGGATAGTTGGAACTGGCAGCCGAGGTTGCCACCCACACAAAAGTACAAGCGGAGTTGACAGAGGCTCGAGGTAGGTAAGGAAACGCTGCTGCTCTAGTGAAGGCCTTGAAAAAGACACCCATGTTTGTCACTCTGGCTTAGGAGAATATGAGGAATGGAGTGGCTTGGGCTGTTAAGCAATTTAAGAGGGATCATGTTGCCATCTCGATGGATCACTACCTCTACTTCTTTGACCA
This sequence comes from Sicyos edulis, assembly GCA_036507275.1. Lineage (NCBI taxonomy): Eukaryota > Viridiplantae > Streptophyta > Magnoliopsida > Cucurbitales > Cucurbitaceae > Sicyos > Sicyos edulis. The sequence goes on from CM071853.1 coordinate 9,906,825, forward strand.
GGCTGTTGAGTCGCAGAGGAAGACTGATTCTACTCCGACTGCTCATAGGGTTTCCATTCCTACTCTTGTCTTATCTACTTTGAGTAACGATCAACCTGTTCATGTTCCTTATTATGATGATAGAATATTTTAGGGTGACCCTGAAAGCGATAGCCCGATGACAGAATATGACAGTCGCGTAACTACCTAATCTGCTACCGCTCGTAGTGGTTCAACCCGAGCTGGGTCTGGCAGTCGAGCCCCTCGTTCGAGCTGAATTTTGCGGTGGTGAGGAGTGTGTGACCATCGGTTTCTATCTTCGTGTATTGTCATTTCACAACTTTTTCTGTATGTCTACTGATAACTCTCAAATAGAGAGTTCCTTTAGTCCTTCTAATAGGATGTTTTAACAAAGAATCAGGCATTATTATCAATTTTCCACGCATATAACTATGTATGAATGGGGATTCGAGCTTAAAATGCATTTCATGTAGCTAAGGAGGCTAGGATTAGAAATATTAAGAAAACGTGAGTTTTTGTGTCAAAATGTTAATGTTTGAAGCATTTGTGATCGCATTTCAAGAGCCCCTTGTCTTGTTAATTTCCTGTTATCATTTCAGGTTTTTGGATGTTGTGAAGGCTGAGCAAAGCCTAAATCAGAGGAGTAGAATTGAAGAAAAGAAAAGCCATTTTCAACTGAGCGTCAATGTCTGCAGCATTCGCCCGACAAGAAATAGCAATTTTCTGCAAAAAGCTGCAATTCTGAACAGTGTCAGAAAAGCTTGTATGTGGTGCCACTACTATAAATCAGATCTGGTTGGCCCTGGATTGGAGAGCAAGTCACCATTTTGCCCTAGAATCTCAGCCGTTGATCTATCTTGATGAGGGGAGTGTTTAGACATAATTTTTTTGGAATAAATGAGAGCTTGGAATTCTGAACCAAAGCCAAATTTGGAGAGCTGCTGGGAAGTGACAAAGCTTCATCCGTGTTTTTAGCATTGTTTTTGTGTTTATGCATTTTCCTTTAGAACATTCTTCTTTTCTTTCTTTCTTTTATAGTTCTCGTTCTACCTTCTATATTGTAGTTTTTGAGCTAGGATTTCTGTTGAATGTTCGTTATTAGCTTATTGTAGTTCTTTATGTATTTTGAATTTCATTTCATCTTCTTGTGAGTTGTTTTGAATCACTTCTGTCATTTGGTTATATTTAAGCTGGTTATTCACTGTTCTATTGATATTCTGCTTCATTTCACGAAAACTTCGATTACAAGTTTCTGTTGCATGATATTTACAGAATTCCTACCTTTTGTTTCTGTTTGTTCTAGCCTAACCATGAGCTAAATTCATATAGGTGAGGGTTAAGGGGATGAGTGTGTGACGCATGTATCTCGGGTGAGCATGTAACGACCCAGATTTTCATTCAGGTTCTCCAAGTACGTTCGGTTGTTCATTCAGTGGTTTGGTTGGGCTGTTAGGGCAGTTTAGCCCTTAAGGGCGTTTTGGTCATTTTGCCCTTAGGGGCGGTTTTGTAATTAACTAGGGTTTCAGGGATATTTCTGTCATTCGTTGAGTTCAGCTATTCTTTGGTTTCAGGTTTCCAAGGCAAGTGTTGCTTTCTGTGAAGTTCGAAGGTTGTTCGGTTTAAAAGAGAAAATTAAGTTTTAATTGTGTCCTTGCTGGGATTCGAACAATGGTGGTTTGGAGGGTGGAGTTAAGTCAAATGAGGGTGGGATTTTTTTTCCTTTAATTAAATAAAATAAGAAAAAAAAAAAAAGAGTTAGGGCTTCATCTTTTTCTCTCTCCCTTCCTCTTGGCTGACCACACCTCCATCCTTCCTCTCTTGGCCGATTCTCTCATCTTCATAGCTCATCCTTGCCAATTGCTCCAAACTTCTTGTGGTTTGCTTCAAGATTGAACCTTTACCGAATCCTCAAGCTTTTCCTTCTTGCCGAGATCATTCCCCCTATCCATTGGCGACTTCTTCTCCTCACCTTGCTCTTGTGTGTTACTGAGCTTGGTTCTTGTCGAGATCACTGAGGTGAGTTTTCGTTTAGTCCTAGCCGAGATCCAAAATTGCTTGGTTGGGTGTGTTTTGACCGAGATCCTTTTGTTGCACATGTTTACCCTAGCTGAGATTCATTGTTGCTTGTTTGAGAGTGTTCTAGCCGAGACTACCTTGCTTGCACTTCCTTCATTGGCGAGATCATTTTGCTAGCTTGGAGTTCCTTGGCGAGATCACCAAAGGTGAGGTGTTGTTGTTGTTGATTGTGATTGTGCTAACCGAGATTTACATTGTGGTTTGTTGGTGGTGTTGTGTACTCCTTGACCGAGAGCTACATGGTAGCTTATTGGATGTGTGTTGCATACTCCTTGGCCGAGGCTAGTTGGGTGTGATTGAGGTGTTGCCGAGAAGCTAACTCGTGTTGTTGTTTGTTGTTTGCTTGTGATGCCATAGTCGAGACTTTTTAGGGTTGGACTTAGGAGTTGCTTAGCCTAGACCTCATTGAAGTTGCTTGTTGTGTGGACTAGCTTGCCTTGGCCAAGACCTCCCTTGGAGATTTAGAGCTTGTTTGGGTTTCGGTAAAGCCCTGATTCTTGTTCCGAGTTGGTTGCTTAATTGAATCAACATGAGTTATTAATTATTTGTTGGCTTAATTGTTAGGTTAGCTAGGTTGGTGATCTGCAGCTCAAGGAGCACTCATTTACTGTTAGTTTATCTGCTTGCCTTACAAGTAAGGGTTCCTTACCGGGGTTGTGTGGACCCTGCGCACGATGATGATATCTTCTAGTTTGTTTGTTCTGCATGTTTTATTGTTAGTGGATAGGCTTGTGCAGGTTGGCTGAATTATGAATTATACTGTTAGTGGATAGGTTCGTGCAGGTTTCCTGGATGCTGCTCTGTTAATAATTATGTTCTGATCCTACATGTTTGTTGATCTACTCCTGTCTATTGTATGCCCTAGTTCATATGTTGTGTTTAAGCATGATAGTGGATAAGGTTTCATGGATTGTTTGTTAGGGCTTGCATATAGAATGACGGACTCTGTTAATATTATGTTTCTGTTGTACTCTCTGTTAATGTTAAGCTATGCTAGCTCTAGGTTGTGTAGCAATAGGTGACTCTGTTAAGTTTACCCAGGACTAGCCAAGTGTGTGCTATCCAAGGTTGGCCTAGTGTGTTGCTGATCGGGTTTGCTCAGGACTAGCCTAGTATGTTGCTGTCCCCTATTGGCCCAGTGTGTGCTGACAGGTAAGAGCCCGACTAGCCCAGTGTGTGTTGTCCCTTTGTTGGCCCAGTATGTGATGACCAGATTATCCAGGATTGGCCCAGTGTGTTGCTGATCTCGGGCTAGCCCAGTGTGTGCTGCATGAGTTGCTCAGGACTAGCCCAGTGTGTTGTTGTCCCGGTTGGCCCAGTGTTTGCTGATCAGGTATGAGTAGGACTTGCCCAGTGTGCGCAGCCCAAGACTAGCCCAGTGTGTTGTTGTCCTTTGTTAGCCCAGTGTGTGCTAACCTTGTTTACTGTTTTGATAGAGCTTCAGAGATTACTTAATTGTTTCTCTTGTTTGTTAGCCCAATGTGTGCTGACCCTGTCTAGCTATGAGTATAGACTTTGATGTTGTTCATCCTGATGTTTATACCTATTGAGACTGCCATGTTGTTGTGTATTGCTTGGCTAGGTTGGGGAATTCTTACTGAGTGCTTCTGTACTTACCCTTTATGTGATTTTTTCCACCAGGTAACTTGGCACAACATCGAGGTGGCTAGAGGAGGAGCTGGATGATCATGGGAAAGGTCGTTGCATCTTCTTGTTCTTGCATATTTATGTAGTCGAACTGTTTTACCTAGAACTTGTAATGTTTTTAATTGAACTCTGCCCAGAGGCTAAACCATTTTTAATGTTTTCAGTTTGAGATGTTTTTGGAAACTTGATTATTTTATAATATAGATGTTTGAAATATTCTGTTTTAAGTGGTTTGAAATTGAATTGCATCCTTAAGTAAAGGCCATTTTGGACCATTTAGTGTCGGATCTTTACAAAGCAGTGAGATGTTGGGCTAAGACATAATAGGTGTTTTAATTAAAAACATGATTTGACTCATCATCCATTCATGTTTTCTTGTCATTTCATCTCAAGAGAGAGAGAAGGATTTGAGATAAACTATTCATGTCCATTAGTTTCAATTTTAAGAACTCCTACTTGTTAAAGAGGAAGACTAGAGATAGTCACCTCGCTAGTGCGCATTTCATCGTTCTTAGCTTTGAGTTTAGATGTGAGAGCTCAAGCTCGAAGAGAATGAATGCATCTTAAGAAGAGCATTTGATCACATATTGTGTGGAGTCTGCTTCTCACCATAGTCTTACCCTTAATGCATGTTAATCGTACTCAACCTACCCTTAACCCGAACCTACCTTCTCATTGGAATATTTTGCACTATTTCCAGCATTTACTTGTTGCATCCGTTCTATTACATTAGCAGTTTTATTTCTGTTCTGGAAAATTACTGTTTAAAGTTAGTAGCATTTTTATGTCGCAGTTGAATTAGTTAGTTTAACAGTGTCTTTAGCATTTCTATTGTATTCCTAGGTTGTTAAGGTTTGTGTTTAGTAAAAATTGGCTACCATCAACATTTCCTTTACTTAGAGATTAAACCAGTCCCTGTGGAGATGACTTGTAACTTATCACTTGATAGCAATTGATTGCATATACTTGCGTAGTAATCTGTTCAATGTTTGAAACATTGCATGTTAATTGTGTTATCCGTAGGATTTATCATTTGTTCCTTAGTGGCATTGTATTCTGGCTTATGGGGTGTTATTTTAGCTGTGTAAACTTGTTGTTGGGATACGATAATCTGACTTGTATCGTGTTATGCTTCTTTTCTCATTAATGTGAAATAATAAATAGACCATTGTTGCATATTTGTGGCGTTGTTTGTTAATATGGGATGGGGACCCTTTTTGACTTGGGGTCCCCATTTTGGCATATCGTCCCCTTTTGACATATGGTACTCTTTCGGCCTAGGATCCTCTATTTTGGCATAAGGTCCCTTTTTGGCATGAGTCCCCCTTTTGGCCTAGGGTCCCCCACTTTGGCATAGCTTTTGACATAAGGTACTCTTTCGGCCTAGGGACCATTTTTGACATGGGGTCCCCTATTACCTAAATCGATGGTTTAACCAGGTGTTGCCCCTATTCAAGTATGACTTTGGATGCACATAGAAAAGAATATGCTTTAATTATTTTTATTAACTGATGCATTTATTACATTATTCTTGAATCAACAAAGATCAAAATGAGCTAAACATCCTAGTTTGTAAAATAAAACAAATTGTGACTGGGGTTGCATAAGTTTCACTGGTAGTATCATTTTAGGTGCTCGGCATGCCATGGGTGCTGGGCTTTTGTACCATTGAGTGTTTCTAAGTGATAGGTTCTACTGCGTATGACCCGGGTTACCATGTAAGGCCCCTCCCAATTTGGTCCTAACGACCCATTGTTGGGGTCCTTAGAGTTGGGCAAAATTCTGCAGAGTACCAAGTCGCCCGGCTTGAAGCAACGAACCTTCACCCACGAGTTATAGTATCGAGCCACCCAATTTTTGTACTCAACGACTCTGATTCTTGCCCACTTTCTTCGTTCTTCGAGCAAGTCCAAATTTAGTTCCAAGGACTGATCATTCGTTTCTAGGACGTCTAACAAAGTCCATCTCTACTAGATTTCTGTTTCAACCCCATATGCTAGTGAGTAGGGCGTTTCTCCTATTGAGGTTCTCAAAGTTGTCATGTATGCCCAGAGAACGTTCGAGAGCACCTCAACCTATGCCCCTTGAGATTCTCAAGCTTCGTTTTGAGATTTTTCTTGATTATTTTGTTAACAGCCTCAACTTGACAGTTTGCTTGAGTGTACACTGTGAGGACTAATGGTGACGTATGTTGAGTTCTTGGAAAAAGGTTTGAAATGCAGAATTATCGAACTGTTTTTCGTTATCTGTTATAAGGGTGTGAGGAACTCCAAAGCGACAGACTATGTGTTTCCAAATGAAGCTGGTCACCTTTTTCTCGGTTATGGTAGCTAACGCTTCTACTTCTGGCCATTTCGTGAAATAATCCACTGCCACTACGGCGAACTTCACTTGGCCTTTGGCCTGTGGCATGGGTCCAATAAGGTTTATCCCCCACTGTGTAAAGGGCCATGGACCAACCATACTGGTTAGATTCTCTGGCGGCTAATGGGGTTCATCTGCAAAGCGTTGGCACTTATCGCATGTTTAAGTGAATTTTCAGGCATCATCCAGCATTGTCGGCAAAAAATAACCTAGCCTGATTATCTTATGTGCCAGGGAGCGTGCGCCCCAGTGGTTGCCGCATATGCCCTCATGGATTTCCCTTATAACGTAAGTTGCTTCTTCTGGGTCTAGACAACGAAGCAGGGGGAGGGTATACCCTCGCTTGTATAAATTGCCCCTGTCAAGGATGTATCGTGCGGCATGGTAGCGAAGCCACCTAGCCTCGTTCTTGTCACTAGGCACTGTACTGTGGGCTAAGTATTGAGTGATTGGAGTCATCCAAGTCTGGATCACTTGGGGTGAGGATACATTGTGCACCTCACCTGACTGTACGTTGGCCCCAGTCAAGATTTCTACGGGCACTGACCTTCTGACCTCTGTCTCGAATGAGGCGGCTAACTTGACTAATGAGTCGGCGTTGGCATTTTGAGACCTCGGTATTTGTTTAAACTTGACCCCCTGGAAGGCTGTCATCAAGTCTGTTAACTAACACAAGTAAGCAATCATTTGGGCCTCATTAGCTTGGTATGTTGTTGTAACCTGGTTAACTACAAGTTGAGAGTCAATTTTGATGTTCAGATAAGTGGCTCCCACAACGACTGCTACTTGGAGGCCTGCTATTAGTGCCTCATACCCCGCCTCATTATTAGAAGTTTTGAACATGAAATGGAGGGCGTATTCAAAACGATCTCCCTCTAGGGACTGAAGTAGTAAGCCAGCTCTGCACCCTTTTTTGTTCGAAAACCAGTCTATGTAGAGAACCCATGGTTCAGGTGTTGCCACCCCAAAAACTTCGCCATTGCTTTTTGGTGTGAGCTCTACAATAAAGTCTACCACGGCTTGACATTTGATTGACGTTCTAGCCTGGTATTGGACGTCATACTCGCTGAGCTCCACATCCCATTTCAATAGTCGCCCCGATGTGTCTGGTTTTTGAAGCAACTGTCACAGAGGGTAATTAGTTAGAACCACAATTTAATGCTCATAGAAATAAGGGAAAAGTCATCTTGCCGACATGACCAGAGCTAAGGCTAGCTTTTCTACCTGTGGGTAGCGAGTCTCAACGTCCACCATGGCTTTGCAGGAGAAGTAGAGAGCAGTTGGCAACCCTTTTCTTCTCTAATCAACACAGAACTGACAGCTTTATCTGACACTACAATGTATAGGAATAAGTTTTCCCCAAGGATAGGTTTAGACAGAAGAGGCACCGTGGTAAGGTAGATTTTGAGCTGACTCAAGGGGGTATCACACTCCTCCATCCAGTTAACTCTTCCCTTACATTTCAATGCTTTGAAAAACGGTTGACAATTATTTGTTGCTCGATTAATAAATTGGCTGAGTGCAGCGATCTTCCCGTTTAAGCTCTGAAGCTGCTTTAACGTTTAAAGTGGCTCTAACTTTAACACTGCCTGGATCTTCTCTGGGTTGGCTTTGATTCCTCGTTGATGCACGAGGAAATCGAGGAATTTTCTATATTCTAACCGAACGCGTACTTGTTCGGGTTCAGTTTCATCTGATATTGCCTCAAAGTTTGAAATTCTTGAGACATATCCCTCACGTGCCCTTCTGACAGCTTACTTTTCACCAACATGTCGTTGACGTATACCTCCATGCTTTTCCCTATAAGATGAGAAAACATGCGGTTAACCAAACGTTAATAGGTAGCCACAACATTTTTTAAGCCAAAAGGCATAACGTTGTAACAATATAAACATCGACTGGTCACAAATGACGTCTTTTCCTGGTCTGGGGCATGCATCCAGATTTGGTTGTATCCCGAATATGCAACCATGAATGTCAAGACCTCATGACCGGAGGCGGCATCTACAAGCTGATCTATCCGAGGCAGAGGAAAATTTTCTTTAAGACAAGCCTTGTTGAGGTCAGTGAAGTCGATGTAGGTGCGTCATTTCCAATTAGGCTTTTTAACCACCATGTTGGACAACCACTCAGGGTAATGCACTTCCCTGACAAATCTTGCTCTAAGAAATTTATGCACCTGCTTTGCGATGACCTCGTTTCTTTCGTGGTTGAAGGCCCTGCGTTTTTGTTGAATGGGCTTATGATCCTGATCGATGTTTAGGCGGTGTACCATGACCCTCGGATCTATCCCATGCATTTTTTGAGAGACCAGGCAAATACATCGCTGTTGTTTCGAAGGTACACAATAAGGTTCACCCTATGCTCAGGGCTTAAGCCGGTCCCCATCTGCACCACTTAATTTCCTGATAGCAGGTGCACTGCCTCCAACCGCTCGGAACGCTCTCCTTGGTGATCAACCTCTAGGCCATCGCTGAAGCGATTGATGCATGGCTGCGGTTCTAGGCAACATCCTTCCTCGGGTGCCTCTCCCAATCGGTGGGGTGTGGCCTTTCCCAATGAGATATTTTGCGGGTCGATCTCCACCATTTGAAAATCTAGCAACCTTATTACACCTCGGAGAGCAGTATGGTAGCATTCCTGAAAGATCTATTGTTCTCCCTATATGCACTCTACTCCCGTCGAAGTTAGGAACTTTATCATTTGGTGGTATGTTGACGGTACTAAGCAGAGCTGGTGAATGGTTGGCCTCCCGATGATAGCGTTTTATGTCGAACCATCAGGAACCACTAAAAAGGTTTGTGGTCACCTTCACTGAAGGTTATAGAGAGCTCAATACTTCCTTCGAGGTATATAGTGCTGCCTCCGAACCCAACTAGTGGGGTGGTGCTTGGAGACAACCTCTCGCGCCCCAGTTTCAAAGTGTCGTAAGCTTACAGTGACAGAATGTCGGCTAAACTTCCTCCTGTGATTAATATCCTTCGAACCTTAATGTTGGCCACCGTTAGAGCTACTACCAATGCATCATTGTGGGGTTGATGCAACTTACATGCGTCTGCCGGTAGGAAATTAATGGCGTCATCTACTGCGGCCATGATTCACACCTCCTCAGAGTTTGGTGTTTCCCAAGCCTCTCAAGCACAAACTTTTCTCTTTCAGTTCGAGGCGCCTCCTACTGGACCACCTAGGATGGTGCATATTTCTTGCGGAGGTGGGGAGTCCCCCACATTCTTCTTCTTGCTCATGCTTTCGATGAATCTTTGCTTATTTTCAACATATTCTTTCAACAGCCCCTTTTGGATTAGGGCCTCAATGGTTTTTTTCAAGTCATAACAATCGAAGGTGGCATGCCTGTGATCTCGATGAAATAGACAGTATTTGTCCTTATTACAGCGATGAAATATTGCTTTCAATCTAGCCGACCATTTCAGCGGTTCTTTATCTTGGATCTCCATCAAAATCTGCTCCAAAAGTACCACGGTGGGAGTATATTTTTCAAACTTGCTCAGGGGAAACCCTTTGCTAGCGGGCACTTCTCGGTCACTTGGTCGGTCGTCCAAGTGCCTTTTTCTAGACTCTACCCTATTCGATTCTGCTCTGTCAGCCCTTCGTTCTTTGTCCTTCTGTGCACGTTTGTCATCTAGGGCGCGCCTGGATTTGAGAAGCTCCCTCGCGCTCATATACTTCTGCGCTCGGGTAAGCACCTCTACATAGGTTGTGTGGGCTTTTTTTCCCAGTGACCATAGGAATTTTTCGTCTTTGAACTCGGCGACAATGGTTGTAAGGGCTGCATCATCGATGTACCTTTCCACCTATAATGCTTCGTTGTTGAAGCGAGCCACATATTCTCTCAAGCTTTCGTGACTTCCTTTCCTTACTGTTAGTAAATGGGTAGCTGGTTTTTTCTGATCTCGTCCTCCTAGGAACTGTGTGATGAAAGCCCGGGCCAACTCTCGGAAAGATTTGATTGACTTTTTTAATTGTCGAAACCACCTTCGGGCTGGCCCAGTAAGAGTGAAGGAAAATGCTTGGCATTTGATAGCGTCCCGGACTCCATGAAGCTTCATCCACGACTAGAAAGTATCTAGATGATCGATTAGGTCTTTTGACCCGTCGTAGGCCTTCATGGTTGGAAGTTTAAACTTGGCAGGTACCTTTTCAGCCATAATTTTGTCAGTGAAAGGCGGTTCGACTTGGTCTAAAAGATTGTCCATGTAAGAGCCCCATTTTTCTTTATTAGTATTCTTTTATCAGTTTAAATAAGTGGCTAATTGAAAAGAAGGGCATTTTTGTGAATGTCTTGAGAGTAAAGGGCAGTTTGGTATTCTTTCATGGCTATTTAATTGCACTTTCGCGGATCCCTAGAGCAGCACTGTTCACTCTCGAACCAGGCGCCGTTCCCCTTCCCCTCGCTTTTCCGACCACCAGCTCGCCTTCGCCGGAGGCATTGCAGTCGGGATCGTTTGCGCGCGTGTGTGGCGTCATCTCCGTCGAAGCAGGTCGCGGGTTCGAGCTGTGGCGGCTGCGCTGACACCTTCGATTCGTCGTCCGAAGTCATTTGCTTTGTCGGGCGCGGGTTCGTCGCCGTAAGGGGAGTCGGCCGTCGAGTTCCGGCGTGGTGCGCGCGCGCTGCAAGCGCGAGGTGTATGGTCCGTCATGCGGGAGCGCGGTTGGGTGTCGAGCGGTGTGGGTTGAGGTCGTCGTCGCCGGAAGCATCAGGGGTCTGTTGTCGAGGTCGTAGCGCCACAACCGCCAGTCTCTCGTCGTCGCCGGAGTTGTGGTGAGGTCCATCTTGTCTTCTCACTTTTACTTTTGTTCCTTGAGTTAAGTTGCAAATGGTGGTTAAAGGAAGGAGAAGATGGGTGTTTGGTAAATGGGCTTGTTATTTAAATTGGGTTTAAGGCTATTCTAGTAAGGAATAGGGGGTGTTTGGTTCTGGATCAAGCTTACTTTAATGAGGGATTGGGCTAGTTTGGTTATATGATTAAAGCTATTCAAGTGGAATTTAAGAGTTGTTTGTTTCTAGGTTCAAACTCACTAAAGTGATGGTTTAGGCTTATTTGATTAATGAGTTGGATTTATTTAATTGATGAATAAAAATTTGTTTGGTCTTTGGTTCTTGGATATTCAAGTTGAGATTAATTTATGTTTGGTTATGAGTTTAGGGGTGTTTGGGGTTAAAGGTTGTTTGGATTTGGGGTTTAATAGTATGTGTTTTGAGTTAAATGACAAGTGATGATCGTTTGACTTTTCGTTGACCAGGTTTGCCTCGAGCTAATTCTTGTTCTCCGAGCCAAGTTTGAGGGTCGCGTGGGACCATCAGGACATATTTTTCGAGGGCTCGGAAGTGGTGTTTGGCTTTTGAGAGCTTCCCGTTCACGCTAGAGTGTTGATTGGGAGTTCCAACGATGTAAGGGACCCTTTATCCCTTTTTCGAGGACTCGTGGTTAATACATGTGCGGTTTACTCGCATTAGTTGATTTGTCTACGATTGTAGCATAACCATGTGCATTGTATGTTGCATTTGATTGTATCGAGAGCATATACACTTCATGTTTGTCTTTTGTATAACTAGTGATGCATGGATCATGTACGTATGCTTGATATGGTCGAGTTGCACGTGGTTGCATGATTGTCGTGATATGGACTTGCATGATGTTTGATGCACGACTTTATGCCTCGTTTGGACCCAAACGAGTCGCATGAAGATCGGATAGAGGAGACTAGTAGGTGGGTGTGGACGAAGAGATTCGGGCGCACACCCTAGCGTGAGGTGATATTCTCTCGCTCCGCAGACTCCCGTGGATGGTCGGCCGCCGAGCTCACGCCCTGGATGGTTTCTACTAGTAGCCTAGGCTCTCTCCAGGTAGGTGGTATGGGCTTGATATGGTTCCTTGGTGATTGGTGTGGCACCACCTCTCACCGTGAGTACGAGGCCTAGGGCCAATAGGTTGCTCGACTCACCAGTTCCCTCTGGAGTAGGATGCCAAATTGCTCTCGAGTCAGAGGACTCTTGTGAGCTTTTGGGTCTAGGGTCTACGATTCTTAGACCGCTCTACGTGGTGCTCGTCAAGGACGAGGTTTCTTGACCTAACACCCAGGAGCTTGGGTTTTGTACACCCTTTGGTGATGTTCTTTGATCATACTTGTTTGCTGATGTTAGTATTCTTGTGCATGTCTGTTCCCGTGCTGGGAAAGCCTTACTGAGTTTGCAAAAACTCACCCTTTCCACTGTGGAATCCCCACAGGTACTACTAGACTGTACCGAGATGGATGATCGACGAAGCTGGAGATGACCATGGGACCCGCTGCATCACTCTGTGTAGAGTCTTTTAATTTATTCTTTCTGCATGAACTATTTAGGGGCATGATAAGTGGAATCTGTTTTACTGAGCTTTTATGTTTTGATTTTGGGTACCCTATAACTGTTTAATGGATTGATGGTTTTACGAACTTGTTCTTCTAAGTTGTTTAAAAGGAGTTTGGTTTTAAATGTACATGTCCGAGATGTCGAGTACTATTTTCATGCATTTATAGCTAAGGACTTAGGTTTAGACCCTTGTTGGGTCGGGTCCTTACAATTGGTATCAGAGCTCAGAGTCATAGATTTTGTAGACTAGCTTACATCGTAAGCTGTTGTTTTGGTCCCCATGGTCTCAGCTGCCGATCGACATCAGGTATTCTAGTAGGGAGGTTAAGATTTTGTAGCATGTTTAGTATGATTAGCCTCGTTGTATTGCATTGCATTATTTTCTTGTGCTACCTGTCTAATATCCTCAACAGGCCAACGGGGACTGAGTTGTTCTAGGATTCCCTTGCAGACTCTTCCTATGTCTGAGAGAGTCACCAGAAGCGCAGCCAAGGGCAGAGGTCGTGGTAGGGGCCGACCTGCAGCAGGTCGAGTGCCAGTCCCAGAGGCGAGCCCTCGGGTGGTGAGACGAGCTAGACGTACTCCTGAGGTGAGAGTGGATGATTCAGCTAGTGGTGTGCCGCCGGTGGTAACGTTTAGCCCAGAGATGCTAGTGGCTATGGAGAGCATGATGTGGGGTGTTGCCCGAGAGGTCCTTCGTGATTCTAGTCATGTTCCGGATCAGGCACCGGTAGTTCCACCAAAGATTGCACCGTAGTCCCACTGGAGGGTCAGGTGTCAGCGGGAGTAGTCGGTGTCTCACGAGAACACCACGATTGTCAGGGACTTCAAGAAGTGGGGGCCAGATCTCTTTGATGGAAAGTCAGTTTGCCCGATTGATGCTCAGATGTGGTTATCTTCCATCGAGACTACCTTCCACCACATGGAGTGCCCCGAGCATCAGAAAGTTAGATGTGCTGTTTTTGCCCTGAGAGATGAGGCCCAGGTTTGGTGGAAGTCAGAGGTTGAGCTTCGTTTAGGTGATGAACCACCAGTCTCATGGAACGAGTTCAAGTTCTTTGTTTCTCGAGATGTACTTTTCTACGGCGGCAAAGCGGGCTCACATCACAGAGTTCACTACCATCAAGCAGGGGGAGGATGACGTAACAAAGTATGAGAGGAGGTTCAGCAAGCTTGCCTTGTATGCAAAGACCTTGATTACTTCAGAGGCGGTGAAGATTGACTATTTCATTGCTGGACTTAACCCGAAGATCCGAGGTGATGTGGATGCCCATAACCCAACCAGTTTTAGAGCTTGTGTGCAGTTGGCCAAGAAGATTGATGACAAGTTTAGGGATGGAGCTTCGTCTCTCAAGGTTGCAGGTGCCAAAGAAAATGGCAAGAGGAAGTTCGAAGCTCTCAGATCGTCTGGATCTGGAAGCCACCAGCAGAGGTCGGGGTTTAATAAGTTCAAGGGCCAGAGGTCAGAGCAGAAGTTCCAGAGGGCTGAGGCCCGCACTCCTAGAGATTGTAAGAGTTGTGGAAAGAGTCACTTCGGTATGTGTGAATCCGGAAAGAAGATATGTTATAAGTGTGGCAAAGAGGGCCACTTTGCTAGAGCTTGTACGCAAGGGGGTCCACAATACTGGTCGAGGCGGTGAGGTTAAACCTCAGCAGCAAGGCAGAGTGTATGCCACTACTCGTCAGGAGGCAGATGCTTCGGCCGATGCAGTCACAGGTACCTTGCCTATCCTTGGACACCTTGCATTCGTTTTGTTTGATTCTGGCTCCACGCATTCATTCATTTCTGCATCTTTTGTGAGCACTGCTGGTTTAGATTTGGAACCTCTGGGGTTCGAGTTGAGTGTCGCCACTCCGGCTGGGGTGAGCATGACAGCTTGCGATAAGGTTAAGGCCTGCAAGCTGGCCGTGTCTGGGGAATCGTTGGAGGTCACACTCATAGTTTTGCCTATGAGTGAGTTCGATGTGATTCTCGGGATGGAGTGGTTATCGAGAGAACCACGCCATGATCGATTGTAGCGCGCAGGAAGTAATTTTGATCGTCCGGAGGGCCCAACTTCAAGTTTAGAGGCGAGAGAAGCGGGGAGAGCCTCCGTTGGTTTCACCTTAAAAGTAAGGAAGTTGTTATCTAAGGGAGCTTGGGCTTTTACGGCCTGTCCTCGGTGGGTGGTGAGTCTTTGAGTTGGCGATTAGTTGGTCCCCATAGTTCGTGAGTTTATCGATGTGTTTCCAAAAGATCTACCAGGATTGTCGCCACCCCGAGCGATGAGACTTTGCAATCGAGCTTGAACCGGGACCATCCCTATCTCTAAGGCACCGTATAGGATGGCCCCAGTAGGAGTTAAAAGAGCTTAAGGCTCATTTGCAAGAGTTGATTGATAGTGGGTTCATTCGCCTAGTGTGTCCCCGTGGAAACTCAGTGTTGTTCGTTAAGAAGAAAGATGGATCCATGAGGTTGTGCATTGACTATCGCGAGCTCAATAAGGTGACAATTAAGAACAAATACCCATTGCCTAGGATCGATGACTTGTTTGATCGACTTCAAGGTGCGGTGTTTTGAAGATTGACTTGCGCTCGGTTACCACCAATTGAGGATCGGGGAAGAAGATATTCCTAAAGATGACTTTCGGATCTCGTTATGGGCACTATGAGTTCGTGGTGATGTCGTTTGGTTTGACGAATGCCCCGCGGCATTCATGGACTTGATGAATAGGGTGTTCGGAGACTTTACGGACAAGTTTGTGATTGTGTTTGTAGATGATATCTTGATCTACTCTAGGTCCGAGTCGACCATGAGGAGCACCTAAGGAGAGTTTTGCTAGCACTTGAGAGAATAAGTTGTATGCTAAATTTTCTAAGTGTGAGTTTTGGCTCGATTCGCGTGGGCCTTTTGGGTCATGTGGTTTCCGGCAAGGAATTTTAGTAGATCCTGCTAAGATAGACGCAGAGTGAGCGGATGGGTCGGCCGACGTCCGTTGCCGAGGTGAGGAGCTTCTTGGGTTTGGTGGCTACTACTGACGCGATTTGTCGAGGTTTCTCGAAATTTGTTTGGGCCGTTGACTCGATTGACTAAGAAAGGGCAAGCTTTCGTATGGTCGAGGAGGATTGCGAGGCCGGCTTTGTTGAGTTGAAGAGACGTTTGACTTCCACCTGATCTTATGCATGCGCGGAGGGGTCCGACGGGTTCGTAGTTTCTGACGCGCCCAAGAGGGGCTTGGGTTGTGTTTTGATGCAGAAGGGAAGGTGATAGCATATGCATCCCGTCGGCTTAAGCCGTATGAGAAAAACTACCCAACTCACGACCTCGAGTTGGCAGCGGTGGTTTTTGCGTTAAAAATTTGGAGACACTACTTGTATGGAGTAAAGATTCAGATTTTCACGGACCACAAGAGTTTGAAGTACTTCTTCACCCAGAAAGAGCTAAATATGAGGCAGCGTAGGTGGTTGGAGTGGTAAAAGATTATGATTGCGAGATTCTTTACCACCGGGTAAAGCGAATGTGGTCATTGATGCCTTGAGTAGAAAAATCTCTCATTCAAAGAAGCCTTTGGTCGTGTCCCGAGTTCCATTGCAGTATCAATTTTCTCGAGCAGAGATAGCATGGGTCCAGGGCATCACCGCGAGGTTAGCGCAGTTAACCGTATATCCGACTCTGAGGCAGAGGATTGTAGAGGGTCAACAGAGTGACCACGGGGCGTTAGTCCTATTTGCCAGGGCACATGCCGAGGAAAGCGATGGCCCGTCGATTTCCTCGATGAAATTTGCAGTTTAGACAGAGGTTGGTTGTGCCTTACGATGCCGAGATCCGTGCACAGGTTGTTGTCAGAGGCTCATAGTTCGCCGCTTGCTTGGCACCCCGGGGGTACCAAGATGTACCAAGACCTAAAAAAGTCGTTTTGGTGGAACAATATGAAAAGGGATATCACTGAGTTTGTCAGGAAATGCTTAACCTGTCAGCAAGTAAAGGCACCGAGGCAGAAGCCTGCAGGTTTGTTACAACCCTTAAGCATTCCAGAGTGGAAATGGGACGACGTTTCTATGGATTATATCACCGGACTACCTAGGACGCCGAGAGGTTTCACCGTGATATTGGTGGTTGTGGATAGGTTGACTAAGAGTGCTCATTTCATCCCCGGGATGTTTGATTATTCTGTTGAAAAATGGGCGCGTTTGTACTTGGAGCAAATTGTGAGGTATCATGGGGTCCCTGTGAGTATAGTTTCAGACAGAGATGCTCGTTTCACTTCACGCTTCTGGAAGAGCCTTCAGGAAGGTCTTGGAACCACTTGTAAGTTTAGTACAGCTTTCCACCCACAGACAGATGGACAGACCGAGAGGGTCAATCAGATCTTGGAAGACATGTTGAGGGCTTGTGTGCTAGACTTTCAAGGCAGTTGGGATAAGTGGTTATATTTGATGGAATTTGCATACAACAACAGTTACCAGTCCACTATCCAAATGGCTCCTTTCGAGGCACTATATGGGAGGAAATGTAGATCACCTGTCCATTGGGACGAGGTTGGGGAAAGAAAGTTGTTGGGTCCTGAGTTGTTGCAATTGACTAATGAAGCAGTTCAGAAGATTCGGGCTAAGATGCTTACTGCTCAGAGTCGTCAGAAAAGTTATGCCGATACTCGTCGCAGAAATCTTGAATTCGAGGTTGGGAATCATGTGTTTCTAAAAGTGGCACCGATGCGGGAATCCTGAGATTTGGGAGAAAAGGGAAGTTGAGTCCGAGATTCGTTGGGCCATTTGAGATCCTTGAGAGGATTGGTGCAGTAGCTTATCGTCTAGCGTTGCCTCCTTCGTTATCGGCAGTTCATGATGTGTTCCATGTTTCTATGCTTCGTCAGTATGTGCATGACCCATCACATGTTGTGGACCACGAGCCTTTGGGGTTAAATGCAGACTTGTCTTATGAAGAGAAGCCGGTGCAGGTCTTGGATCGAGACCGTAAGGTTCTGAGGAACCGCGAGATCGCTCTTGTGAAAGTGTTGTGGAGAAATCAGAAGGTTGAGGAAGCCACCTGGGAACGAGAGGATGACATGCGTACTCGTTTTCCGGGGTTGTTTGTGCCTTAGCCAACCTTCGAGGACGAAGGTTCCCTAAGGGGGGAATGTTGTAAGAGCCCCATTTTTCTTTATTAGTATTCTTTTATCAGTTTAAATAAGTGGCTAATTGAAAAGAAGGGCATTTTTGTGAATGTCTTGAGAGTAAAGGGCAGTTTGGTATTCTTTCATGGCTATTTAATTGCACTTTCGCGGATCCCTAGAGCAGCACTGTTCACTCTCGAACCAGGCACCGTTCCCCTTCCCCTCGCTTTTCCGACCACCAGCTCGCCTTCGCCGGAGGCATTGCAGTCGGGATCGTTTGCGCGCGTGTGTGGCGTCATCTCCGTCGAAGCAGGTCGCGGGTTCGAGCTGTGGCGGCTGCGCTGACACCTTCGATTCGTCGTCCGAGTCGCTGCTGTCGGGGCGCGGGTTCGTCGTAGCGGGGGAGTCGGCCGTCGAGTTCCGGCGTGGTGCGCGCGTGCAAGCTCGGCGTGAGCTGTGCGGGTCTGTTGCGGGAGCGCGGTTGGGTGTCGAGCGGTGTGGGTTGAGGTCGTCGTCGCCGGAAGCATCAGGGGTCCGTTGTCGAGGTCGTAGCGCCACAACCGCCAGTCTCTCGTCGTCGCCGGAGTTGTGGTGAGGTCCATCTTGTCTTCTCACTTTTACTTTTGTTCCTTGAGTTAAGTTGCAAATGGTGGTTAAAGGAAGGAGAAGATGGGTGTTTGGTAAATGGGCTTGTTATTTAAATTGGGTTTAAGGCTATTCTAGTAAGGAATAGGGGGTGTTTGGTTCTGGATCAAGCTTACTTTAATGAGGGATTGGGCTAGTTTGGTTATATGATTAAAGCTATTCAAGTGGAATTTAAGAGTTGTTTGTTTCTAGGTTCAAACTCACTAAAGTGATGGTTTAGGCTTATTTGATTAATGAGTTGGATTTATTTAATTGATGAATAAGAAATTTGTTTTGGTCTTTGGTTCTTGGATATTCAAGTTGAGATTAATTTATGTTTGGTTATGAGTTTAGGGGTGTTTGGGGTTAAAGGTTGTTTGGATTTGGGGGTTTAATAGTATGTGTTTTGAGTTAAATGACAAGTGATGATCGTTTGACTTTTCGTTGACCAGGTTTGCCTCGAGCTAATTCTTGTTCTCCGAGCCAAGTTTGAGGGTCGCGTGGGACCATCAGGACATATTTTTCGAGGGCTCGGAAGTGGTGTTTGGCTTTTGAGAGCTTCCCGTTCACGCTAGAGTGTTGATTGGGAGTTCCACTGATGTAAGGGACCCTTTATCCCTTTTTCGAGGACCTGTGGTTAATACATGTGCCGGTTTACTCGCATTAGTTGATTTGTCTGATTGTAGCATAACCATGTGCATTGTATGTTGCATTTGATTGTATCGAGAGCATATACACTTCATGTTTGTCTTTTGTATAACTAGTGATGCATGGATCATGTACGTATGCTTGATATGGTCGAGTTGCACGTGGTTGCATGATTGTCGTGATATGGACTTGCATGATGTTTGATGCACGACTTTATGCCTCGTTTGGACCCAAACGAGTCATGAAGATCGGATAGAGGAGACTAGTAGGTGGGTGTGGACGAAGAGATTCGGGCGCACACCCTAGCGTGAGGTGATATTCTCTCGCTCCGCAGGACTTCCGTGGATGGTCGGCCGGCCAGGCTCACGGCCCTGGATGGTTTCTACTAGTAGCCTAGGCTCTCTCCAGGTAGGTGGTATGGGCTTGATATGGTTCCTTGGTGATTGGTGTGGCACCACCTCTCACCGTGAGTACGAGGCCTAGGGCCAATAGGTTGCTCGACTCACCGGTTCCTCTGGAGTAGGATGCCAAATTGCTCTCGAGTCGGGAGGACTCTTGTGAGCTTTTGGGTCTAGGGTCTACGATTCTTAGACCGCTCTACGTGGTGCTCGTCAAGGACGAGGTTTCTTGACCTAACACCCAGGAGCTTGGGTTTTGTACACCCTTTGGTGATGTTGCTGATCATACTTGTTTGCTGATGTTAGTATTCTTGTGCATGTCTGTTCCCGTGCTGGGAAAGCCTTACTGAGTTTGCAAAAACTCACCCTTTCCACTGTGGAATCCCCACAGGTACTACTAGACTGTACCGAGATGGATGATCGACGAAGCTGGAGATGACCATGGGACCCGCTGCATCACTCTGTGTAGAGTCTTTTAATTTATTCTTTCTGCATGAACTATTTAGGGGCATGATAAGTGGAATCATTTCTTGAGCTTTTATGTTTTGATTTTGGGTACCCTATAAGCGCATTTAATGGATTGATGGTTTTTCTGAACTTGTTCTTCTAAGTTGTTTAAAAGGAGTTTGGTTTTAAATGTACATGTCCGAGATGTCGAGTACTATTTTCATGCATTTATAGCTAAGGACTTAGGTTTAGACCCTTGTTGGGTCGGGTCCTTACAGTCCAAGTCGAGGTCGTCTTGGTCATTTGCTCTCTACATGTCTCCCAATTGGTTTGGGAGTTGCCATAGCTCAGCAGCCCAAGGATGGCTTTCAACTTCCTAGTCTCGCAGATCTTTCCTTCGGAGGTTTATCAGGGCTCGAAGTTCAGTCCCCATGTCTGATTCCTCTGCCCTTACCAACGTAGGTCAGGGCATTTGCTCAATTTTTGTCGTTTGTGGAGCTAATCTAAAAGCAAGGTACCTACTGGACATAGGCCTAGTCCAGGTAGGTTCGGGGTGCCCCCTCCTTCTATCATTTCCCCCGAGAACTAATCGCTCTACGAGTCTTTGGTGAGGTGTCATGGTCTCTGTAAGTTCTCCTACCGTTGGGGCCTTTCCCTTAGTCGGGTCGCGTACAAGTGAAGGAGCTTCTGAGAGAGGTTATGGGTCATGGCCTGCACGTTGATGCGTAGTGTTCGACCTCGTGGTGACCTGTCTCCCAACAGTTCGGCATTTTTCTCTAGTAGTGGGCTCTTCCTTAGGAAGGGGTCGTGCCCTTATTCGCGGTTCGCCTCTAGCCTGAGGGTCAGTCTCGTTTCGAGGCAGGATCCTTGTCGAGGGTATATCTCTGCCTACTGCAACGAAAGTTGGGGGTCGATTGATTAATTTATGCAACTAAGTGATGTTTTCGGCCATCTCTTGTACTTTTCGCTCAAGTGCAGCCACCTTTGGGTCCTCCAAGTTCTTCATCATTAGTCTTTGTTCCACTTCGACCGCAGGTTGGGTCTCTGGGTTTTCCACCACATCGTGCCGGGTGGGTACCCTTCTAGGGGCTCTCTCGTTATCAGATTCCCCGTCGTTCACATGGTTACTGTGACTCGCGCTATTCATCCTTCAGTCCGAACTTTGACGTTTTGCAGCTTACCCTTGGATAGAACATGTATCGTCCCCACAGACTGCACCAACTGTTCATACCATATTTTGGTCCTCCGTATCAACGATGAATTTTTTTAAGAACCGGAACGTCGTGCCTGCAAAACAAATGAATAAAGCTGGCCATCAGTGTGGTACAAGCCACGTGGACTCCGATGCCTAAGTCAGTATCGTGTGAGTCGGGTTCAAAGTTTTAGGTCGAAGGTTAGCTTACTTGTGGCATCGTTTTGAAGTTTTCTTATAGGGCACGATTCCCCATGCTTTTATCCACGACCTCATCTTTCGGGAGTGGGTTTCGTTGAATGACCACAACCATAACCCTGGATGCGCTTTCCTTGCCACCTGGAAAAGGTGGAGGCGACTAAGTTGAATCGGACTCTCCCCTCCCCTCGGGTGGGCTATTTGGACATTTGGTTTTTACCCAGTCGTGCTTATGTGCTGGATCTGAATCCGACCCACGAGCACAGGTTCAAACGGGCTGGACGTACGTTCGACCCGCACTTGCACACGTGCAAGGAGGCTTTAATTTGAATCATCCATTTTAATATTGTTATTGAACCCAAAAAAGAAAATTGAGATCATGGTTTATCCCTACCTTAATTATTGTAGAATTTATAAAAAGAAAAAAAGTTAATCTGTATTTTTAAATTTTTTTTAAAAAAACTTTGATAAATAAATATATATATATATTAAATATTTATTTGTATTCTTATTTTTCGTCTATAATATAACCACTAAATTTTCAATTTAAAAAAATAATAAAAATAAAAAACTGGAAGATTTAAAATAATAAGGTGAGCAATATGTTACCTAAAATAATCATAAAAGTGATATTTTGTTATTTATTTTATGTTTGATATATTATTTTTAAACATTATAATGAAAAATGCCAAATTTATAATAACCCGTTGGAAATGCCATTGAAAGGGTTTATAGAATGACAATTCAACATAATCTCGTTCATTCTTCTGAATCAAATGATTGGTAAAATTTAATTAATTATGATGAGGGTTGATGAAAATTATAAAAAGACATGGAAAAGAAATAGTAATATAGTGGCATCATATATAACATGGTAAGAGTAGGCATCACCTATATTTTGAAGCTCACGCATGTATCTCAATTTATGCCACATTTGACTTCTTTTTTTGGTACAAGAACAATAAATTGTGCCTCAAATTAAATTGTTGGTAATAAGTTTGAATATCAAATATAGTTGAGTTTAAAAAAAAAATCATAGAAATTCAACTCCATATCAAAAATTTCATACAAATTAGTTATTGATGTTAAAAATTCAATTGACGAAAAGAGTAGTATTCGAGTGGCACATGTATCACATAACTATTTGGTTACGACTTCGAGACCCAAAAGTATTGTTGAATTAAAAAGAAATTTTTAAAATTCAATAGAATTATTCTAATTTAAGAGAAATTTAGCTCGTTTATGTTTTTCAAGAAAATAAATTATAAAATATAGTATTTTTAACCAGTTTGGAAATTACGAATCAAAACGTTATAACATTAAAGGTTGTATTGTCAAATATCACTAATTGGTGTGGTTTGAAAGAAAAAAAATATTTATTACATTCTATAATTAAATAATGATAAATTGTCTTGAATAATCAGTTTTGAAAAATATTTACAAATCTAGTTCGTTTTTAAAGAATTTACAAATGTATTTTTGGAAATAACATTAATTAATAATAATTTTCAATAACGACAAATCTATCCTCCCTCTACCTAATTAGAGTTTTCCATAATGTTTTGAGTTGTCGTCATTTTTATCAAAATTTTTAGACCTAAATCAACCCCTACCATGGATGCCAAGCTTTCGAGGTTGAAGACGTATTTCTTCAAAGCAGTGAATCGATGCCAGAGTAACGTTATTTTTTTCACTAGAGAATAATACTTTCCATGTCGTAATCGTGTATATTTCACACAGAGACAAATGGAAGCATGTTTCCGAAGATGGCGAGTTGAAATCGGTTAATATTTGACAATTTTTGTGCCGCTACCACTGAAAATCGCAATAATTGAAGATAAAGGCCAAATCAAAACCCTAATTTTTGTCCTTCAAGAGTTTCAATAATATTGTATTAATAATAAATACTTTCAAAATAATTAATACATATTGTATTTATAATAAATACTATATTTATAACAGTCGTTTTTTTTAAATAAACTAGCATCATATTAGTATATGTATCATTCAATAATAAATAAATATTGTATTCTACATGAACACTTTGAATATGCACATCAAAATATTTAAAAACAGTATTAATAATCTTATAAATATAGTATTAATATTAATCAATTTTATTAATATTGGTAATAATAATAAATACGATAATTTTAAGGTGTATTTACATAATTATGTTATTGTTAGTACGACATAAATACCTTGTATATGCATCTCTATAATACTCTTGTAGATACCATATTTTGGTATTTTATTTTTATTTTATTTTTCCTTTTCCCTTTTCTCGATTTTAAAATAAATTAAATTGAAAATATCTTTTTGGTTTTACAAAAATGTTTTATTTTAAAATTATCTAAAATGGAAAAAGAAAAAAAAATTCTTACAACCTCCCCTTACATAGTCAAATCACTCCCCTAATTATTCTCTTACCCATACCCACAAGTCCACAATCATAAAATCTCTCCCCTACACTCCCCACATTCCTACATTTGTTAGGAAAAAAAGTTCACACTTTATAGTATAAATAGTAGGAAAAAACAACAGGAAAGGGGAACAGGAAAAGAACAAGAGAAAAAAACCAAGAAAAAAGAATACAGAGAAAAAAAACACAGAGAAGAAGAGAGAAAAAGGAAAGCGAGTTTAAAATTGAGAATTTAAAAGGGAAACGATTCGGCCACACCTCAGAAGTTAACACAAGTATCGGGGTCCCAACAAATCAACTTCCTCATTTCAGAGTAAGTAAGGTGAGAGTTTAGATTTGCATTTTCCTTTTTCTCTGTACAATATATATAGTTCCGTTTTTATGTATCATCCAGTCACTTTTTTTTAGATATTAAGTTATGGCAGATTTTAATGATTTAACTTATAATTTAAATGTAGATGTATGAATATAATCTTGAATTATGGAAAAAAATATAGTTGAATCAGGATTATGCCATATATTTTCCCCTAAATTGTGATTAAATTATGGTTTTGGGAAGCATTCTTTTTTTTTTTTTGCCACTCAAATGATAATATTGTGGTAAATCATACAATCTATTGTTTATTCTGTAAATCCTGCGGTAATTTTGAATATTGAGAGTTTTTAGTATGATTTCTTTTATCATTTATTTATTTATTTTAATATGATTGGTTTTATTTAAATTTGGTTTAAATTTGTTATTTTTAATTGTTTAAATTTCATAATATAGTTCAATGTTGAATTGGTATGAAATGTTTATTTAATTTCAATTAATTGAATTGTTATTTAAAATAAGATTTTATGTTGATTATGAGATTACATTATGGTATAGCTATTTTGAGGCATGATTAGTATAATGTGAATTCTAGCTTGTTTGACAGTTTCTATTGTATCTAAATTATGATTCATATGTGGCAATTATGATTAATTTGTTACAATTTTAAAGTACAATGAAATTCGTATCGACTTCAATTTGGAATTATGACGAATTCTTATGAATATTCAGGCTACATAATCCAATTCCAATTATTTTAATATGTTCTCTCATGACATGTGGTTTAATTATGAAATTTATTGCAATGTAACATGTTAGTTTAATCTTGAAATTCGAATTAACATGTGGCTATAATATTGTCAGTTTGGTTGTAGTTACATGTTTATTGAATTAATGTTGTCTATTTGGACTTTAATTCAAACCATGTTATTTAATTTATGATTTATCTGTATCAGTTGGTTAATATCGATTGTTTGATTGTCAAACATTGAGTTTGAAAATTTTAATAATCCAACTAGTCATCTAAATAAGATTATAATTGACATTATTTTTTTTAAAAAAATAACAATTCTTTTTTTTCTTTTATTTATCTTTTTTATGGAAAATTCAATTTCATGTTTTCAAATCAATTAATGAGTCTTAATAAAATTGGTCAAATGTAGTTCTTTTGACAATTCTGTCTAGGCTGGAGTTTTTAAATATTTGTAGAGAATATCCTTACTTGGAATTGACCTCAGAATTAAATTACCCAACTTTTATCTGGCTTCATTACTTTTTTTTTCATAAATTCAAGATTGGATTTCTGAAATAAGAACCCTTCAATTGTCTCAATTTACCATTTTCAAAAATTGAATTTCTGAAATAAGAACCCTTCAATTTTTTATTTTATTTTTTATTTTTTCATTTTATTGTTTTCAAATTGGATTTGTGAAATAAGAACCCTCCAATATTTCTAAAGTTTGTTTTCAAAATTGAATTTCTGAATTAAGAACCCTCCAATTATTTTCAAATTATTTTAAAATTTCAAGATTTGATTTTTGAAATAACAACTCTCCAATTTTCTAAATTTACCATTTTCAAAAATTGAATTTCTGAAATAAGAACCCTTCAATTTTTTATTTTTGCATTTTACTGTTTTCGAAATTGGATTTTTGAAATAAGAACCCTCCAATTTTTCTCAATTTTTGTTTTCAAAATTGAATTTCTGAAATAAAAATCCTTCAATTTTCTCCAAGTTGTTATTTTCAAAATTGGATTTCTAAAATAAGAACCCTCCACTTTTTCTCAAGTTGTTTCCAAAGTTGGATTTCTGAGATAAGAACCCTTCAACTTTTCTCAATTTACCGTTTTCAAAAAATGAATTTCTGAAATAAGAACTCTTCAATTTTCCTTATTTTTTAAAATTGGATTTCTGAAATAAGAACTCTTCGTTTTAAATCTTCAATCCATTTTTTTTTTTTTAAACTTTAGAATTTGTTTTAAATTAAATTTTAAATTGAAAGTAGTGTCTTCTTTTTGAGTTTCTTTCGAAACTCCAAAAATACATGAAATTTTCCTAAACTTATTTTCGTTTGAAATAAACATTTTTTAGGGAATTTAGTAGTGTTTCTTTCTTAGATAACATTCTAAGGAATACATGAAATTTCTCAAAACAAATTCGATGATGGATCATTAGTTAATATTTGTTTTCTAATGTTCTTGAGTGAGGAGTTTATTTTGAAATTCAAAGTAAATTCCAATAATTTTCCTAATGGCCTAGAGCCACTCATATTTATTAATTCATGTTTATTCGATAAATTTGAATTAATATCATTTGGGACATTAAAAAATAAAATACAAAAATATTTTCTTTTCATTTTTTCTAAATAATAAGATAATTTTAAAATAAAATGTAGTAACCATTTTTCTAAAATGGGTGTTGTAGGGGTGCTAACACCTTCCCTACACTCAATAGACTCCCGAACTTTAAATCTGATTTTGTAGACCTTTTTTTTATTTTTATGGGTGACCAATCACCCGCTACATGATTGGTGGCGACTCCAAACCTCTCACCTCGAAAGAGACCCTTAGGGACGGATGTCGGTCGCTCCGTGTCGCGATGACGTTGCGACAACTCTATTTATAATTAATACCATATTAGTAGTAGGTATAGTTCAATTACAAATAAATATTGTATTTTACATGAATGTCTTGAAAATCATAAATAATTTATTCTAACCAATACCGTATTAGTCGTACGTACGTGTAACGGTCCGGGTTTTCGTTATGGTTCTACAGTTATGTTTATCAGTTCGGTTAGTTCGTTGGGTCGTTATTACGGTTTTAGCCTTTAGGGTTATTTTGGTAAATTCACCCTTAAAGTCAATTTTATAATTTAATAAGCTTTGATGTTATATTTGTGATTTCATGGTATTTGGGGTTAGACTTGAATTTTGGGAGTTATTGTCAAGTGACAAAAAGGGTTGCGTTTAATCGATCAATTTTCTCATTCGAAGCACTTTTCATCATTTCGTTCAGAAAAAAGCCAGAGATAACTCTAGAACCTTTTTCCCTTCATCGCTCTTCCTCTTATCAATTTCTATCGTACATTGTTCATCAATTTCTGCCGTTCACTATTCCACCGTTCGGGATCGCTGGGTAAATCCTATTTTTTCCCTGTATTCCTATTCAGGTGATTAGAATGATAATTATTAATTATTTAGTATTATTATTCTTAGGTTGGGAATTATTCATGTTGGTTATCAGTAGCTCAAGGAGCATTAGTGTTTATTCTGTATTGATATCAGGTAAGGACTTCTAGCCTAGGTTGTGATGACCCTTTGCTTACATTGTTGATTGTATCTCTGTTTATATGTGATATTGACTTCCAGCATGTTTAGCTAGATAATTGTATGATGTGCGATAACTTGACTGATAGGGTGTTGGCATGTAGCTCGATTATGTTATGTAATGTAGTATCCTGATAGGATGGTCAGTGTTATTGAATGATGAACATGTTGTATTTTGACTAGTGCTTAGCATGTAGCACTCTTAGATCTTAGTTGTTCGGTTGTCATCATCTAAAGGCTGAAAGGACAAGACGTATAGTTGTCCTCATGGGTTGGGATCGATGAGGATTGATTTTCGCCCCCGGCAGTCAGGGATTAAGATGCGATGCAGTTCCCCAGCGAAGTCTAGTTTGTAACCTGCTAGAGCGGATCTTTTCCCTAGTGTAAGCCTGCTCATGGAATGATCCTTAGCTTCAGGCGTTAGATGTGAACATGAGCCACAATTGGGTGTCGAGGGTCTCCCACCATCTTTGGATCAGTGGACCCCTTTCCTTATAGTTAGTCATGTGTACCTGAAACGGCGTAGTTTGTGCAGGCCTACATTTACCCTGATTTGTAGCAGCATGCAGTGTGCACCCACACGCATTAGATACCGAGAGGACGGATGTAAAAGCCCGACCCGAATGGGGTTCTAAAGTAGGCCTTTACTTCAATGCATGCAAATAGAAATACATAAAAATGACCCAATCAGGGGTCGGATTGAAAAAACTATTCAAACATAAGAGTGGAAAACATTAAAACAAACTTAACATTCATTTACAAAACAGTGACTGATCAGTACTTTTCTTAAAACATAAAATAGTACAAAATATAAGTTTTTCCTACAGACCAAAATCCATGTACATGCTGTATTCAAAACAAAACAAAGTAAGACACGACAGAGTGTCAGCAGCATCCATGATCTCGACCACCTCCGCTAGCCGCCTCGGTCTTTGTTCCAAGTTACGTGGAAAAACCACAAAATAAGGGTGAGTAGCAATTACTCGGTAAGAATCCCCAACCGGGAGTGCGATACGATGCAATCAATCATCCGGCAACCTAGTACACATGCAATGAGATATCAACACGGATCTTAGCTCAACGAGCTTATAAGGCAAATCGGAGTCTTCGGAAGTCTCCTACTTAGGCCTAATGATTGGTTCTCATAACCAATCCCAGGACATCACCGAGGTCTCTTTCACTCGGGGCATTGATCAGCTCAAAAACCGATCCCAAGGATGTCCTCAAGGGCCTCTTGCCCTTGCTACAAATCTGGACTTAAGGGAGAGTACCCGAAGTCTGGCTCTAAAGCTGGAAGAAATGGTGTACTCACGACATTAGCACGGGGAGCTCTCCGAGGCAAGCAACTAACGCAGCGTGTGCTTGCACACCGCATCTTTGCTGCAACCGGCGTAAATGTGGGGGCCTAAGGACAAACTACGCGGGCGGTAAGCATGCCTATGACTCGGAAGCGGTGTCATCGATCACGATGGCGAGACCCTCGACGCTCATCTATGCAGCCTGAACCACCGACCTGAAGCTAAGAACCGGCCAAGGTAGGCTTACACCGTTGGCGGGGTTCCGCTCTAGCAGGCTACAAACTAGGCTTATGCCGATGTGGGTAGCTAAATCCACATCGGCGGGGAAGCAATACGTTATCTTTGCGCGCACTTTACTCCCGACCGGGGACAGTATGCGTTATGTCCACTCTCGGCCTGCGGATGATGACAAACCCTACTTTACTAACTAAAGTGCGGAGTGAAAGATTCTGGCTAACATACATAATAGGCGTCAATCATACATATCCTAGCATGGTACTATGAACTTAAAGCGGGAATCTCGAGCATCTTTGGAAGAACAAACCTAGCATGGCACTAACATGTACAAACGACCAAACATGCTAGCAAGAATTCAATTACAAGTTGTCCTATCCACTAACATGCTCATAAAAGTAACAGCATACAAGTCACAATCACGAAAGCATCGCGAGGTCCACACAACCCCGATAAAGAATCCTTACACGGAAATAAGCAGAGAATAATAACTATCACGACCAACAAACAACCTTTGAGCCTCAATCAAATCTCGAACAACCTAAGCATTACAATAAAACACCCAATTTCATTACAAATCAACGACCAATCAACTCGGGACCCAAAGAAGGAAAAGGCTGGGAATTACCAATCGAGAAAACACTCGGCTCGGCCAAACCAACTCGGTGGCGGTATCGGCGGCAAAGAAAAGGGGGTGGGCATCTTTGGCGCGACAGGAGGCTCTCGGTTGGCTGTTCTGCTCAGCTGAGCTTCAGCCCGCGCGTGGCCAGCTCAGCGGGAAGCTCGGCTGGGCGCGTCGGGCGCGGGACGAGCTCTGAGGAGCGCGATGGCGCGCCGGCGAGGCTCAGCTAGGCAAAAGGCACGCGAGTGAGGCGCGACGCTTCTGAGGACGCGATGGCGCCCGGCGAGGCTTGGACGGCACACACACAGGCGACGAGGAAGGCGCGGGCGCGCTCGCACGATGCGGGTGGGGTGGGCGAGCTAGGGACGGCCTTGGTCGACGCCAGCCTGGGGTGGCTCGGCGTGGTGGTGCGGTGGCTAAGCGGCCCAGGCGAGCAGGGGGCTCGGGGCTGGCTAGGGGTCGGGTGTGGGTGAGAGAGAGAGAAGGAAATAAAACACATGGGAAAAATGGGGGGATTTTTCTTATTTATTTAATATTTCATACTTATCCCAAAAATGCCTTAAAATCCATTTAAATAAATCCCTAAAAATCCCATTTTTGGCTTCCTCTTCGAGACCCGGCTGAAGCGATCTTTTCCAATAATAAAACTCACTTAATAAATCACTAAGGCAAAGGTTCAAATCCCAAATCTTGACTGGGGAGCAAAAGACCAAAATACCCCTAAGGGTTAAAATGTTCTAACGGCCCAACCGATGCCCTAATACTGAACCGAGAGTACCTGGAAGACCGGAATGGAAATCTGGGTCGTTACAACGGATCTCTCGGGCTGATGTCGTTAGTACATCTTTCCATCCTGTCTAGAGAAACACATCTTTTTTTAGACAGTCTAGAGAAACACACTTGGGGACTCGCTCAAGTGTCTGAATCAGCATAGAGAGCTGATCACTTAGTCGAAGTTAGTGACTCTCGAGGTACTGGGAGTTATGTTGATAACTCATTCTGAGATCTGTTAGTTGATTGTAGAGATGTCAATTTTCCCCGCGAAAATCCCCAATTAGGCGGGGAATGGGGCCGGGGACGGGAGAGAAAAAATTCTCGTTACCTATACGAGACCGGGGACGGGGATTATATTCCCCGTCCCGGATCCCCGCCCTGTTTATCTTTTTTAAAAAAATATTTTTTCTTAAGTCTAACCATTTAATTTTCAAATAAATATATATTTGTTGATGATATTATCTATACATATGAATAATTTCTTTGATAATTAACATTATAGTTGAACCTTACAGATATTTTCTAAAAAAATCTATTTTTTTTTAATTTTTCATTCAAAAAATATATAAAAAATTTAAAAGGAAAAAATTGAAAAAAAATCATCACAAGGAACCTGATCCTCGAGAAAAAAAAAATGGGAATTTTTTCGGGGACGAGGAAGTCATTCCCCGGCCCCGTCCCATGGACATCTCTAGTTGACTGTAATGCATGTATGCTAGGATGCTAGATGATGTGATGTATGTGTATTGTACCCGGTTGGAGGTTCTTACTGAGTACCTCCGTACTCACCCTTATTTCTGTAGTTTTCCACCAAGTAACTTGGGACAGGACCAGGATGGCTAGAGGAGAAGCTGACTGATCATGGGAGATTGCTATTCAGTTTATTTATTTATTTGTTGTCTTGATTCAACATGTATGATAGGAACTGAAACATCATTGATTTCATTTATTGAACTTTTTTAATAATCTCTAACCAGAGGCATTAACACTATTTTATGACGTTTTTTAGGGAATTGTTTCCAGTTGAATAAAGAGTCGTTTGTTTTCAGTTATTTTATTGTTATAGTTGTTTTAAATTCATGCATGTGGAGTAAGAACTGGGTCTATGACTGTTTTAGAAGTCGGGGTCTTCTAGTAAGACCATATTATTATAATACCCGGTATATAGTTTTGGGAGTTCTATCTTTCATTAATAAAAAGTAATTGCGAATATTGTGTTAATTATTAATATGGTATTACTAAACAAAATTGGAGGGTATTTTTGTAAATAATTCTATCTTCATTTTGTAAGTTGTAGAGTTGTAGATGAGGTGTTGGCGAACTTCGATCATCTCGTCGACAAGAGTCACTAAACAACGAGCTAAACTTCAAGTTTAGGTACTCTCAGATCTAGGATTTATAGTCAATTTTGAGCTTAGATCGACGATTTGAAGATTAAAACGGGAATGGATTTATCACGAGCAAAGTCGCGAAGAGCAGGCGAGGTTCCTAGATTGAAGTTCATGGTTCTACACGCGAACCAAAGCTCGACGGCAACGCAAATGGAGTTCCGACAAGAACCCACGAGTTACCTTCAAAATTTGATGAAGAAACTGGTGACATGGGGTGGGTTGAGTTTCTTGCGCACACTGAATGCGGGAGGGGATATTTTTTCCCTTTACTATTAAAATGAATTTCTTTAATTAAAAACACAAACTACTTTTGCTAAATTATTTACTTTTACCTATATTTGTAGTTATTTTCTAAATTTGGCTTAATTCTAAACAAAGTCCTTAAATAATTTATAAAAAGTGATATTTATTTATTTCCTTTGATCTTTTATAGCTGTATTTGTTTTTCTTATTGTCAACAAGAGAATGGTGGAGTGAAACTAAATATTGTTTAATGATAATTTTGAACTTTTTTTTATTTTTCTTTTCAAATTATAAACAACTAAAAAAAAATCAAATTAGAAATAAAATTTAAGAAAAAAGTTTAATCCTAACATTTAGGAAAATATTTATAGATTTGAAGTCAAAGTATGTTTAAATTTTTTTTAAAAATAATAATAAAAACAAACTCGAGCATGGAGCATTCTCAAAGCTCTGCTAATCGTTATTCCAAATACACCAACACTATATCGCCACGTTATTTAGCACGGTTCATTATAAAATCCTCATTTTTCAAATTTATAGTTTCTATTAACTTAGTTTGATGCAATTATTTTATTTCTTACTTTTCTTCAATCGATGCATGACCTAAACTTTTCATGCCTCCATTTACCATCCAATTCGAGCCACATTTTACTATTTTTTTTCCTATTTTTTAGTTAAAAATCAACTACATACTCAAATTGGACCATGACAAGATAGATCATGTCTAGCTCTCAAGACACAAGATTATAATTTATGAAATCAAAATTAACTGTCTTACTTTTTTTTTAACAATGATGTTAGTTTTATAACTTCAAATTAATTCAAATATTTTGATGATAACAAAATCAATTTTTGTACTGACTATTTTAGTGTTTCAAAGATTCTATGTTGTAGATCTCGAAAAGAGGATTCCAACGCATCTTGAATCGTCTGAATCGGAGCTCAAACAAGGAAGATATGAACAAAACAAGAGTGGCGAAAAAAATACTCATATAGACAAAAACTGAATTTTCTTATTATTTTCTACCATGTTTGATCTAAAATTCTTCACATCTCCTATCTATTGAATCTCAACCATCAATACCTTTTACCTTAATCCAATGACCACATTTCATCCCATCTTGATTAAATCTCACACATCCATTATTTTTACCCTAAATCAAATGGTCCTATTTTAATCTTATCTTCATTCAAATATCTTGCATCAACCTTCCAAGAGCCACTTCCAACAAGCCTCCAAATTTCCAAGTTCTCAAAAAGTGTTCTCTCAAATTACTTCTCACATATTCTTCAAACGGCGTAGTTCATTTTTTTGTGAGAGTGTTCTTGTTTTTGTATCAATTTGTGTATTTTACCTACAATAGGCAATTTGTGTGAGATCCATTTTTTTTCTTTGGGATTTGTATTAAGGTGTGGGATGCACCTGGGTTGTGTGAAAATTAAATTGGTTTGATCATGAACCATTGAAAAAGATTTGGATTTCTCTTTAACTTAAGAAAAGGAGGGTCGTGTAGATTTCGATCTCACCCGTTTAAAAGATCATCAATAAAATACCCAAAAAGAGATCTTGGGGAGTGGAGTAGGAATTCCAAATTACTATAAACTTCGGTGTCTTCTTTCCCTTATCTTTTATTTTTCGCAATTTTATTTCACATATTATTTTAATGTTCATGGAATAGGACTTGCAATTGTATTTTTAATTTAACAAAGTTAGATTTTTTAAAAAAAGAACATATTAGGAGACAACTCTATTTACCCCTCTAATGTGCTTAAAGATCCTACCAATGAAATATTATACTTTATTTGGTTTTAACCTGCCTTATCATGTTTAAAGTTGAAACTTACCAACATTGAATTATTTTGTATTATAGCTGTTTTTAAGGAAATTGTACTAGTAAAAATTATAATTAGAGAGAGAGAAATGCTTTTATTTTCTGTTTTTTTCAAGATTGATTCTAAAAAGGGAAAAAACATTTACCACGTGATGCATGTGCATATGATATTTCAAAAAAGGAAATGTGCTTGTATTCGTAAAATTGTGCAGATGATATGACATCCACATGATTTAAATCATTGTTTAAAAAAAATGATTTAAATCATTATGAAGGTCTCAAATACCCAAAAAAAATTATTAATTTGATTCATAGTGATATTAGTTAATTTTTTATCAATTTTTTATATTCAAATATTATATAATCATGCTGAATTGTCCCATTAAAATAATTGAGACTAAGTAAAGTTCATTTATAGTCGATATATATATATTCTATGTTCAAGCAACCATCAATTATAAATAATTCCATTATTTAGAAAAAAATCATAAATAATATCATGTGAATAAAAAAAAGTTATAAATAATCAAAACATAAATATTTCAATTCACTCTTGAACAACATCAAATAGTACATGAATGTATTAATTTATTTTTATATCCTATCAAACTCTATAAGGTGTCAAAGAAATACGTATTAATACTAAAAATAACAAAAAAAGATTTCACGTCCCTCCTTTGACTTTAGCCTAAAATATTCATTTTGTACCGTAAATTTACATTTCGTTCTTAGAACTCAATAAATATTTATTTATTGCGTTCTTATAAAAAAAAAGGGTAAATTTTTATTTCATTATAACTTATTAGAGATTTAAATCTTTATACTTCGTGAACATAATTAAAAGCACATAATAATGTAGGATTTTGTTAGTCTCCTCCCCCAATTTATACTTAAAAAAAAATCTGCAATTCTGAGTTATCATCCTCATTATACTAGACAAAATTTATCACTGCTCAATAAATTTTTAAAGGCCTTTCAAACTCTTGTATAAGACGTTTCAAGAAAGTTGGACCAAAAGAGTGTTTTAAATCATGCTATTGAAGATTTCGGCTACTTAAAGCTATGAAACTAGTTATTTTGTAACAAAGGAATATAAGATGGATGTTTCTTGCTCTATATATATAAATTTCGTGCCAATAAGAGTATTCACATGAATCCAAGTTGAACTCAAAAATAGAAAGGAAAGAAATACATATATTTTGCAATTTCCACAAATCCACATCAACTATTGATAATAAATGTACATACTCCATAGCTTCATAACTTTATTAAATTAAAAAAACCACACATAAAGCAAAGGATCATGCTCCATTTGTCTCAAATGAAACTAACCTTTGATGTTATTACATATTCCACGCATCAACTGTATCTGTTCCTCCATCATGATTTTAGGTCCCTAAATTTCACCAACACATAAGATTTCAAAGGGTTATTCAAAAAAATTAATTGCTAGGAACGTGTTTGAGAGTGATTTTGAAATGATAAGTATCACTTTTGTCGTGTCATTAACAGAAGTGATGGCATTCCAAAATCACTAAAACATGTCCTCAATCCTGAGCACAAAATGCAAAATATATAAAAGAAAAAGTTCAGTTTAGGCCTCTACTTGAGTGGGCTAGTTTTTTACGCAAGAGTGGTAAATTATGCATTATTTTTATATATCCGTGAGTGTTCAGGTTGGCGTAGGCACACATCGACTAATCTCATGAAAGAATTGTCTTACTACCTTGTTTATATTCGTGTGTGCGTATGAGCTTATGATTACTTCGACTATTTTCACGAAACAACCATTTGGTTGTTAATAAAATTTGTAAGAGATTAATTTCTAAGTATGTGCCCATCGTTTAACAAACTCCTAAAAAACTAAAAACGGCTTCAGATGTACTCAAACAACGTAGAGCACATCCAGCTCACACAAAATTCTTGCTCACTTTGGGCTAAATCATATGTTACACGTGATGAAGAGAATCAAAGGAATATAAGTAAAAGATGGTAAGAAAAGAGCAATTCTGAACTGTTGTGATTTCCCAAAATAGCAACGAAGTAAGACTCAAACCTCCAAAGCACTAGGGTGTGTTTGGACTCCCGTTTATGTAAATGGCCGAGTTGGTTATAATAACCCAATCGATGTTTGCCCCACCGTTTATTATAAACAGTGGTTACCTAAACCTGCGTGCCCATTTATCTAAACCTACGTGTCCGTTTATCTACACCTTACATATATTACTTTTTGTTACATAATCAGCCCCTCAAACATGATTTATCATAATCTATGTTATAATAACTTGTCTCTCGGACACCATTTATAATAACCCACCATTTATCATAACCTTCCATCTATAATAACCAAACCGGTGCTTCAAACGTACCCTAGAAGTTTTCAAACAAACTATTTACTCAGCCAGGACAAAATCCTAGTTATTTGTGAAATCCAAGTTAACTGGACCTCCAATGAGGACTCCTTGTTTAGCTCCTTATCCCATGTTTTTGCACCAAGTTCCCAACAACATTTTGCCAAACTAGTAATTGCCATTACAGGGTATTGACCATTCAAACTCTAATACGGTATTTTGAAACCTTGAATGAGAATTACACACTCCTTTATCAACCATTTTATTATTTTATTTTCACTTTCATAAATCAAGCTTATAAATACTACTCACATGCCCATTCATGTGTTTATGCTTTTTAAAACAAGAAAATTCTTTAAGAACTTAAAACATAACTTAAAAGCCCAAATTGTAATTGATTTTAATTTGGAAGTTGAAGCAAACCATTTTCTTTTACATCCACGAGTGTCCCAGACAATTTGCATCTCAACTATTCTCAAAAGACAACCATCCGATTCTACAATCTTTGGTTGTCGAGGAAATCGGTAGAAAATTAATTTTTAGATAGGCGATCATCAAATATTACGGCTATGACTACTTAGTTCCACAAAGCACTCTTATCCACTAGGTCAAAGCATGATGGTTAAGATAGTTCTCATAAACATTAAAATGCAGTATAGATGGGTAAGATTGAAGTATCATGATAATGCAGGAAGAAGAAAGCAAATTGATTACCAAGAAAACTAAGCAGAGGAGTCCCCAACAAGCTTGAACTCTTGAAGCTGCTTGAAATTCTCCCACAGTTTGACCCAGATCTTGGCTTCATAAACCTTCTTCTGACCACCATCACTAACCTCAACAGTTATGTGATACACTGTGCCAGAAACCACCTGTTCCTTCACTTTCACAACCTTACTAAATTCCAGAAGCGCATTCTGCATACAGAAATGTTTCCAATCAGAATTTCAAGCAAAAATGATTTCACCACACCAGTAGAAGAACAGCTGGAAAAACCATCACATGAACCCTAAACAATTTACATAAAAAATCATTTTCGTGCAGGACCTCAAATTACAAAAGAAAACCTTGTCGTAAATCGCGATCCCTAATCCGATCCATTCTTCTCCCGTCTCATAAACTATCGCCGAAAATCGATACAAATACTCTTAAGATAAACGCAGAAATGGCACAATAAACCTCAATCTAACGACGAATCCACAAAATTGGGGCTAAAACATAAAACCTAATTCAAAAATTTCCAAAAATGAAAGGCAAAACCGAACCTCTTTCTTGTTGTGTTCTTCGACGGCGAAACGAGCAAGATCATCAGCCTCGACGCTGTTTTGGCTTGTAGGCACTTCCTTCACACCTCCGACGAGCGCCATTACGATCTTCTCGAATTAGCAAGAAGAAAGAGAGATTGATGGATGAATTAGATTGATCCTGTTCTTGGTTCAAACACTTCCGTTTTATAGATTTTTGAAAGCGACGAACATTGATTGGTCTTCTGAATCGTCATGGGCGTTCTCCGTGAATGATGCAGCGTCTGCAACACGGTCGGCTTTTTTTTATTATTTGCAGTATATTATTATTGGCTTATCCAGCTTTCCTTACTTCATTAGAAAACAAGGAATATTTTTTTTGGTAAATCATATAAAATGTCTAAATCTTACCAATTATTTGGAGAAATTTCTAAATTATAAAATATTAAATGCATATCTCTTTTTTATTTTATGGTAGGAGAGATAAAATTTTAATTCCATTTACCCTTCCGAATTTAATACGATTTATGAAAATTAAAATCAACATCCTACCCACCATTTTAGGATCCATGCAAAATTGAATAAACAAAATTGAGCCCCATTTTTAAGATGTAGTTTTTCTTCCCCCAATTGTGCAACCACATTTCTTCATTTTTGTTTGTATCACATTCCAGATCAACCAATTGCCTCCACCTCCATCTTTGATAGGCTAACATTCACAAGTCCATTTTTCACGGTTTTCCAAATTTTTCATCCACCATTTTTTTTTCCATTTTACCCTATCACTATATTTGTTCATACTCCCATCATCAATTCCTGATCTCTATTTTCTCTATCAATTTTCAGGGGTTAGTAAGCTTCCATTTTTTCAATTTCAAATGGATGTTACAATGGTCACGGTCGTCTTTAATGGCAAATGGGATGAGGGAGACATTTACTCCGAACTACACAACAGTCGTGGTTGGTATCACGCACAACACTTCCATATCCCTACTAATATCGGCTATCGAGGAAAAGTTGGTTTTGGACAAAAACTAAAAAATCATAAGCATCTCACTATATAAAGACGGGGCACACAAGGAAACGTCAAAGATATTGAAGGATGACAGGGACGTCCAATGGATGTACAACGGAATTGTTGGTGGCATGTACAGCGACTGCTACCTCTTAGCGGACATCGTCCAAACACGTATGGAGATGTACATCATAGACTTAACTGGGGGTACCACTGTGTTAATGGCAGGTGCAATGTTCCTGAATAAAGATGAATTGAAGAAGTAGAGTTTTCAATACAAGACGGTGAAGTCTAGTCCCAAACAATTTACGATATGTTGCATTCACGTGACATGTAATTGGTATATTCGCGCATGAGTGTTCATGAATGACACCCTATTGGGTAATTAGGAAGTTTGTCGATTGGAAGCTCGACAGAAGAGGGAGAAGTGGAGGTGAATTTTCTTTGGTACAACAAAACTTTTTCAGATTGATGGAAGTGAAAATGACGGGAAGACCGAGCTTCCCATGGGTATGTGTTTCGACCGTTCGGCTCCAATATTGAAATTGATGAAAAAAAAATTAAGTATTGTAGCGGCGACAGGTACATGTTTTACTATTTTATCATTTACATTATATTTTTGGAAACTTGGGGCCCTAGATGGATGTACTGACATGGACATAGTATGTACTTGTGTTCAGCTCGGTGGAAGGAATTTTTTTTTTCAAAATTTAATATATTTTTATAAAATAAATCAAAATCTAATATCTTTTTAAAAATATTAGATTTTGAATTATTGGGGTTGTACCTGATGGCTTGAACAAAGATATTGGGGCTGTTTGTTTGACATATTCAGGTAGGATTTAGTTTTAGGGTGTGTTTGGGCCTGTTTATGTAAACGACCTGATTGGTTATAATAACTCAATCGATGTTTTCCCCACCGTTTATTATAAATGATGATTACCTAAACTTGTGTGTGCATTTATCTAAATCTACGTGTTCGTTTATCTAACCTTACATATATTACTTTTTGTTACATAACCACTGCCTCAAAAATCGTTTATCATAATCATGTTATAATAACTTGCCTCTCAAACACCATTTATAATAACTCACTGTTTATCATGATTCGCCGCTTATAATAACCTTCTGTCTATCATAACCAAACCGGTGCTCCAAACGCACCCTTAGGATTTATTAACTTCTTCTCGAAAACCTACCTCCAAACGAGTTTTTACTATTTCCTCTTCATTTTACTTTTAAAAATAACTCTCAATTTTAATTACTCAATCATTTCTAATTACTCATTTTTAATCATTTATTTTAACAATAAAAATAACTCATTTTTTATTATTTCTTTTTTAACTACTAAGTGCTCATTTTAAATTTACATCCAATAAGGTTTTATCTCTAACTTATTGTAAAGACCAGACTCGAAAGAGGTCCTAACCTAGGCCTTTACCTCAATGCATGCTTTTAAAACTTAAACATGTTATGCAAGATTGTCATCCAGATTCTGAATAAAATGTAAAACTTGCAACCATTCATTTAACAAACAATTATAAAACATCCTGAAACCTGTCTCTGTTTCCAAGCACCTGTTCCAAGCTAAAAACAGTTCAAACATACTCTGATCAGAGATTTTATTTCAAAACATTCAGTTCCAAATTAGTTCAATAAAAGACAGAATCTAGATACAATCCAAAAACATTCTAAGGGCTTTGTGCCCAACTACATGCATTCAGAGATAAAAAACATAAAGCATAAACTCAGAGTTTGTAAAACAATAGGATTCCATGATCAGCAGCTCCTCCTTCAGCCATCCTGTCTCGCGCCCTGGTTACCAGTGGAACCCACAAAAATAAGGGTGAGTAACGAATTACTCAGTAAGAATCCCCAACCGGGGTACAATACGATACAACTGGTCATCTAGTAGAATGTACGCAAGCTATCAATACGAGCACAGAAAAGAGCACATCACTTTATTCCATACACAAATACAACAGATGCCATTTTACGGTCTTACTCCGAGAACTACATCGAAACTCGGTACTCTACGAGAAACTAGTCTCGGCCTCAGCTTTACTACTACTGTCGATATGAAAGGTGCACTGAACTCAAGATCCCAAGGAGCTCCGATCGGTATTGAATAATGGCGTGTGCGCGCGCACCGCATGCTCACCGCAAACCGAGGGGTGTCTTTGGGTCTAAGACATACCGCACGGTCCAAAGACGCATGCCTAAAAGAATCTCTGGATCGGTGTCACTGAACATAGTGGTGTGAGACCAGGAAACTATGACTATGTCAGCCTGTACCACCGCACCTGAGGCTAAGGAACCGTCCATGGTAGGCTTACACCAGGAACCGGTCCTTGCCCTATCAGGCGATAATCAAGGGCTACGCTCAATACGCTGAGGTCGTGTCGACTACCGGGGACAAGGCAAGGCCTCGTCATTCCCCCGACCGTTGGGGCATTTAACAGTCTGCCACCCTCACCCAAGATTACAACTGGGCTTCCGTTAGTGTTAGCTAAACCCTAACGACGGATCAAGGATGGAGTATTGCCTCGCACGTCCCTGCCACGGATGCAAGTTACTTTATGCATCCTCACCCGAATGATGCTACCTATCAGAATACTATGCTATAAACAACTAACAACAAAACATACCACACACATGCTTAGAAGAATCAACGAACCTAGCATGGTACTACGAACAGAACAGAATACGAACATGCCAGAACAGAACAACCTAGCATGGAACTAACATGAGAATAAACACGAGAATCATGCCAGTCGGAATTCAGAACAAAGCACCTAACAACTAAACATGCTGGTAATCATAAACAAACATACAAACAACAATCACAGAAATATCGCAGGGCCCACACAACTCTGGTAAGAAATCCTTACCTGAATCGAAAGACAAACAAACACACAAGTGGACTCCCGAGCTGCAAATGAACACGAGCTAGCTAACGGAACCCTAACAAACAAACAGTAATTACATCACTAACAATAGGCCCTAAATAAAATACAACAGAAGCTCGGCTCGATCGGAAGCAACTCACACAACTCGGCCAAGCACCAGGGGTGTCTCGGGTGCAAGGCACACGGTAGGGAGCTGGCGTGCGGACGAGCTGCAGGGCTCGGCAAGGGTGTGCGGCATGGGGCGAGCGATGGACTGCTGCTACGCTGCTGGGCAGGGCGCGGGAGTGCGTGTGGCTGCGATGGGCGAGCGGCGACGTGCGATCGAGCGGCTGCGCTCACGTGTGAAGGGGCTGCGATGCGGGCGTGCGGGTGATCGAGTGCGAGGCTGCGACGTGCGACTGCGGCTGCGACTGCGAGGGGCTATGATCGGTGATGGGCAGGCTGCGGGCGAGCGGCTGGGCGGCAAGGGCTGTTCTTGGCTGGCAAATCACACACACACACACACACAAATCCACCGGCCAAGAAATCGACAACACACGAGAAGGGAGAAATGCACAAGAAGAACCACTTACCCGGAAGGAACGATCGACGAGAACTTTCGGGAGATGAAGGAATCGCCAAGCACAAGAGGGAGAGGGAGAGAAGCTGTAACAGCCCAGTTTCCTATTCCAGTTTTCGAGGTGCCTTCGGGTCAAGATTCGGTTGTTTGGTTGGGTCTTAGAGCTGTTTGGACCCTCGGGGGTATTTTGGTCTTTTGGCTCCCCGGGCAGGATTTGTGGTTTTCAGGGCTTCGAGGTAGCTCCTGCCTTTGTCGAGGCTTGTTTGTTGGTGGCTGCGAGTCTCGAGGTGTTTGGGCTAGTCGGTTGGATGCTCGATTGTGGTTTGGGCTTTGTCAAAGTGATGGTTGGTTGTGTGCTTCCTTTGGGATTCGAGCCCGGGCCCTTAGTGTTGCTTTGGGAGTTGGATTTAAGTGAGTTTTATTTATTGGAAAAGATTGCTTCGGTCGGGTCTCGAAGGAGGAAGCCGGGAAATGGGATTTTAAGGTTTTGTTTTGGATAAAAATGGATAAGGTTGGATTAAATGGATAAAATCCCTATTTTCCTTTTTATTTTCCATTTTCCTTTTCTTTTCCAAATTCCTTTTCTTTTCTTTTTATTTTTCTCTTTTCTCTCTCTCTCTCTCTCTCTCTCTCTCTCTCCCCGAGCCCCCCTCCCAGCCCGAGCAGCCCCAGCCCTTGGTCGCTCGAGCCCCAGCTCGCCGAGCCCAGCCCCCGCGCGCCCTCGCCCAGCCTCGAGCCACGTCGCCTAACGTCGCCCAGCCCGCGCGCCCTCGCCCTGCCCTGGTCCGTGTCGCCCAGCTGCGCACTGTGCCAAGCCGCGCACAGTGCCACGTCGTGTCGCCCGTGTCGGCCAGATCGCGCGTCCTATAGCCCGACGCGTCGTGTCGCTCGCGCCCGCGCGCCGTCCCCTGTGCCGAGCTGCGCCGCGCGCCATCGCCCAACTGAGAAAGCGCCCTCGCCCGCGCGCCCAGTGTCGCCTCAGCGCCCGTCCGCGCGCAGCTCGCGCCCAGCGCCCAGCCTGCGCCTTACGCACCCGATTCTTTGCCTAGCCCGTGCAAAATGGCTCGTTCAGCGTGTCGGCCGCGCCTCGTGAGTTGCTCCCGAGCCGAGCCCCTATTTATTTTATTATTTAGGCCTATTGTGTGATTATTGATGTGTTTGTTTGGCTCGCTATAGGTTGCTCGGGTTCGATCGCAGATTAATTTTATTGTGTGTTGTTGCCTTAGGCTGTAAGGATTTCTTACCGGAGTTGTGTGGGCCCTGCGATATTTTTCATGATATGCCCTGCTTGTTTGCTGACTGTTATGAGCATGTTAGAGATAGAGCAGTTTGATTGATTTCTTGCTAGCATGTTTGCCTGATTTTACATGTTAGTGTCATGCTAGGTTTGTTCTGTCAGCATGCTTGTGATTCCTGCTTAAGCTCGTAGTATCATGCTAGGTAATGTGATTGATGTCGGCTTTGTTTGCTAGCCAGGAATCATTGCTTTTTACTCTGTACTCTTAGATAGAGTTGTAGGGTTTGTCATCATCTAGTGGCTGAGCGGACATAACGTACTTTGTCCCCACTGATCGGGAGTAAAGTGTGCGCAACATAACGTATCTTGCTTCCCCCCCGGTCGCCAAGGTGGATTTAGCTCAAGTCGGGAGTAAAGTGTGCGCAGCATAACGTATCTTGCTTCCCCCCCCCCCCCCGACCCGCCGGTTGTGGATTTAGCTACCCACTTCGGCATAGCCTAGTTTGTAGCCTGCTAGAGCGGAACCCTACCATCGGTGTAAGCCTGCCCTGGCCGGTTCTTAGCTTCAGGTCGGTGGATCATGCCGCATGAGATGAGCTGCCGAGGGCCTCGCGCTCGCGTGATCGAGTGACACCGCTTCGAGTCATAGGCATGCGTACCTGGCCCGCGTAGTTTGCCCTTAGGCCCCCGCATTTAAGCCGGTTGCAGAGAGCATGCGGTGTGCGCGCACACGCGTTAGTTGCAGGTTCGGAGAGTTCCCTCGGGCTAATGTCATGAGTACACCATTCTTTCCGTTACAGCCTGACTTCGGGTACTCTCCCGTAAGTCCAGATTAGTGCAAGGGCAAGGAAGCCCTTGAGGACATTCTTGGGATCAGTGTACTCCCCCTGAGTGACAGATACCTCGGTGATGTCCAGGATTGGTCAGTGTATCCAATCCCTAGGCCGGAAGTAGGAGACTTCCGATGGCTCCAGATCTTTCTTATGAGCTCGTTGAGCTATGATCTGTGTTGGTAGTTGTTTGCTTGCATGCTTTGGTACTAGATGACTGATTATATCGTATTGTACCCCGGTTGGGGATTCTTACTGAGTAATTCGTTACTCACCCTTATTTTTGTGGTTTTTCCACAGGTAACCATGGTGCGAGACAGGATGGCTGGAGGAGGAGCTGTGATCATGGAAAACCCGTTGTTCAACTCTGAGTCTTATGTTTATGTTATGATTTAAATGTTCTCTGAATGCATGTAGTTGAGCACGGAGCCCTAGGGTGTTTTCTGAATGTATTTCCGGATTCTAGCATTATTGTAAAGTTTGTATGTTTTAAATAAATCTCTGATCAGAGTAAGTTTTGGAAATGTATTTGTCTTGGAACAGGTGCTTGGAAACAGGGACAGGTTTCAGGAAATTGATGTTGATTTTAAATGGATGT
Organism: Sicyos edulis; assembly: GCA_036507275.1. Lineage (NCBI taxonomy): Eukaryota > Viridiplantae > Streptophyta > Magnoliopsida > Cucurbitales > Cucurbitaceae > Sicyos > Sicyos edulis. The sequence continues at coordinate 9,951,080 of CM071853.1, forward strand.
TTTATGTTTTAGTTTTTACTTAGAATCCGAACACCATCTTGCGAATTTTCTGTAGATTTGAATGCATGCATTGAGGTAACGACCTATTTTAGAACCCTTTCGGGTCGGGTCGTTACATAAGCCAAACTCCAATTTCCTGTAACAAATGAGACAACCCCCAAACCCTTAGCTTCTAATTTTACTCCAAATCCCAAGCAACTAAGGGATAAGTAAAACACCAACGAAACAAGAGCACAATTTGCTTACCTGGCTCAACTGGAAAAGCCTTTTTTTGCTAACTGCCACAACCAAGACAACTCGGGTTCGATCCTTGGCTCGAACACCTTTTTCTTTTTAATTTCTGTTTTGCAAACCAAGGCCACAAACCTCTTCAAACACTCCCGGGGCATAGAACCTGCACACACAGTAAATCCCCAACCTCAGCAAAGGACTCAAACAGCCTCAACGGCTCAACCAAACTACCAAAATACCCCCTAGAACATACCTGGAAGACCAGGATGAAAACCTGGGCCGTAACACTTATCTACATAAAAATTACATCCAAACGAATTTTTATCTACAACTCTCAATTTTTAACTCCTCAATATAACTTTTTAAGCTAAATCCTACTTAAATATGTCAAAAAACAGCTCCATTATCACTATTTTCGGATTTAGATCTACAAATATTTTTGCTTACTAATAATCATTTAGAGGGTATTTGGGGAATTTCAAAAAGAGAGAGAGTTGTATTTTGTTGTTTATCAAAAGAAAAAGAATAATAATAAGGGAAATTGTATTAATAATTTGTGAGTTGACCTAAATTTAAGAAGGTATATAATACTATCTCAAAAAAAAGATATAATACTTCAATATATTAATTATTTTAAGTTATAAATGTCCATGAAAAATTAGTACATCAAATAATTATCATTCACATTTTTTTTAATTATAAAATTATAGTTGAATTTAAAGATTTGAATATACCACTCTAAATTAAAGTCTAAAGAAGGTAGATAATTGAACTAGACATGAATGTTTATTGATGGGTCGATGTCGGCTTTCGATGAAAATTGCTAATGAACTGAACTATCGATTTGCTTAAAATTTACATTGAAACTGACAGATTAGTTAATTAATTTTTCTTTTCTTTTCTTTTTATTAAATTAAAAAATATATTCAGCAAGACACGTATATATGAACTTGATTTTTTTTTCATTGAGTGTTTTAAATTTTGAGAATGTTTCGAATTATCTTTGAATCTCTCGGTGTTTAGGTTTAATATGTTTCTTCTCTCCTTTGCAAATGAGAGAAAACTCTATATTTATAGAGTTTTTGTAGCCTCGTGAGCTTGGGTCATAAACGTTTTGAGCCTTTGGGCCAAACCATTGGGCTTCGATCTAAATGGCTGTCATTTGGGCCTTATTATATGGGAAATATCAGGATATGTCTGTATTAATTTAAAAAAATGGAAATACTAGTAAATGTCTAGATTTCTAAAATTTATTGACATTATGTCTACAAAATTTTTAATTTAAAATTTTTGTCCAAACTAAATTTTAGGGAAGTAAGATAATATTTCATCCTCAAATTGCCCTATATTTATTTTAAATCTCTAATAATTAATAAATAATTATCGTTACGTTTGGTCAATCTTCCACCTTAATTTGAAGAGTATTATTGGGGTTAACACATTTTTGTATTTTAAAATATCTTTTTATATTCAAAATAAATCATAAATATAAAGCACGTCTTTTAAATTTGAGGAACTTAAAAAAAAAGTGTTATCAATCTTTTTGTGTTTCGATTTTGGTGGTTGTACTCCACTAATTTCACTTATGAAATCTAACAACAAACACAATTGTTCACCCATTACCCATTCCCAAGATGGTTGGCTGAGACGCTCCATCCAGATTTCATGCCTCATTTGAATTCCAAATTCAAAATCGAGATTGTGCCGACGAGCAAAAGGGTGTTCATGGTGGAGAGTGTGCGAAAGTCTCTTAACAAATGGAGACCACACACGTCATAATGATATAATGGTAAGTTACTGGTTTAGTCAAATTTTGATCTTTTTTTAATTCAAATGTCTAATTTTAATCCTTCAACTATCAATTAAATTTTAACATAGTCATTTAAGTAAACATAAAGTTAACACAGTAGAAGTAACATAAAAATATTAAAATTTTCTTAATCCTAAACTTTATATTTCTCTTTCTCAGTTGGTTGTGATGAAAACATGTCTGGAATGAAGTTCACTTATTGCAATAGAGCAACACGATAATGGCTCCAATAATTACATAAACATTTCTCAAACCTTCCAATTCACCATACACACACCCTAGTTAACATGAAGGAGTGAATTAATTTGATGTAGTGTACAAGTGTGCACTACAATTTATTTTTTTAACTATTGGTTTGTGTGTACATATGTGAACTCCACTTCAACAACGTATTTATGATCATAAACAAAGATCGACGCATGACGTGTATAGGTGTGTACTCCAATTCAATTTTTTAATTATTGATTTGTTTGTATACATGTGTACTCCACTTCAACAACGTATGTATAACCATAAACAAAGACCGACACATGACGCGTATAAATGTGTACTCTAATTCAATTTTTTAATTATTGGTTTGCGTGTACAAGTGTGTACTCCACTTCAAAATGTGGTTATTATTAGTTTATTAGGCATTATGTATGATTGCACATTCAATTTTTTAAAATTTTAAAACTTAATATCTAACAATTTCTTTTTGAAAATATTCATTTAAATTTTAAATCAAAATAAAAATATCTTTCGACTTTTCCACTTTCAAATCTTACTATTTTTTGCATGAATTGTTACAAAAAAAGTTTTTTTTTCACCTTCAAATCTCATTATCTTTGCATGTTTGTTACAAAATTTTTATTTAATTAGTTTTATTTTAATAAAATGGTATATGAATGAGGGGTATAATTGTAAAAAATATTTTATTTGAGTAATAATTTAATTTTAAATTAAATTTAGACATGAATTTAAAGTCTAAAATAAATTAGACATTTTTTTTAAATATGTTTCCTAATTTTAGACAATTATCTCATTTTCCTTTTTTTTTTAAGGGACAACTAAGCAAATGACTAGAATTTAAAACTAATCAAAGACGTGGCTAAAAATCTTTAGAATTTAAATTTATGTCTTTTTTTATTTTTTATTTTAATTAATTTTTAATATAGAAAATAGTTTACAATTGTACCCTCTTATATTTCATAGAATTTCTTTTTAATCTATTTTAAATAAATTATTTGTAACTACCTTTTTTAATCTAGAAAAATCTAAAACAATCTAACTAATTTTAAAAACGTTAGTCAAACATAATTAAATCAATAATTATAAAATATCATGAAATCAGGGATTTTGAACATTTTAAAAATTTATGAGTAATTTAGAAATTTTGTTATTAACGTTCACAAATATAGTTATACATCTCTTTCCCATAAGTCGTACATACTCTCGTTGGTCGGTGTGAAGTTTAGTTAAATATAAATTAAAAAATGGTTGGGAATAGTACTTGAACTTGAGTTTTATGAGCGCCTTAAATATCCATTTTTGAAGAGGATGAAAAGTTCATTTTGATTCTTTCTTCTCCTTGAACAACCCTTACGAAAACCCTCCACCCATGTATTTGCGATTGATCATAGCCTCGGGTTGAAAAATCCAGCTGCAAGAGCAATGCATGCACTTTGTTGGACTTCGATTCTCGAGACTTTAAAAGGGACTGACATTGAAGCCACGTTTATGAAAATATAAACGTTTCTGGTGTAAGCTTTTAAATCATTTTTTATGCTCAAACATTTTTCTTGATTTTTAAAGATATTAACGTTGAAAATCGAATTCCTACTTTTTGAGATTTTATTTATTTTGTTTTTTTTTTCATATGTTGACATGGTTGACGTGTATTTTATACCTAATAAAATCTCTACTTTGTGGAATTTATATTTTTCTTTATTTTATTATTACTTTTTGCATAAGTTAGACATTGTTGACACATATTCTATACATATCAGGTTATAATAATGGTGTATATATTTTGTGAATAATGTTTTTTTTTAATTTTAGTTTATGCATATTTTAGACATTGTTGGCACAGGTTTCTCTTCAAAGGTAAGATTAACATTGAGTTCAAGTGGCTCAAAATTAAACACATGCGATAGATCCGAAATTATACACAAGATATGTAGACCCTACAACTTATTATTGTGCATTATGTTTGTACATTGTGATTTAAGTACATGCGACAGATCAGTCACGTACACGTGAAGCATATAAACTTTGTCTAGTCATCATTTGTAATTACTTAGTTTATGTAACTTTATCTAGTGCATTTTGTTTGGGGTTTACATCATTGGTTTTACCCTAGTGGATTGTATACATATGTATATGTAAGACTGATACCTCATTTATGTTATGTGTTTATCCGTTCTTGTTATGTTATAACTGTTAATTTTGCTTGGAATGTGTATATAAGTATGAATTGGTTCATTATAATATATTGTTCGCTTGCCCCCTAAATATGTTTATGTGCCCCCTATCATTCTAACCTTGCTTATGTTTCCAAAATTATGTACCACATAGAGCAATTTATCACTATGTGTTGTACATCCACTGTACATCGTGATTGACAACTTTATTCGTGGTTTTCATTTTTTTAATCCACTTCCTAAAGGATTTGTTAACTATTATTAGTATTTTAAATTTGAAATATTATCAAATTAGTTATTGTTAGATTTTATGGGAAGATTGGTTAGGCTTAGATTTAGGGAAATTTTGATTTTTTTTTTTCGCCATTCAGCTAAATGGGAAAATAAGTTTATGGTACTTTAAGGATGAAAACATTCATCTCTCCTCTCTTATTATTTTTAGTCATGAATTTAAATTCCAATACAAAAAAGTTATGACCTCTCTTTTTTGAGTAAATTAAGTCATTTCCTATCATTTTCATCTAATTTTTTGGGAATGTATGAACACCTCTCACTAGACCCTTCAATAACTATACAACTCATTCTTTTGGGGCTATAAAAAAAAATCATAAATCATCTTCGTATGTTAGTGGTACAAAAAAAAAATCCTTATTTAAGAGTGATTGTTCAAAATATATTTTATATATATTTGAAATCATAACAAGTAGGTACGAGAGATTCGAACTTAAGACTGAGTGGGTCAGTGGCGCAATAGTTTGAGTGTTTGGTTGTAAACCAGTTCAACACCAGCGTCACATGTTCGAGCGGTATTTGTCCCCCCTCTATGAACCGATGGTCAGTGACATAGTTGGTTATCTTATCTGGTGTTAATATATATCAACTCCTTTATCATGAGTTTGAGTTTGGAAATCGATTTTTCTTCAATGTTCATCTTCAATCTCAAATTTCCCATCTGCACTTTTAATTTGCTGTTATTCTTATGCTTTCCTTTGATCTTTGACTGCTGTTTTCACTATTAGGAGCTTCCCAAAGCGCTGCTGCCGGTCGCGAATCGTCCGGTTCTCTCGTACGTTTTGGAGCTCTTAGAACTCAGTAACCTTAAGGATCTAATTGTGGTATGTTCCTTTAATTACTTGGTTATATTTCTTGCATTTTTACTCGGCGTGTTTAGGGTTTTTTTTTTTTATAATTTTGTTGTGTTTTTGTATGTATAACAGGTGGCTGAAGGTGAAGCTGTTGCTCTTCGTATTGGGAGTTGGATATCTGAGGCTTATGAAGGTCGTCTACGTGTAGAGGTACTGAGCTGTTTTTTTTTTTTACTTCTTGAGTATGGAAATAAATGGTTGAGTGTCTTGTTATGATCGAATCGCATTTTGCCCCATTTTCTGAAAGCAGGGGAGAATTAGGGCGTGCATTCTTCTTATATCGATTTGAATTAGGGATACTTTCCCAACGACCGTCCTTCTAACCTGGCGTCTGTGCCACTTGCGACTTTGGGACTAGGAGTGAATCGCAAAAGTAGATATGCTCTTTGCATTCGCTCCAGCGAATTGTAACTGGAATGAAACGAGTGTGCGTGCTTAACCCTAGATTGTGCAAGTATACACAGGTTTGTTGTAGCAAGTTTTAACTAAGTACATGTCATCTCTAGTGGTGAACAATAAATAGTTTAAACAGGACTGGCACTAAGTTTCGCAGGAATTAAAAAAAAATGCCGAAGCCAAATAATGGTAATTTCAAGTGTTATAAAATAACAGATAGACATCGATACGATGATGTGAACAAATATATGGCAAGGTATTTGAAGGGAAAGTGTTTCGAAGCAGCGACGAGGTAATAGCGATAACCGAACTACTGAAGGATTAACTCTTGGCTCTCTCGAGCATTAGCTAGGTTTTCTCAAACTCTAGCGATTCAAACCATGGTTGTCATTGAAACGCACGTTTCAAAACGAAACAGAGCAAAAACGAGTCAAAACGGATTTTTGAATCGTACGAATTGTTCACAAATCGAAACTTTACGTTTCTGAAAGAAAAAGGAAAAAAATGTTGCTGCGAAGAAGATGAAATCTTCCAGAGAAAAAAAAAACCAGAAAAAAGAAGTGAGAAAAGGAGAAAAAGAGAAGGTCGGGGGAGGAAGAAGAAAGACTTTCTGTAACTGTATAGAATTAAAAATAAAATGAAAAACTGTAATAATGATGAAAATTAAAGACTGATTTGACCTTTCCTTTCCAATTACCTATTTTATCTAGAATTTTAACTTTTGGATTCATCTTTCCACTTCCCAAAGTTAAATAAAGAGATAAAAGTGATTTGACAATTCATTTCTAACATATCTACCATAAAAATTAATAACAATGAAATTAATTTAATAATATACCATTAAATTTATCATTAATTTATATTAATGGTTGGTTGATTAAATTAATCTATGTTCTCATAGACGTTTATTTGTGTAATGCTCATGAATATATGTTTTGACCTTATGTTATGTTTGATTGTTTAGAATTTTATATTTATATTTTAAAATTTAAATATTATTTATAAAATTGAAACTTACGATACACGTTCCAATAAAATTAGATTTCGATCCACATTTCGTTTTACGATTTAACAACCTTGATTAAAACAACCATTCATCATTGACAAAAACCTTATCTCTAAGCGTTCTTTAAATTGCAAGTACAACTTAACAAACTTAATGTTATAACATGCAAGTTTGCTCTATTTCTTTTCTCTAAAAAACAAAATACAATTATACAAACAGTTGGTCAAACGAAATGTATTTAAGATGAGTACATAATGCATAATTGGTTCGTTCCTCGCTACCTCTATACCACATCCAAATCACCCTACTTACCCATATCCTTTCGATTAAAGATTTAGCTACTCATAGTGCAAGAAGGAAGCGAGATAAACAAAAAAACAGACTCCATTTTCATTGAATCAAAACATCAAGGTTCTACAATGATTAAGCAAAATAACTAAACAAGAAGAGATATTAAAATCCTGGTTAAACTGTTGAACATGGAATGATTCCGGTGATGCTGAATCTCCGGTTACAAAATGACAACTAGCTTCACGCGTAGAACAATAAACTAAGCTATAAAAATGATAAATTGCAACAATGGCTTCGGCGAAAAGACTGGCTGGCCGAAACTAGAACGGAAAAAAAGAAAATTTGGTCGGAAACTATGAAGTATTTGTGGTCTCCTAATTCAACTCCCAAATTGCCAATCTTTTGAAATGGTGGAGGTTCGCTATTTATTGGGCTCTTGACAACTTCTGCGATCCTTTGCTCCACGATCCTCTGCTCTGACTTTTCCCTGCTCCACTCTGACATTTCCTACTCCACTATCCGCGTTGTCTACCTGTGTCAGAGCGGTTGCAAAGTGACGGTTGAGATTAAATAGATGAAGCTTGGATCTACAAAACACGTCTTTTACTTTAGATATTTTCTAGGCATCTAACCCCACTGAATTTCACTTCGCTGTAGCGGCATGCTCAACTTTGTCTTGACTGCTTCGCGAGAATTGTTTTTGCTTGAGCGAGATTTCCACTATCCACTTCATTTCGCTCCCCATGAATGCTATGCTGCATCAAACTAGAAATGTCAGGGTCTTTTTAAAATGCAACTTAAATTCACACAATCATGCACTTTTCGCTGCAACAAAACCTCTAAAATGATATCCTATTCAGAAAATTAAAGGATCTTTCGTTTATGCTCAAATCATGGTGTTATAGCGAAAATGAATGTAGACTTTATATTAAAATGTAGCGAAGTTCTCGCGAAAGCATATTTTTTTGAGCTACTTTACTCTCAATTCTTGAGAATTATCAAATATGAATACTCACTGGTTGCAGACATTGACTTTGCATTTCGGCTTGATCTTAGGCTCCTGACTCATCCCTTCGATGAATTAACCTTGTGTAAGAACCCTTAGGCTTTTTGGACACATGCTTCGACATTTCAATGGTTGAACTAGGGACTCTAAACATCGACATAAAATAGGTATCTTTGGACCATGATTTTTTTTTAAAATAATCGTGAGTGTCTGTCCCCAAGAGGTGGCACAATGGTTGAAAACTTGGGCTTTGAAGGTATGCTCCCTTCAAGGTCCCAAGTTCGAGTTGGGACGTTACTCCTTCGATGTCTCCCGGTGCTTGGCCTAGGGACGGGCGTGGTTACCCTTATTTCAAAAAAAAAAAAATCGTGAGTGTCCGAGCTAGCTTATGCGCAGCTCGAATAATTTCATGTGACAACCGTCTAACCCGACTACATTTGGTTGTCAAGGGAATTTGGATGAAATGAAGAGAAGGTGATCACCAAGGACTAGGATTAAATCCATTATTTCTTGGTTCCTCGAGACTATTTTGACCAGCCAGCCTATGATGATTAAATTCTTTTGAAGATTATTCGAGTAGTTTCCACTTTTAGTGTTTGCCAAATCTCTTTTCCTTTATTATGTTTGTCTTTAATTTGTGAAAATTCCAAAGAAGGTTAAAATCTTGGACAATTAAACATCTTGGAGCAGTTTATCGAGAAAATTTCCTAGCTTGGTACAATTATTTTATTGCATTATTTGTTGTAGGGGTGGCATAAAACGTTGATCATACTCTCCGGAGTTGTGACTTTGAATTGGCAATTTGGAGTTGTTTCTTTGAGGTGTTGGCCCTGGTTTGCTAGATGAGTTCCATTTCCATTTGCTCTTTTGGGAGAATGAGAGGTTTTTATGGCAAGTAGGTGTTCGTGTGATTTTGTGGGAACTTTGGAAAAAGAGGAATAATAGGACCTTTATGAGGTTTTATTATCTAGATTGTATTTTACTTGAGGTTCCAATAAAAAAAGAGTATGCTCAGTGTTTGGACCACGGGTAATGGCTACCTGGGTTATGAACAGTGATAACCTCAAGTAATAATTGTTCATATTTGTTCTTATTTTCTTAATCGTAAGACCCCATCACTGATCACTGATCACTGTTCGTTGTTCATATTTGTTCTTTTTTTCTTATAAACAATGATAACTCATGTTATACTTGTCTGCCTCCAAACACAAACAACAATAATTTGTGTTATATTTACGTGCACCTCAATCAAATATATTTATAATCCACCAACAATCATAACCAACTTACCACTCCAATAGTCTCCTTAGAGATTGGTGTATAAAGAGAGACATTAAACCTAGACACTAAATTCTTTTCAAGACCTCTCAATCCCTTTAAAAGTTCTAGAGTTCCTTCAAAGACCCTTGGAGTCCTCTTTCATTCTTCAAAAATAAAAGCGACATTTTTATTTCAAACAAAAAAGAAGAACGTCCTTGGAGACCAAGACCGGCATCATTCCTTGTTATTCTTGTTCCTGAGTTAGTTTTCATATCTACACTTCAGAATGTTGGTTACTTTGTATTTGTTATATTGGATATTGCCATGTACTTAATAGGATGGTTTCAGGTGGGACCCCATTGTATGATGGGAGAAGGTTCACAGATGGGCGACAAATGTAGCGTGAAACGGTCAGTAATTGGCCGCCATTGCCGAATAGGTTCGAATGTGAAAGTATGATAGAATCAGTTATAGATTTTGGGTTAACATGAGGAAAATTTGTACTATATCATTTTGTCATGTATGAAATTCCTAATGTCGAGATGTACTATTGCATAGCAAAAGGTTGTCGAGCCAGACTAAATTATTTCAGATTGGTAGAACCATGCTAACTCTTTAGTTTTACATCTCCTATCAATACAGATCGCTAATTCCGTCGTCATGGATCATGTTACCATTGGAGATGGTTGTTCAGTTCAAGGTTCGGTTATCTGCAGCAACGTACAACTTCAGGAGCGTGCTGTTTTGAGAGACTGTCAAGTAATTACTCGCACTCTTCCTCCTTCCCTCGGGGCAACATTGACCCCCTACCCCATCCTTGTCTTGTCATCTCCTTATATTTACTTCAACTTTGCTTCCAGGTGGGAGCAGGTTTTGTGGTGACTGCTGCCTGTGAGTACAAAGGAGAGGCCTTGGCTAGAAAAGAAAAATGAAAGTAGGAAGATAAGAGACATTGCCTAGAAAATGACATTGTTTTGAAGAAAAAAAAAACATGAGGTAGATGAAAGTTTTGTTGGAAGGTAGTGAGAGTTACCTCCCAAAGGGAGCAGTGATTTATTTCATTTGTAGTTCATATTTTGTTCACATGGGACAGTATTTTGAGGGCTTCTTTATATTTTGGAAATTTCAGATTTTTAGTTCATATTTTGGAAAGTTTCTTCTCTTGATTGTCACTGTTTCTGAATCTACTGATGCGCTGGTGAAAGCTTGCTGTTTTGTGAAGGTTGCTGCTTTGTTTCTAAATCTTGGTTCAGAGTTTTTGAATCTTGGTGTTGCTGCCTTTGCCCTCAACTGCTGCAGTTTCAAGCTCAGTTCTTGTTCTTTTGGTTTTCTTGTTGAACCTGTTTTTCTGGTCGCTGTCTCCTTTTGAAATAATTTTAGATCTCATTCGATAATAATTTTGCTTTCAAAATTTAAACCTACAATAATTATTCCATCCTATGTTTTTCTTATTTTGATGCCTACATCTTATTTTGTCTTTAAAAACCAAACCAAAATTAAAAAAAAAAAAAAACTTAAAATTTGTTTTTATTTTTAAAATTTGGTTAATCTGTATTCATATATTTTTTTAAAGAAAAATGGAACAAAACCAAAAACTAAAAACAAATGGTTATCAAATTAAATGTCTGTTTATTTATTTTTATTATGAAAGATATGTTATTCTGGTTCTAGTCCTTGTATTTAATTTGCCTCCCATCTCCCGTTCATGTCTTGTTTATTTATGTTCTCCCTCGGTTGTTCTTGCTTCGTTTCATTTTTGTTCTAATCGAGGATTTTGTAAGAAATTCAAATATGTAACTTCTTCATTATTGAGTTAAAGTATAATAGTTTCTTCCATCTTTGTCACATCAGGATTAGTATTCTTTTATAGGTCTAAAACTTATTTTTCCATTAAAACTTTTTTTACTTTCTTTTTTTGAGTAAACTTTTTTTACTTTCTTGTAATCTTTAAATTTGCCTAGCTTATGTTTTCCAAATTTTCTGTAACTTCTAAATTCTGAATTTTAATTCTCCAGCATTTGTTGTCTTTTGTGTGACAGATTTTGGGCTAGGTGAGATATTGAGGCATTTTTATTAATAAAACAAAATACTAGTAATAAAATTAAAATATTTACAAGATGTAAAATATTATTTATTAAATTATTAAGAGTTTTTTTATCATTATAAATTTTCTAATATTATTCCTACACGATTTTAACATTTTAAACCTTAATTTGTTCATGACTTGTGCATCTACAGCTGCACAACTTGAAAGCATATCAAAGCCAAGAATTATCCAGTTAGATATTTTTCCTTTTATTAGAGAATACTGACTAATGGACTAAAACTTGTTTTGAACACTTAAAAAAGTTATTCCAAACAAATTCTAAAAGTTATTAACAAATTGTTTATCCCATAGAAATAGAACCAAGATTATGGAAATTGCACTTCCTCTGCTTTATAACTGAAAATTAGATACGGATCAATAAATAATGTACATGTTAAGTAACCAAACTCTAGTTTTGTTCAAAAATAATAAAAATAAAAATAAAACCAAACTCTATTCACCTTGGAGCCACACAAATTCAGCTGACTCTATATACGGTATATATACGCAATGCAACATTCTTCCAACAGACTCAAGCCAATACCTATTGCGCGAAGATGTAGAGTTTAGAAGGAGGCTGAACTAGTTCTACGTAGCTGATACTTCGGTTCCAAGATTGGTTCGCTTTGCGCCGCATTCTCAAATTCCTACTTGAAAAGAAGAAAAAGGGTAAGTGCATTTTAGTAACTGAAATGGTAAGAGAGATACAGTTACAAGAATCATTTGAAGATAAAAAAAGATGAAAGATAACATGAACAATTCAAAATTATACATACAAATCTGCAACTAGTTCATCTATCAAGAAAAGAGTAATGAAGTTATACTTCATCAAAGCAGACTTTGAATATCATGTATAATGGAGCAGAGAGTCGAAAATTGAACCGAGAAAGATGAATTGAAACTAAGCACATGACCCTCTCTGCATATTGAAATTGAATTGCAGGTCATACATCAGAAATGTGAGTAATGTCTAATGTCTTCGTTGCTTCCACACTTTCAATTTGGTTTCTAAGACTTGTATAGAGTTTTATTTATGTCTATGAACTTCGAATTACGATTTCATCGAGTCATTTTTATTAACAACCTTGAGAGGATACTGAGCTAATTAGTAAAATCTCGGCCAATTTTGTATAAGCTAACAAACAAAGAGTGTATTTCTGCCAACTCTAGTATTCCCTTACTAAATATTTGAACTTTTTTTCTCTGTTTCACGAACTCTATATAGGATTGCCATTACAGCAATGGTGCATAGTATCCTTTCCAAGACTTTTTAGAAACATTCCTTCTAACATTCTCATCCACCACCCACAAGTATCCAAAATTAGAAAACAACACCAGCAGCCTCTGGATCACTCGGTTTCAATGCCAGTTTTCAGAATTAACTCAGAATCATTTCGATCATATTTACTCCCAAGAGACATAGTATCGAATAAAAACTTATATCTTCTTTGGACACTTCAACTTTTGATAGATCACCCAATAGTGCAACGTTAACAGGTATTTGTCCGAGTGTTTTTCTGGACTCTATGGAATGAACGTAATAGAAGAATTTTCAAGATAAGGAATCCACCTTCCATTTTTTTAGTTCATAAAATTGTTATTATGATTGTATCTTGGTTAAAAAAATCCCTCTCTTTTTAATGCCTATAACTATTCCACCCTCCTTGCCATTTGGAGTGATCTTTTTGATGCCTTCTTTCTTGTAAGTTCGTTTATCAATCAAATGGTTGTTATCAAAAAAACAAATTACATCTCATGACCACTTCCTGATGCACTAATAAAAAGGTAACAATTGCATCTCTGCCTCTTTGAAAGTCAATAAAACTTCCTACTTTAAATTAGTTTTCATGACTGTTTCGTAACGAAAGTGAAAGTCACAAACTTAATCCTTCATAAAAAAATTAAAAAAACAAAAAGAAACCTAAACTCGCTACTGTAGAGATGCAACTGTTGTATCGCTAACAGACAAAAAGTCAACAGATTGAGAGCATGTTAATATTGAGAATGCATAGGGGCAAAGATAGCACAAACTTATTCCTCAAGAATGTGGGTTATTTCATTAATGAATGCCTCTTCTCTAACCATGTTAATGTAAATTAAAAACCCAATCATAGATTTAAAGTCATTGAGTCAAGTATGCATATGGGTGCATGATCACATAACAATTAGCATGTGAAAAAATCAATCACCTTCTCTTTCTTGAGCTTTACATTCTCCTCTTCAAGACGTGACACCTTGTTCACCAATTCATCATGGTAGGCCTACATGAACTACTGGATCAACTATAGTGCTTAACAGATTAGTGAAATATAAGAAATAAAGAGCCCTTTAAAGAAAAAGTTCCCTAAATTCTGACCTGTTTTCTTGCTCGAGACCGAGCAGCAGACTCCCTGTTCTTGATTTTTCTCTTTAGCCTCCGCTCCATAGTATTCTCATGAGTTTCCGAGGGATCCCTTCTCCGTTTCGGCGTTGTTGTATCTGACAGCACGCCAAGTGAAGGGTATGATGACAACAAGCCCATATTTTGTGAAAAATTCTGGTGTGCAATAGCATCGATAACATCCAAGGCCATAGTAGGACTAGGAGAAGCCTCAGCATAAATCCCAGCTTGTATCAAGAAATTCTCTAAAGTCATATCACCAAGTGTAGTTTCACTATGTTGACTTCTCAAATCTCCACGGTTTCTTTTCTTCTGCCCTTGTTGAATCTCCCTCCACACATCATCAACAGTCTTCCCACTCAATGCTCTGGCCAGAGTGAAACTCGCCTGATGTTGGAGCGAAGATACCGAAGACGAGCTTTCGTTCTCCATTCCCAGGGATTGGTTAGGTTCAGCAGCCCAGATGTTATGAAGAAGCTCATCAAGATTCATACTACCAACTGGCTTTCCCATTTCACCAAACTGGTTTTTAACCTCATCCAGAGTAAGATCATACCATGAGTTTTGCCTTACTAATGAAGCAGGTTGTAAATGAGACTGTTGGGCATTCAATTGAGAACCCATAGTCTGAATCCCCATCCACACCAATCTCAAAAACCAATCTGGAAGTTTTTTGACCTATCATCGGGAGAATTAAGATTACACCCATCACTTATTTAGCTTGCAAAACCATATATCTTTCAGAATTGTAAGTAAAAGACAATTTAAACACCAACCCGTCAGTCTAAGATGCAAAAAACGAAAGCCCACCATTCACAATCATGAAAACAAGAGTTCTATTTCAGAATCCACCCAACCAATCAATATGAACAAACGTATATCATTGATCATTCAATACAATTATCAAATAAGACGGTAGATAAGCGAGCAAGAGATCAATATTGCATCCTTTCAATTCCCCAATTCCTCGAGAAACATCAAGGATCGCACAAACCACAAACATAAGCATACACATTGAGGATCAATTTGTTTGGCATCAGAGGAGGTTATAACATAAGAATTGAAATACCCATCAAGAAAATTGGAAAGAAAGCGATTAGAAGTAGGGACCTGTGGCAGCGAGGAGATGAATGGATCGGATCTGAGAGGACAAGTGGAAGGAACAAAATGGGTTTCCTTTCCTTCAACTTTCCTGATTTGTCACGAACGTATTTTCCAAATCAGGGAACGAAAATCGGAGGAAAAAAAGTAGAGCCGATTAAAAGGAACCCACCGCTTCTTTTCGCTTTTGATCACTTTTGGAATTGTGAATTTTGATTTTCTCTTTGCTTTTTTTTTTTTTTTTCGGCTGGCTCCAATTTAATGAAAGTTTCTGGATGCAGCTTCCTGTGTTCTTTTAGTTTCGGTTTTTTTTTCTAGAGATATTCGACCAAACAATGAATCAATAGGAAATTTAAAATATATCAGGCTTATAGGCTAGATTGATTGTAATTTTGGGGGTATTTGGTGCATGAATTAAGGTTAAGTTAGTCGATAGTAAGTTAAATTGAGTATTAAGTTAAGTTGGATATTAAGTTAATATATATTTGGTGGGCATATTAAGTTAAATTAGATTAAGTTAAATTGACTGTTGTTTGATGCATGGATTAAGTTAAGCTGAATTTTTATTTAATACTTTTTATGCACTTTTTTTTTAATGTTTATTCTTCCATCTGTTTTCACTTTATAATAGAATATTTCAAACAACATGATATTCATTTGGTAAGTGTATATATATATATATATATATATATATATATATATTTAAGCTATTTAATAAATATATTTGATCAATATATATTTTGTTATTTATTTCAATTTTAATTTAATACCTACATTTAAATTTAAAAACAATATAATAAATTTTATATCAATTCAATAAACTTAGGAAAACATCTAAATAATATAAAAATCATTTGAATTTAATTACTTATTTAGAAGGTTGATATAAGCTAAAAAAAAATTAATTTAATCTATTTAGTACATCTTAATTAATTTATAATATAGTAATTTAATTTTTGATAGTTATTAAGATTTATAGTTGGAATTCAAATTGTATTTTAACTATCGAAACTAAATCTTATAATATAAATCAAAATCTTTAAAATTATTACCAACTAGATCTATAAAATTGATATTTATTTATTTTTTTAATATTGTTACCAAACTTTCAAAATAAATTCTTAATCTATCTCAATTATTGTTTTTTTATAAAAGTTATTTGAAATATTGAAATATATACTTTTTGCTATAAAAAGTATCAAAATATATATATATAAAATATTTTTTTGGGTGGCTTCATTCATATTAAATTTGATTTTTGTTTGTTGCTTTACTCTTTGTTCACCTTTACTTCTTTTTTTTTAACACATTTACTTTATTTTTTCACTCTGTAGGTTCTTCATTCACCTGCTCAAAATCTAATTGAGATTTAAAATTTTCTACCCAATTTAAAGGCACCCTCCATCGGTTCCATTATTATTATTATTAAAACCATCCATTTCTGAATATGTAGTTTTAAAAACATTATTTCGCTCTCTTTTCACCGCCGGCTGAATTTCTTTCATTTTTTGATATCGAAATCTCAGCATCTTACCAAAAAATTAAATAAATGAATCACAGCTCGGCAAGAACGTCGTTGACCGAACATATGAAATTCGTGACGGAGGAGCAAGGATGGCCAACCGGCGAACTTCTGCTCGAATCATAACTAAAAAAAGTGAAATAAACCCACGAACGTAAAAAAAAAAAAAACTAACGAAAAAGAAGAAAACAAAATGGAACAAAGAAGAAAACGGACGGTTCTAATAGAAAAAATAATAGAGGAAGAGAGAACGAAAAAGAAACGAAAAAAAAATGGATGAAATTCGTTCAGATTTGAAACAGTGACTCGGATTTGAACAGTGCTTCACTGTTCAAATTCGACTTAACCGAATCCATCTCTCGAGTTATTCCAAGCCGTCGACCAAACATGATTTTAGAGGCTTAAATTAAGAGAATTTACTATCAGTAGCACATTCTACCTCTTGTATTATATTTGCAACATAATTTTTAAAATAATTCATCTATAGCATATTTATTTCTATCACCCACCTAGTGATAGTCTATCACTCACCTAGTGATAGTCTATCACTCACCTGGTGATAAAACTCAATTTAGATTTCTATCACCGATAGAAAACTTAAGCAGTGATAGAAATTGAATTCTATCACTAATAGAACTCAACAAGTGATAGAAGTCAATTTGGATTTTCTGCTACAAATGAAATTATTTTGGATTTTGTGTTATAGATGGAAATATTTTGCCATTTTTTATTATACATGCAAAATTTCCTTAAATTAATCTGACTTAATTTAAATTAATCAGGTTATTTCATCTTATCAAAATAGTATTACTTTATATATATCTCTTAATTTACGATATACGTAGATAAAGTTCTTTGTAATTATTATTTTTTTTCTCATTACCTCTCTGTAATGAACTTTAATATATTTAATTTCATATCTATTTATAAATATATAGCAATGTTTGTTATCTTATTTTCTTTTTCGTCTAAAAAAAATTTAGATGTCGAATTCGATTTAGTTAGTTTGATTTTTGTTTATGTGAGAATACTAGGTTTTTTTTAATAATATAAATCAATGTAATATGGCTCTGGCCAACATGAGCAATTACTCAGCGGCATTAGTGTATACCAATAACGAGACATCTTACATTTGAGTCCCCCCACCCCTAATTGTTATAATCTCAAAAAAAAAAAAAAATCAATGTAATATCTATGAGGTATTTGGCTATAAGTGAGATGAGATATTGAATAGCAAAAAAAATTTATTTGGAATGGAGAGAGATGAGATAACAGAAAGACCTTGTTTGGAGTGGAAGGAGAGAAAATGCGATGTTATGGTATTTGATTATTTTATTTTATTGTTTATCTATTCTTATGTTTTTTTGTTAACAATAAAATTATTCTCAAATCTTTTTTTGATTTTTTTATAATTATTTTAAAAACAATTATTCTCAAATTTTTAGCCATTAACCTAAAGGATGTAAATATAACTAAATAAAATATAAGTGATATAAAATTAATGTTATACCATCATTTATCATATTGATGTTTATATTAAAAAAAAATAGAGTTTTAATAATATTATATAGGACATAATAACCATGAGATCAAAGTTTTGAATTTTTCACACCTAAATATTGTTTAATTAAAAAAATAATAATGAGAAAAAACTTCACACCACAAAAATGAAGTTTGACTAATCTAAACTATTTGTAGGTCATTAATAATTTTTTTTTCAAGATTTGTTAGACTTAAATGATAATATTAAAATTTAACAAAAAGAAGCTATTTCCTTATACTTTTTATACATTCATATAAATTAAATATATTTATCTTATTAGTCATTAACACTTTAATGTAAGTGCCCAACCCATCGCTAGCCAAGATATTGTCTACTTTGGCCTACTGGCCTCACAGATTTGTTTCTCCTTCATGGAAAACGAGTATTATTAGAGGAAGGTGTCCACATCTTTTATAAAGAGTGCTTCGTTCCCCTTCCCAACCGATGTGGGATTCCCCTATGGGTTTCCATCTCCCCTTAGAGGTCCAGCGTCTCGATGGACCCAAAACACCGCCCCGATGCCTGGCTCTGATACCAACTGTATGAACCCCGACTTCTAAAACATACCTAAATCCGGTACTTACTCAGCATGCATGATTTCAATACCGTTATAATGGAAACAGTTGAAATGAGAAAACTTCTTTATTTAGAATCATAAAATGTTCAACCAAAAAAAAAAAGTTTATTCGAGCCTCTAGCCAGAGAATTATTAAAAACAGTTCAAACAATGAAAACTAGTGGACTTAGTCCCTAACCAACATGCTGAAACAAATAACTAATGAATAAACGGAATAAAAACAGCGGACTCACATGTTCACTAGCTCATCCTTTATCCGTCTTGGTGCTGTCCCAAGTTACCTAGTGGAAAAACCACAGAATAAGGGTGAGTGCGAGGGTACTCAGTAAGAATCCCCAACCGGGGTACAATACACAAGTCATCACATCATCTAGCATCCTAGCAATACATGCAACCGATCAACTTACAATTCAATCTTGAGTTATCAACATAACTCCCAATATCGAGTGTTTGCTGACTCTTGACCTAACAATCAGCTCACCGCACTGATCTGAACACTTGGGGAACGATCCAGGTGTTCGGCTCTAGAAAATTACAAGGAAAGGTGTACTGACGACACTAGCCCGAGGGAGCCTTCCTCCCAGCATCTAGTGCGTGCACTACAACAAAAACTATCAAGGGCGACGAAATTTTCGCCGACGTTTTTATACCGTCGGTGTAAATTACTTTTGCCTACGTTTTCTTTAAACGTTGCGGGAGTATCGGAAATATATATATATGGCGACGGTATCAAATCGTCGCCTCAGACTAACTTTATTAACGGCTACGGTAGGTGTTAAATGTCAGAAAAAATAGTTTAAGGCGACGGTAAAAAACGTCGCGCTAAGACTTTTAAAAAAAAATCAATTTTTTTTCCATCCTTTCTTTTCTCTCCCTCAAAAAGTAAAATTTATTTTTGTTCCCTCCTTTTCCAAAATCCATTTTTCTCTTTTCCCTCATTTGTGTTTAATGGGTCATTGTATGGTTCTTGTGGGAGTTTTTACATGAAGAGAAAATTGAATTCTGGTCATGTTTTTGATTTAAAGCTTGAATTTGAAACTAATCTTAAGTTAATTTTTAATGCTCTATATTTTTTGAATTAATTTCTAGTTAGTTTGGTCATAGGGTATTTTGATAATTTTACCCCTAAAGACCTTTTTAAAATGAGTAATTGATTTGATTTTTTCTTCTTGAACTATTTGATTTGATTTTTTAAAGTATGATTGTTGTATCCTCCTTTCTCTTTGCTAAGTTTTATTTTTACACGTAAATTATAAATTTTAAAATCTTAAATTTGGTCTATGTGATTGAAAAAAAAATTAAAATTTAATCCATATAATTTTAAAAACTAAAATTTAGTTCCTATAATTTGATCAATTGCAAAAAATAACTTTAGTTCTTCCTAAATGTTAAAGAATAAAAAAATTAGTTATTTATGTGTGGTATGAGTTAAGTGATTGATTGAACAAAATATGTAAAAATTAGTTTTTACATGTATATAGTCACCACTTAGTTCGTCAACAATTATGAACGATAATGACTACTTTTTAGCTTTCATTGAACCATAAAGACTAAATTTTTATTTAATTACTCTCTTATTATGATTTTTTAGCTTTTATTAAACCATAAAGACTAATCAATCAACATAACATGAACCATAAAGACTAAAAAATCGGAGTTCCGTCGCGATAGGCATAATTAAAAAAAATGACTATAAGTCGGCTTTGCCACATTAAAAATTACTATAAGGGTATTTTGGTATGTACCCATAAGGGCATTTGTTTTTACGATTATTAATTGTTGAATGTGGGATATTTTACTATTTCAAAAACTTTGGGTAAATACATAATTTCAAGAATCTTTGGGAACATTCATGGTATTTGGTTTGGTTTAATTGAAATTGAATAAAATAAAAAAGAGTTAAAAAAAGTTTGCATTTTGGTATATTAAGAAGGAAGGATGTAAAAATAAATAAATCAATAAATAAAGTTAGTAAAGTTGCTTGCCTTTGAGATAAAGAGGAAATGGTGGAAATTGGTTTAAAATAGGCTCATTTAAGTGAAATTAAAATAAGAGAAAGAAAGCCAACTTTAAAAAACATATATTGTCTTAGCCTACGATATTTAAATATAAAAAAAAAATATATGAAATTATTTTTTAAATAAGTGGCTACTATAAATTCAACTCATTAATAAATTTTTATATTAAATAATATGAGATTTTATCTTAAAATCAATTTTTAGTGAAAAAACTAATAAATTTTGGGATCAAATATGTGCTTAAGTTGCTCGCGTATATTTTTACCCATTTAAATTGAATAATCTATATAAAATTTTAATATTATAGTACATAGCATGTCTACATAACATCAAAATTTGAAGTTGAATGACATATTTTTTTAAATATTAGAATTAAAAACAAATAGAAAACAGTACAATTTTTTATACACTTACAACCTCACCTTTCACGTTTTGGCCACGTCACTCTCCAATCCC
This sequence comes from Sicyos edulis, assembly GCA_036507275.1. Lineage (NCBI taxonomy): Eukaryota > Viridiplantae > Streptophyta > Magnoliopsida > Cucurbitales > Cucurbitaceae > Sicyos > Sicyos edulis. Next base: position 9,972,310 of record CM071853.1, read on the forward strand.
ACCATTTGCCCATTGAATCATCTTTCCAAAATCAGAATTCTCTTTTTCTCTTCTTTTCCTTTCTCAAATCCTAAACATACAATTTCCGATTCCATTTTGCCCCACCGTCGCCGCCTGCCTGCTGCCGTGCTCCGCCGCCGCCGTAAATTTCTTCTCCAACCACTTGATCGTTTCCTCGCCCTCAAAATTCACTGTTCCCTCAACCTCCATTCCCCATAATAATTTGGGGATTTTGTTGCGTTTCTTTTGACTTCAATTTTCGATTCTTCAAAGTCTTCCCATGCTCAATCGTAGATTATTTCTTCCATCGTCTTCTTTTTCAACTTCATAAGGTATTCCTACTTTCTTTTTCAATTTTTTCTTTTCTTTTTTCCATTCCAACTTTCTTCTTCATTTTCTCGGATTTAATACTTGGACCATTCTGTAGTGGTGTGCGTATACACCGCATGCTACTGGAACCAAGTAAATGCAGGCCTACACAGACTACACTGGTCCAGTCCAGGTCCACATGCCTAACAAGACTCGAAATTGGTGTTCATTGATCCACAGTTGGTGGAAGGCCCTCGACACTCTACTATGGCAGCCTGTTCACACCCAACACCTGAAGTTAAGGAAACTCCCATGGCAGGATTACACCATGATCAGTATCCTGCTCTAGCAGGCGTCGAAACTAGGCCAACCGGGGGCGGCATGTTACATCACATCCCCAGGCCTGAGAAGGTGGCATGTTACTTCACATCCTCTCAGAGCTTCTAGATGATGACAACCTAATAGGATATATATTTCTAAGAATTTCTACATTCTCAGTTCCCTATCAGATACAACAACGATAAATAATAATCAAAGCCACAGAAAACTAGAACAACATTTATGTAACTGAAACATGCTAGCACACATACACAGGTTATCAACTCAACAGGTTCCTACCTAACATACTGGAAAACAGTAACACACAAGCAGAGACACAAACAGTAAAGACAGGTGCAGGGTTCACACAACCCCCACAAGAAATCGGCCTTTACCTCAATGCATGCAACCAACTGTAAGGACCCGACCCGAATGGGGTTCTAAAATTGGCCTTTACCTCAATGCATGCAATCAAAACAAAAATCAATATGCAGGAATGGTTTTCGGATTCTAAGTGAAAACTAAAACATACAAACAACCATTTGAAAAGTCAACGTAAAATTCCTGAAATCTGTCCCTGTTTCCAAGCACCTGTTCCAAGACAAATACATTTACAAAACTCACTCTGATCAGAGATTTATTTAAAACATTCAAACTTTCCAATAGTTACAACAGTGTTAGAATCCGGAAAAACAGTCAGAAAACAACCTAGGGCTCCGTGCCCAACTACATGCATTCAAAGGAAAAAAAAACAGAAAGAACCATAGACATAAACTCAGAGTTCGAACAACGGGTTTCCATGATCACAGCTCTTCCTCCAGCCATCCTGTCTCGCACCATGGTTACCTGTGGAAAACCACAAAATAAGGGTGAGTAACGAATTACTCAGTAAGAATCCCCAACTGGGGTACATGTAACAACTCAGTTTCCTATTCCAGTTTTCGAGGTGCCTTCGGGTCTAGATTCGGTTGTTTGGTTGGGTCTTAGAGCTGTTTGGACCCTTGGGGGTATTTTGGTCTTTTGGCTCCCCGGGCAGAATTTGTGGTTTTCAGGGCTTCGAGGAAGCTCCTGCCTTTGTCGAGGCTTGTTTGTTGGTGGCTGCAAGTCCCGTGGTGTTTGGGCTAGTCGGTTGGATGCTCGGTTGTGGTTTGGGCTTTGGCAAAGTGATGGTTGGTTGTGTGCTTCCTTTGGGATTCAAGCCCGGGCCCTTATTGTTGATTTGAGAGTTGGATTTAAGTGAGTTTTATTTATTGGAAAAGATTGCTTCGGTCGGGTCTCGAAGGAGGAAGCCGGGAAATGGGATTTTAAGGTTAAAAGTGGATAAGGATGGATTTTTGGATAAAATCCCTATTTTCCTTTTTATTTTCCCATTTTCCTTTTCTTTTCTAAATTCCTTTTCTTTTCTTTTTATTTTTCTCTTTTCTCTCTCTCTCTCGAGCTCAGGCCCCCACCCGAGCAGCGACCCAGCCCGAGCCTATTGGCCCACTCGCCTGGTCGCCCAGGCAGACCCCTCGCTCGCTCACCTCAGCGTCGCCGACCACACACCTCGAGCCGCGTCGCCCAGTGCCGAGCCCAGCCCGAGTCGCGCGTCCTAGCGCCAGATCGCGCGTCCCAGCGCCCAGGTCGCGTGTCCTCTCGCCAGATCGCCCGAGCCTAGGTCCGAGTCGTCGTCCCAGCCCGTGTCGCACGCCCTCGCCCTGTAGCTTGCCGAGCCGCGCCGCTTCGCCAGCGCCCAGCCGAGCTAGCGCCCGCGCGCCTTGCCTCGCCCCTGCTCTTCCGCCCGCAGCTCGCGCCCAGCGCCCGGGCCCTAGCACCGAGCCAGCGCCCCAGCGCCTAGCCCCTGCGCCCAGCTGCAGCCCCACCGTGCAGCTTGCTCGTTCGCGTGTCAGCCGCGCCTCGTGAGTTGCTCCTGAGCCGAGCCCTATTTATTTTATTATTATTTAGGCCTATTGTGTGATTATTGATGTGTTTGTTTGGCTCGATATAGGTTGCTCGGGTTCGATCGCAGTTAGGTTTGTTGTGTGTTTTTGCCTTCCGACCAGGTAAGGATTTCTTACCGGAGTTGTGTGGGCCCTGCGATATTTTTCATGATATGCCTTGCTTGTTTGCTGACTGTTATGAGCATGATAATAATAGAGCAGCTTTGATTGATTTCTTGCTAGCATGTTTGCCTGATTTTACATGTTAGTGCCATGCTAGGTTTGTTCTGCCAGCATGCTTATGATTCCTGCTTAAGCTCGTAGTATCATGCTAGGTTAGTGTGATTGATGTCGGTCTTTGTTTGCTAGCTAGGAATCATTGCTTTTTACTCTGTACTCTTAGATAGAGTTGTAGGGTTTGTCATCATCCAGAGGCTGAGCGGACATAACGTACTTTGTCCCCACTGATCGGGAGTAAAGTGTGCGCAGCATAACGTATCTTGCTTCCCCCCCCGACCCGCCGGTTGTGGATTTAGCTACCCACTTCGGCATAGCCTAGTTTGTAGCCTGCTAGAGCGGAACCCTGCCATCGGTGTAAGCCTGGCCTGGCCGGTTCTTAGCTTCGGTCGGTGGATCATCTTTGCCGGATGAGCGCCGAGGGCCTCGCGCTACTGTGATCAGTGACACCGCTTCCGAGTCTTAGGCATGCGTACCTGGCCCGCATAGTTTGCCCTTAGGCCCCCGCATTTACGCCGGTTGTAGAAAGCATGCGGTGTGCGCGCACACGCGTTAGTTGCCGGTTCGAAGAGCTCCCCTAGGCTAATGTCGTGAGTACACCATTCCTTCCGTTAGAGCCTGACTTCGGGTACTCTCCCGTAAGTCCAGATTAGTGCAAGGGCAAGGAGGCCCTTGAGGACATTCTTGGGATCAGTGTATTCCCCCCGAGTGACAGATACCTCGGTGATGTCCCAGGATTGGTCAGTGTATCCAATCCTTAGGCCGGAAGTAGGAGACTTCTGATGACTCTAGATCTTTCTTATGAGCTCGTTGAGCTATGATCTGTGTTGGTAGCTGTTTGCTTGCATGCTTTGGTACTAGATGACTAATTATATCGTATTGTACCCCGGTTGGGGATTCTTACTGAGTAATTCGTTACTCACCACCCTTTTTGTGGTTTTCCACAGTAACCAAGGTGCGAGACAGGATGGGTGGAGGAGGAGGAGCTGTGATCATGGAAACCCGTTGTTCAACTCTGAGTCTTATGTTTATGTTATGATTTAAATGTCCTCTGAATGCATGTAGTTGGGCAATTGAGCCCTAGGGTGTTTTCTCGAATGTATTTCCGGATTCTAGCATTGTTGTAAAGTTTGATGTTTTAAATAAATCTCTGATCAGAGTAAGTTTTGTAAATGTATTTGTCTTGGAACAGGTGCTTGGAAACAAGGACAGGTTCCAGGAATTGATGTTGATTTTTAAATGGATGTTTTATGTTTTAGTTTTTACTTAGAATCCGAACACCATCTTGCAAATTTTATGTAGATTTGTATGCATGCATTGAGGTAACGACCTATTTTAGAACCCCTTTCGGGTCGGGTCGTTACAGTTGGTATCAGAGCTCAGAGTCATAGATTCTGTAGACTGACCTTTGTTGTAGGTCATTTTTCCATGATCATTAGCACTCCGACAGTCATCAGGTACGCCTAAGTTTACTGTTTTAAAGAAAGGGGTAAGAATTTACAATACTTTTCATCTAGTGTTTTCCTTGTGTAGAGTGTGGGGCTGGGACGTGGTTGAACGGTGACAGCGAGGTGGTTGTGGTGGTGCGGTGGCGACACAGATGCAGCTTGGTGGTCGCGCGTGCGAGGGGGGGTGAAGGAGATGAGCGAAGGGGGTGGTGTGGGGAGGGGAGCGGCGGGTTCTGGGTGGAGCGGGGTCTGGGTCGTCTACGGCGGCGGTGAGTTAAGGTGGCGGCGGCAAGGGTTTGGAGTTGAGGAAGGGAGGAAGAAGAAGAAGAAGGAAGGAGAAGAAGAAAAGAGAAAATGGTTTTCTTTTTGCTTTTTCTTTTTTGTTTTTTGTTAATATTTTAAACCCAACTCAAATGGGCTTTTCACTTGACTTATCCATTAATTCCTCATTTAAAAGAAAACTAAAGAAAATAGACCACTTGGTAAATAATAAATGAATAAAATGTGTGATATATATATATATATATATATATATATATATATATATATATCTTTCTTTCTTTTTTTCTTTTTTTTTACAACTGGTCCGTTACAATATTACCTCATTTTATGACTTTCGTCCTCGAAAGTCCCTAAGGCTTGAACAACTTCGGGTAATGAGTCCTCATTTCATCCTTAAGCTTCCAAGTTGCTTCCTCAACTTTCTGACACTTCCATTGAACTTTAACTAAACTGATTTCTCGGTTACGTAAGATCTTGCGTTCTCGAGCTACAATCTACATAGGCTTTTCCTCGAAGCTCGAATCCTTGTTCAGCCCTAACGGCTCAAAGTCAACTATGTGAGAAGGGTCTACCACATGCTGTCGCAACACCGAGACGTGGAACACATTGTGCACTACCACCAAGGACAGAGGTAGTGCCAAACGGTAAGCCATTGCACCAACACGCTCTAGAATCTCGAAGGGACCCACAAACATGGGACTTAACTTTCCACGCTTGCTAAACCTCAAAACACCATGCATTGGTGCCACTTTCAGTAAAACATGTTGTCCAACCTCAAACTCTACGTCGAACATCGGTGTAGCTTTTCTGTCTACTTCTACGATGTCAACATACGAGACTTGATCTTCTAAACTGCCTCATTGGTTATCTGTAGCAACTCGGGACTCAAAACCTGTCTGTCACCAACCTCCCAACACACTAGAGACTTGCAACGCTTACCATACAAGGCCTCAAACGGGTCCATCAAAATAGTCTACTGATAACTGTTGTTGCAAGGAAACTCCATCAAATACAAGTACTGATCCCAACTGCCCGAGAAGTCTAAGACACAAGCTCGCAACATATCCTCTAGTACCTGACTCACTCTCTCTATTTGACCATCGGTCCCCACCAGCCACCTGGGAGTTCTTTAGGACCGAGTTTTGGACTCAATACATTAGTGAGGAAGTCCAGCAAGAGATCGTAGAGGCTCTGAAAGAACGTGAAGTAACATGCCACCTTCTTAGGCCCGGGGATGTGATGTAACATGCCGCTCCCAGTTAGCCTAGTTTTGAGGCCCGGTAGAGCGGGATACTAATCATGGTGTAAGCCTGCCATGGAAGTTTCCTTAGCTTTAGGTGTTAGGTGTGAACAGGCTGCCATAGTAGGATGTCGAGGGCCTCCCACCAACTGTGGATCAGCGGACACCAATTCCGAGTCTTGTTAGGCATGTGAACCTGGGCCAGTGTAGTCTGGCGTAGGCCTGCATTTATTGGTTCCAGTACCATACGGTGTATGCGTACACTCACTAAATGTCGGGAAGAAGGCTCCCCCGGCTAGTGTTGTCAGTACACCTTTCCTTGTAATTGTCTATAGCCGAACATCTGGATCGTCCCCAAAGTGTTCAGATCAGTGCAGTGAGCTGATTGTTAGGTCGGGAGTCAGCAAACTCTCGATATTGGGAGTTATGTTGATAACTCAAGATTGGATTATAAGTTGATCGGTTGCATGTATTGCTAGGATACTAGATGATGTGATGACTTGTGTATTGTACCTCAGTTGGAGATTCTTATAGAGTACCCTTGTACTCACCCTTATTCTGTGGTTTTTCCACTAGGTAACTTGGGACAACACCGGGACGACTAGAGGAGGAGCTGGTGAACATGAGAGTCCACTATTTTTATTCCGTTTATTCTTTTATTCCTTATTTGTTTCAGCATGTTGGTTAGGGACTAAGTCCACTAGTTTTCATTGTTTGAACTGTTTTTAATAATTCTCTGTCCAAAGGCTCGAATAAATTGTTTTGTTTTCGGTTGAACATTTTATGATTTTAAATAAAGAAGTTTTCTCATTTCACTTGTTTCCATTATAACGGTATTGAAATCATGCATGTTGAGTAAGAACTGAGTTTAGGTCTGTTTTAGAAGTTGGGTTCTTACACATGAACAACCTTAAAATTTTTAATTTTTTTTTTTGTTTTTTGTAGTTAAAAGTGAACTTAGTTACATTTGATAATAATTATTACATGGAAGTAAGACAATACCCCTTAGATTTTGGTATTTTTTAATGTAAAATAGATCTCATTTCAGATGTTGACCGATATAAATCTTGAAATTTATAGTTGTTTTTGGTATATAGAAGCAAAACTCTCAAAATTATTTAAATTAATTTTCCTCTTCAAAAAAAAAAAAAAAAGATTAGCTCCCACTATTATTTTAAAGTGTAGTTTAATACAAGAGTACAAAATTTGAATCTCATTTTTTTTACAAACAAAATAAGTTTAATATTTCTAAGTTTGTTGAAAATAAGTTCATACTTTTAAACCTAATTTAACCTATGAATAAAAATTCAATGTCATAATTTCTTTTGTTATGAAGGATGGTTAAATAAAGAAATAAATAATATTTAATTTTTTATAAATAAAAATATTAACATTTATTGTCATATATCAAGAGATAATATATATATATATATATATATATATATATATATATATATATATATTAATTTTGAAAATTCAAATTTATTTAAATAAACATTTGATATAATAATAGTATAATTATACGGTATATTAATATATTTAAATAATAATAATATTATTGTTTAAAATTAATATAATAAAAAATATATCAAACATGAAATAAGAAAATAAGTAATAAAAATATATATATATATATATATATATATATATATATATATATAAAGATGAAAAAATGTTTTAAAAGAGAGAAGATGAGGTAAAGAACACCTTGGGCCAAATAAGGTGCCGAAGCCCAACACCCCACCTCATCTCATCTCATCTCATCTCACCTTCAAGGGTGTGTTTGTTTTTTGTATAAAATAATGGAGAAGAAAAGAATAAAGGAGTTAATAATTGCTGTTTTTTTTAATAAAAAAAGTTAATAATTGTTAAAGTAATTCTACTTTTGGAAATTGCAGTTGTTAATAGTGATTGAAGTTTTTATTTTGGAAAATTGTATTAGCTATACTATTTTAGAAAAATAATTGCAAATCTAAGCACAAAATAAATAATTAGCAAAACTATTTTTCATTTTCAATTTCTGGATTTTAATACTTTTTCTATTATCATTTTACCGTAGATTACATTTAATCTCTTTTTTCTTCAACTTCTTTCCCACGTGAAACCCTCTTCCTTCTCTCTTTTTTCTCCAAATCATATTTCTCTTTTTTTTCTCCAAGACTCTCTCTTTTTTTTCCAACTTGGCCCATCTTCGGCCGTAAGATTTTTCGCCGGAAACTCCATTGAAGTCGCTTTCAAGCTTCGATTCATGAGTATCAAACCCCAAGGTGAACCCATCTTCTTCTTCTTTATTTCGGCGTTGTTCTGGACATCTTCTATTTTTCGGCCATCTTCTTCTGTTTTCTGGCCAACTCATCATCTTCTTCTTTTTTCGGCGTTTTCTTTGGGTTTCTTCGTCGATTCTAGCTATTTTCTTTGGATCTCTATGTATTTCGTTGGTTTTTCTTCGATTTCTTCATGTTTTATTTGTTATCGTCGCCCCTCTGACCTTCAAAATAATCAAAGGTGAAAACAACTCGAAACCCTAATTTTTTTGGAGTGGTTGAAGCTAAAAATAAATACTTTATTAATTATAAATAAATATTGTATTTATAAAAAAAATAATAATGTTGTATTTCTATAATAGAGTATTTATAATACAAAGTAATATTGTATATTTTAAACTACTTGCACTTAGAGTCATTAATACATTTTAATAGTGTATTACAAATACTCATTAATACGGTATTTTTGACAATACTGTAATTATTTGCTAAAAATAAATACTTTATTAATTATAAATAAATATTGTATTTATAAAAAAAATAATAATGTTGTATTTCTATAATAGAGTATTTATAATACAAAGTAATATTGTATATTTTAAACTACTTGCACTTAGAGTCATTAATACATTTTAATAGTGTATTACAAATACTCATTAATACGGTATTTTTGACAATACTGTAATTATTTTTTAGATTTAACTAGTTTTTATAGAATCTAATATTGTATTTATAAATATGTATTATATATTAAATAATATCCAACAAAATGACATTTTGTAAATAAACTCACCTTGAACCTAGGAAGTTGCATAGATGGTGGGTCGCTGGTGTCAGCGAGTTGTCATGGTCGTCGTTGCCGATGTCGAGAACGACGTTGGTGAGTAGCAGTAGTGAAAATCTTTTTAAGTTTTATTGTTTTTTTGGTATTTATTTAGTGGTAGGGTTATTAATGTCATTTGACATTAAAACAAATTTTTTAATTAAAAATAAATTATAAGAGAGGACTATTTTTGCTAATTAGTTTAAAAGTGATTAATTGTGTAATTGTTTTCCATTTAACTACTCTGGTAAAAAGCCCTTTTTTTAATTTTTTTTAAAGTGGTTGGAGTAATGTGTATTTGATGAAAAGTTTATAAATTTTAATTATCCTTGTTTTTTTAAATAAAAAATATAAATTGTTGTTAATTTATCTTTATACAATTGTTTTATTTTCTTTTAGTTTAATAATAATTAAAAGCGGAGAGTTTGAATTAGTGACATTTTAGTTCACTGATATGTACACCGTAAGGTATAATAAAAAATATTTTATCAAATTATCAATTAACCTTTTGTTTCATAGAACATGAATTAAGCAAATAATACTAAAGAAAAATTATTAACTCTGAGTATCTACATGAAACTTGTAAAAGTATATTTTCTAAAAAAATAAAGAAATAGAAAGTAGTGTAATAAGAAGTAATAATTACTTTTTTTTATAATAAAGAAATGAAATCTAAAATAAGCAAAATGGCACCGCTAATTAGTATTTGTTTCCTAACAAAGGGATGCAAGAACAAAAATATATACTTTTTTTTCTTTTCATTGCCAACTCTAATAAATTGTGTTTCATAATGGTTTGTTATTATATTTTTTAAACATTATCAACTTAAAAAAAACAGTATTTTCAATTTTGTTCAATTGGTTATTTTACTTTTAAATGTCAAATTTTAATATTTTATATCAATAATAAAGCTAAAATTTAGTATTTATCGTTAATTTATTGTTATCTTTCATTTGCAAATTTTTTTCTTATTAATTTTTCATATTTTTAGAAATATATTTGCATGAAACTTTTTATTTTTAAAAAAACATGAAGTTTTTTATGAATTAAAATTATTATTATTTCATAAATTTTTATAAAATAATTTTGAATCTTCGAATGTAGAGTTGAACTAGAATACAATTCATCACTCAAGCCATGTACTACCAGCTCTTTCAATAGAGATAAAATTACTTGTAGAAAGAAATATTTAGATATTGTTGTTAGTAATGGCTGAATGATAAGTTTGATAGGGTTTAATGTAATATTTTTGTTTTTGAGATTAGTTTAATGTAATATTTGATAAAGAGTTTTATGAGTGGTTAAAAGTGATTAAAAATGGTTATTTACTGTCAAATACAAACAAGGGTTCTTTGAGCTTGAGAGGTGGTTATTGTATATATAATTAATACAATTAGTTATTTCCTATTTTTAGTCTATTAGCCTTAAGTTTCTGTTATATCTCTACCTGTTGTATAAATAATCCCTTTTACATTAATAATAATTCATACTTTTGTGCTCTTCACTCTCTCTCTTTGAACAATATCATGGTTTCAGAGCTACGTTAATAATAATTCATACTTTTATGCCTTCACTCTCTCTCTTTGAACAATATCATGGTATCAGAGCTGATGACACAAGTTAAAATCTGATTCACCTCTCTGCTTCTTCATTACGTTTCTGGTTCTCCCTCATACTTTACTCTTCGTCCTTTTCTTTTAGCCCTAATTTCTCTTCTTCTCTGATCTCTTGACGCAAAAAAAAAAAAACAAAAAAAAAAACTTCTAGCCCAAATTTTTCTTTTTCTTCAATCTGTTGGCGCAACAAAAAAAATCTTCTCTTCGTCTACTGCAATGGCCGATAAAAGGTCCTTTTTCAAGCTCGTCAATTTATCTATTGACCAATATTTGCAACTTGGTCTTTATTCGACTTGATACCATGAACTATGTGTTGTGCGATTCCAGATGTCTTCATTTCTAAAGGTTCATAACTCTTTGGTTTTATCGATGGAACCATCCTATAAAAGGAGAAGAAAGATAATAAACTACCAAAGAACTTCAAGAATGGGAAGCCTATTTTGAGAAAGATCAGGCACTTATCGCACTCCTCAATGCAACAACACATACACAGACGACTCTTTTATATGTTGTTGGATGTACAACGTCTAAACAGGTTTGGGACACTCTTGAGAAAATACTTTCTTCTTCATCACACTCCAATATTATTGGTCTTAAATTAGATCTTCAAAGCTTATTGAAGAATACCTCTGAGTCGATGACTCTTATACTTAAAGAATCAAGAACATTATAAATCATTTATCTACCGTTTCTGTAAATATTGATCAAGAATATTTAGTGATCTATACGCTCAACGAACTCCCTTCCACCTATATTGTTCTTCGTACCTCATTGTGCACACGGATTCAAACTCCAAGTTTTGAAGAACTCCATATTCTATTAAAATCCGAAGAAATCGCCATTGAGAAACAATCCAAAATTGATAGCACATCCAACCTATCTTCAATGGCAATGGTTGCTAATATAAAGAATTCAAAAAACAACCTTGGAGAGGAAATGGAAACCAAGGGCGAGGACGTGGCAGATATAACAATGGCAGAGGACGCAGTCACAATTGGAACAATTTTGGAACATCAGGATGGAACAATACGTGCTACTCAAGTTCGTCGTCCAATAATTTCTCTCAGATTCCACCGCCAAATTTTGGAACATCAAGATGGAACAATTCAGGTTACTCGAGTTCGTCGACCAATAAGTTCTCTCAGTTTCCACAACCTAGTGATGATACTATAAATCTTGACAAGCCTCATTGCCAGATATGCAATAAACCTGGACGCAATGCCTTAGATTGTTATCATAGGATGAATTTCGTGTACCAGGGAAGAAATCCACCTACTAAGCTTGTTGCCATGGCTTCATCTATAAATGCTACTGTTCAACAGTCCATGCCCAACAATACGGTATGGCTTTTCTGATACAAGTTGTAATGTGGTCCTATGTTCCAGGTGCTAACATAAATGTACAGTAATTAATTTGGAGTTAAACTTATTGCTAAGTGTGCCTTGGAATCACTTACGCGCAAGTATACATGGTCGGAATGCAGCAAGTGATAAATATTTATATTTTATCGTTTTCCACAAGGATTGATGTCTAGAACTATACTTTTAACTTGAAAGTCATCCCGGTCCTCCAGGTATGCCTTAGGGATATTTTGGAAATTTGGTCGGGCCGTCAGGGCCGTTTATGTCTTTTTCAGTTGTTATTAGGGATTTAATGTTGCAGCAGCTAGGATTCGAGCCAGGGTGGCCTTGTGTGCTAAAGCAGGGCCTTGCCAGTTGAGCCACCAATTGATCTTGTTGCTCTTTCCGCGGCATATTTTAGTTAGCCTTGAGTTCTTGGGGTTTTGGTGTATTTGATTAAAAGAATGGGAAATTAGGGTTATTGGGTTCTCTTCTCCAAAATCACCATGGCCGCCCAAGCTTTCCCCCCGAGCAGCTCCTCCATTGTTCGTCATCCCGGCCAGCCCAAAGAAGCGGCCAGCCCCTCGCCCATCGCCCAACAAAGAAGCGTGGTCCACCGCCCATCACCCAAGAAGAGCGCCATCGCATAGCCGAGCCAGCACCTGCGTCGCCCAACAGCCTGCCATCGCGCCCCAAACGTCGTCGCACCAGCCCGGTGTGCCCAGATAGCGCAGCCGAGCTCGCGCCTGCACGGTCGCGTCGTCGTCCCAGCCCGTCCGCGTCGCCAGCGCCCGCGCGCCTGTCGCCGCCCAGCAGCGCTTTGTGCCGTGCCGCTCGCCCACCAGCGTCCAGCTTGTCCGCGCCCGTGCACCTGTGCCAGCCAGCCCGTCCGTCAGCGCCCAGCGTGCAGCCCCTGCCGCCCATCTGTGCCCATCTGCTCTCAGAAAGGCGCCAACAGCGACCCGCATGTGCGACTGTCCGTCCGCTGCGTCGGCCACCGTGCGCGTGAGTTGCTCCTGAGTGAGCCTCATTTATTTTATTATATTTAGGCCTATGGATTGTGATAATTATTATGCTTGTTAGGTTCTCATTAGCTAGCTCGGGATCGGTCGCAGCTTAGGATTCTTGTGTGTAGTTGCCTTCCGACCAGGTAAGGGTTTCTTACCGAGGTTGTGTGGACCCTACGAATAATTGATAGCATGCCATATCTTGTGATTGTATGAAATTCTAGTGGATAGGTTACATGTTTTCTCTTGCTTCCAGGTTTGTGTTGTATTGGTGTTTCTGTTATATTAGTTACAGGCTAGGGTCTTTTATCTTGGCATATTCTAGTTCCTGTTATATTCTGATAGTTCCATGTTAGTGCTAGGCAGGTGATCCATAATGTAGGTAAGTCCCCGATGGGCACTGCACTGTTCCCTTGCGTGTAAGCCCCCGATGGGCATCATAAGGCTGCTAGAGAGTGTAAGACCCCGATGGACATCTCAGTGATCCTAGCTGGAGTAAGACCCCGATGGGCATCCTAGATGTGTAAGACCCCGTTGGGAAGCATTGATAGCTAGAGGTGTAAGACCCCGATGGGCATCCATATGTGTAAGACCCCGATGGGCATCATTGTTTTGAGGTGTAAGACCCCGATGGGCATCCGTAGGTGTAAGACCCCGATGGGCATCCGTAGGTGTAAGACCCCGATGGGCATCCGTAGGTGTAAGACCCCGATGGGCATCCGTATGTGTAAGACCCAGATGGGCCTCATTGTTTTGAGGTGTAAGACCCCGATGGGCATCCGTATGTGTAAGACCCCGATGGGCATCATTGTTTTGAGGTGTAAGACCCCGATGGGCATCCGTAGGTGTAAGACCCCGATGGGCATCCATATGTGTAAGACCCCGATGGGCATCATTGATTGAGGTGTAAGACCCCGATGGGCATCAGTATGTGTAAGACCCCGATGGGCATCATTGTTTAGAGGTGTAAGACCCCGATGGGCATCCTTGTGTGTAAGTCCCCGATGGGCATCATTGTGTCATTGTATCCTAGGTTGTGTAAGACCCCGATGGGTATCCAGGTGTAGAACCTAGGATAGGCTGTAGTTGAAAGCCCTTGATAGGCTAGCTCTAGTGTTAGCACATAGCCTAAACCAACCGTTTTGCTCTAAGTCATTGTATGGTTGCATGTCGGTGTGCTAAATGAGATGTTTTCGTATTGTACCCCGGTTGGGGATTCTTACTGAGTAATTCGTTACTCACCCTTATTTTTGTGGTTTTCCACAGGTAACCATGGTGCGAGACAAGATGGCTGGAGGAGGAGCTGTGATCGTGGAAACCCGTTGTTCGAACTCTGAGTTTATGTCTATGATTCTTTATGTTTGTTTTTCCCCTGAATGCATGTAGCTGGGCACGAAGCCCTAGGTTGTTTTCTGAATGTTTTTCCGGATTCTAGCACTGCTGTAATTGTTGGATGTTTTGAATGATTTAAATAAATCTCTGATCAGAGTAAGTTTTGGAAATGTATTTGTCTTGGAACAGGTGCTTGGAAACAGGGACAGGTTTCAGGAACTTATGTTGACTTTTAAATGGATGTTTTATGTTTTTAGTTTTTACTTAGAATCTGCATATTGGCTTTAGTTTTGAATGCATGCATCGAGGTAAAGACCTATTTTAGGACCCCATTCGGGTCGGGTCTTTACAGTTGGTATCAGAGCTTAGAGTCATAGATTCTATAGACTAACCTTTTGTTGTAGGTCATTTTTCCATGATCATCAGCACTCCGACAGTCATCAGGTACGCCTAAGTTTACAGTTTTAGAAAAGGGTTAAGAATTTACAATACTTTTCATCTAGTGTATGCCTTGTTTAGTGTTGTGGAGCGGAGACGGGCAGGTTCTGACTCATTGTTGGTTTGGGTCCAGAGCACCATCATGCCAACTTTCCGCAGTGTAAGAAGTAGGATATCAGCTAGTCAGGGTATCCAGATAGATTCAGATACCGCTGGGACATTTTCCCAGGGGGAGGTAGAGATTAGACTCCCGTAGGCCACTTGTGGCCCAGTTGTTAGTTTTCCCCTAGAGAGAGGGTGGAGGTGATTTGCCTTGGAGTACCACTCCAGGAGAGGAGTTAGCTATGGCTTTGCTCATGTTGATGCTTGTGGAGCAGGTTCCAGTGTGGACTAGCCTGGGTAGTTCAAATGTTGATCTTGAACCTGAGCAGATTGTTTGATTGCCCAGAGAGTGGCTGCACAGTTAGTAGCCTTCGTGGAGGATGTAGAGACATCTTTGTGCTCTTGTAAAGTGTTGTTGTTTGCAGCCAGTAAGTCGGAACCCTGTGGTTAAGGGTGCAGCGAGCAATGTACCCATCGGACTTGATCCATTGGTGGTTTCCCAGTGGTTTATTAGAGTTGAGCACTCTTCTTATGGTGAGCTCCTAGAGTGGAGCTAGCTGCTGCATGTTGAGAGAGCCGGCCAGAGTTTTGATTGAGCATCATGTGGAGATGCAAGAGTAGGCTGTGAGACTTCAGTTAGATGAGATGCCATAGGCAGGGTTGTTTGAGTTTTGAGCCCTTGCATGCCTAGCCATAGTTTTTGTCACTTGAGGTTGTGACCTTGCTGGCCCCATTTGTAGTAAGATATGGATTTGGTAGTAGTGGCATTTGAGGTGCATTGGTTGGTGTGCCGCTTTGGAACTAAGTCTGGTTCAGGCCTGAGATTGGCATGGGTATAGCAGATGGTTCTATGACCCGTCCGGAGTTCAGCACACTCCCTTAGCCTTTGGATCCGTTTATGGCAGTTGCACCTGTTTAGGTCGTGCAAGAGAGCTAGTTCAGTGGTAGTCGTAGGACTACAAGCGAAAGGATGTTCGAGAGGAGCTGGAGCCTCTTCCCAGAGATTACCGGGGGTTGAGTAAGTCAGCAGGTTGACGATTGGTAAGTGTTAGTGCGCGTGAGTCTCACGCTAGTGCTAAGGCCAAGAGATCTTTGTGGTTGGTAGTGCGGTCAACTACCTTCTAGTGCCTAAATCTGAGATGAGTTGGATGCCTTATGAGATGAGTTAGATGCCTCGTGAGATGAGTTGGATGTCTTATGTGTAAAGCACACTTGGTAGAGACCTTGGTATAAGGTAAGTTAGGTTTGGCATTGTTATGCTTTAGTAGAGCAAGGTTGCCACAGCTTCGAGTATCGTGTGGAGGTGGAACTTCTGGTGTTCCTTTGGTTGACTGTATTTTCTGCCAGGAGTTGGTTGTTGTTTCTTTTAGAAAGCGCCTGTTAGTCTTGGTATCTGAAGGAAGGCTGGGAGTTGTGCACACAAGTGTGTTTGTGCAGTTCGTTCTGGTGGTGAGAGTTTCAGAACCATGTAGGGTTTGCATTGGAGAACTGGTGCTCAGTTCTTGGAGAAGTTGGACTCCAGGTGGATGTTGTAAGGCTTTAGTTGAGGTTGTAAGGATACCGTGCTCGTAGCCAGGTTGTTGCTTAGGCAAGTTTGTTAAGTTGAACCTAAGCTTGGTTGGTGGAATCTCTTGTTGATCATGGTTGGAGTTCAGATGGTACTGAACAAATAGTGGTTGTAGCGGAGCCACGTAGTTCCTGACCGTAGTTGCTAAGGGTGTTGCTCGAAATCCTTACCCTGGGTGGAAGCTACGATGTGGCTGATGCTTTGAGTAGGAGGATGACACATTTTGAAGAGTTTCTGGTCTTTTTGGTTTCGAGGTTCGGAGCAGGCCAGCATGGTTGTGATGCTGGGAAAAAAGAGTCGTTTGTTCAGACAGTTGGCTGTTAGACCGTTTGACGACAGTGTGTGTCGAGGGTTACCGAAGAACCCTAGTTGTGGAGAACCTCACCAGAGCTCAGTTGGACCCAGGTAGTGAGTTTCAGTTGGCAAGCCGGAGTCGTGTAGGTTGTAGACCTCAGGTGAGTTGCTGGCAGATTTGGTAGGCTAGCAAGCTGGAGTTTGTTGGAGTAGAGTCCGGATTGGTTCCGGTGTGGTGGCAAGTTGGTGCTTGGTGTTGACCAAGGTGTGGTTTTGAGTTGCTAGAAGTTAGTTTTGCTCGTGGGGCGAGTGGTTCGTGCCCTGTCTGTTGGTTTTCCTGTTTCCAGGATGTTGAGAGTTGCCCCCTTTGGCTTTTGGAGGTGAGTCTTGGCTAGTGTGTGGTTGGAGGTTCAGTCTGTGGTGGACCCCCTGTTGTTGCCTCCGTGAGACTTAGGTGTTGTTGCTTTAGCGGAGCAAGACAGCGAGCGTGTGTGGAGCTCTCTGTCCTTCGGTTGTCCGCTTGTAAGGAACTGTTTCTCCTTTGGAGTTGTCAGATTATTCCTTGGTCTTGGAGTTGATGGTAGTGGTGCTGGCAAGAGGGAAAAGTTTGTTGGCTTGCTTGAAGCAGCTTGTTTGTCGATTAAGCGGACTCTTGAGTGGTGTTCTGGAAGTTGCAGTAAGGGTTGTTCTGCCTCTTGTGAGTGTTGGGCCTAGTCAGCTAAGGTGCTTTGTGTGTTTGGCCAGGGAGCTGTTGCACCTTTGTAGTTGAAGAACCCTTTGTATCAGTTGTGAGATGAGGTTGCACCATTGTGGTTGGATTAGGGTCTTGACCTATTGAGGGATCCTTGCTGGTTAGTGTAACTTGTGCTCTGCCAGCCATTGTTGGTATTCTTGTTCTTGGTAGTTGGTGTTAACCGGGTAGTGGCGTCCCGTTTGTGAAGTTTCGGTGGAAGGTGCAATAAGCCTAAGCTAGAGGGTTAAGCCTGTATGTGTTATCGTTTGGACTTTTGAGATGTGTTTCATATTTGAGGCAAGCTTCGTTCCGTTGCTTGCTTGGAGGGAAGTTTGGTGGAGGGAGCCCTCTAGGGCCCTGTTGTTAGCAGGTTGACTTTTTTAGTCAGTGCTCTAGGTCGAGCTAGAGTTAAGTGGAATGGCGTTGTAACGACCCAGGTTTTTCTTCCCGGTCTTCCAGGTATGCCCTAGGGGTAATTTGGTAATTTGGTCGGGCCGTCAGGGTCGTTTGTGTCTTTTCCAGTTACTAAAATTATTGGATGGTTTTTGTAGGTTTTTGGAGGGGTTTGTGGTTTGGTTTGAGCAAGGTTTGATGCAAAAGTAAAAATAAAGGAAATTGTCTTTGCATTGGGGTTTGAACCAGGTCTCTGAAGCTAGTAGAGATGTGTGCCAATTGAGCCATTAGGTGCTCTTGTTACTCTTTCTGCATCACATCTTAGTTAACCTTGGATTTTGGAGTTTTGGTGCATTTGGTTAAATGAAATAGAATTAGGTTTATTCCATCTTCTTCTCCAAAACTCCTCTTGGCCGCACAAGCTCTCCCTCTCCATAGCCCTTGCCGATTCCTTCCCTTGCATCTCCTTGGGTTCGATCATCATCATTCCGGGTAAGTCTTCGTCCTCTTCATCTCCTCATTTGGTTATTGATGCTGGCCGAAGGTAAGATGTAGAGTGTGTGTGTTGTGTTGATTGCGGCCCACCGAGAGAAGCGACCATCGTCGCGATCCGGCCGCCGGCCCTCGCCCGGATCGGCTGTCGCAGCCACCGCCTTGCCGCCGCGTGAGCGCCCTCGACCAGCGGTACGCACCAGATCGCCAGGCCGGACAGCAGCTTCACCAGACCGTCCGCACGCCATCGCGCACCAGATCGCCCAGATCCGTTGAGCAGGCCCTGCCGTCGCACCAGATCGCCCAGATCTGTTGAAGCAGCCTCCGCGCGCCGCCGCTCACCCGATCATGCGGTCGCGCCAGCAGCAGACGCCGCGACGCCGGCGCCGCGCGCTTCGAAGCCGCTCGCCGCCGCGCCCAGCCGCGTCCGCGTCGCGCGTCGCACGCCAGCGCCCGCGCGCCTTCGCCCGAACTGCTCGCCCGCGCGCCCAGCCGCGTCCGCGTCGCCTGTCGCTCGCCAGCGCCCGCGCGCCTTCGCCCAGACGCTCGCCCGCGCGCGCGCGTCCCTGCCGTGCCGTGCCAGCGCGCAGCCAGCGCCCAGCCAGCGCCCAGCCCTGCCGTGCCAGCTTGCCAGCAGCTCCAAGCTCGTGTCGCCGTGCCGCGTGAGTTCCCCGAGCCGAGCTTGCTGTTCTTTTGTTGTTTAGACGTTTTAGATGCTGATTATTATTGGTTGCTAGGTTCCCGCTCGCTAGCTCGGGATTGTTCCGCAGCTTAGGATTTGTGTGTAGAAGCCTCCCGACCAAAGTAAGGATTTCTTACCGGAGTTGTGTGGGCCCTGCGGTATATTTGTGATTGTTGTTTTGTATGCCTGTGTATGATTATTAGCATGTTTAGCCCTAGGTGCTCTGTTCTGAATTCCTGACTGGCATGAACTCTTGTATTGTTTCTCATGTTAGCCCATGCTAGGTTGTTCCATTCTGGCATGTTCGATATCTGTTCTTGCTTCGTAGTATCATGCTAGGTTCCTTGTATCTGTTGAGCACGTATTGGACTGCATTGATTGAATTATTATTATTGCTATGGTTTAGAGTTCAGGTAGGTAGCATCATCCGGGCCGGATGCATAACGTAACTTGCATCCCCAGCGAGGACGCACGAGATGGTACTCCGCCCTCGATCCCGTTAGGGTTTAGCTAACCCTAACGGTGGCCTCGCAATCTTGGGTGAGGGTGGCAAGCGTTAATTGCCCCAGCGGTCGGGATGATGACTTGGCATTGCCTCGCGTCCCGGCGATCGACACGTCCTCGGCGTGTTCGGCCGTAGCCCTTGATTGCCACTGTTAGGGCAAGGACCGCTTCACGGTGTAAGCCTACCACGACCGGTTCCTTAGCCTCAGGTGCGGTGGTACAGTGACATAGTTCACGTGTCCAGGTCTCGCACCCTATGTCGGTGACACCGATCCCAGATTTAGTTAGGCATGGTGGATCGAACACGGGCGGCTTGCCACTAGACCCGGCACCCCCGAGTTTGCGGTAGCATGCGGTGCGGCGCTTACGCTCATTACAGCGCCGACCGGAGAGCTCCTCGGGATCTTGAGCGATGCACCTTTCGTATCGGCGATGAGACAGCCGAGGGCGGGACTTGTTCCCCGTATAGCGCGTTTAGTGTGTTGTGGTATTTCGGACTAAGACCACGAGTTGGCATCCGAGGTCCAAGTGTGGACTTAGCTATGTGCTCCGCTCTGTGTTTGTACTCATAGCTTGCATACATTCTTCTAGATGATCATGTATATCGTATTGTACCCGGTTGGGGATTCTTACTGGTAATTCGTTACTCACCCTTATTCGTGGTTTTCCACAGTAATCAAGCGGGAGACAGGATGGTGAAGGAGGAGCTGTGATCATGGAATCCTGCTTTGTCATCTCGACTATTTTATTTTATCATGACTCTTGACTTTTGTTATTTCCCCGAATGCATGTAGACGGGCACAAAGCCCCGAGGATGTTTTCTTACGTTTTATGGATTCCAAAGATATTTGTACTTGTGGATTGTTTTAATGGTTTAAATAAATCTCTACGATCGAGTATGCTTTTAGAAATGTATGTTTTGGTTGTTGAATGTTTCCGTTTTTACTTGGAATCCGAAATGTGTTTTTTTTTCATAATGTCTTCTATGTTCAATACATGCATTGGGGTAAAGACCATTTAGAACCCCTTTTGGGTCTGGGTCTTTCTAGATTGGTATCGAGCTCGAGTCATAGATTCGTAGACCGACCTTTGTTGTAGGTCATCCTTCCATGATCACCAAAGACTGGCGGTCATCAGTACGCCTAGATTTATTGTTTAGAAAGGAAAAGGGTTAAGAATTTACAATACCTATCATCTAGTGTATGCCTTGTTTGGTGTTGTGGAATGGTGTGAGTGAGTTTTGATTCGTTGTTGGTTTGGATGTAGATCGCCAAGATGCGATCACCGTCTCGAGAGAGGAGGTTCTAGAGCGGTCGAGGTATCGTGGATCGGATCGTCGAGCATCGCAGGACATCGTCCCAAGCCGACATCGATGGCATTCCACCAGCAGCTCCTCTGTTACGCCTAGAGCGGGCGTTGAGGCGATCGAGCGCCGTGAGATCGCTCTCTGGAGCAGAGTTTGCCGAGTCTATGAGGGCTTTTATGGTCAGCATGTTGAGTGACCAGAGGGCGAGACCCGTGCCTTGTTGGCGTAGCGGCGGGAAGAGTCCCGAGCCCAGATCGAGCGGTGACTCGATTGGTTCAAAGAGAGCTCAAGAGCACCTCCGGCTCCTCAGAGCAAGTTGCCCCAGAGCGCAGATATGGCGAGAGGTGCCGAGGAGTTGGGTAGGTGGTGAAGGATTTTGTGAAGTGGAAGCCCGAGAAGTTTGATGCCACCGGTGATGCGTTAGCGGCGGCCAGTGGATTGCCCATTTGGAGTACACCTTCACGATCATGGTGTGCCCCGATATTCAGAGGCCGAGATGTGCGGCTCATGTGCTAGGAGGCACGGCGAGATGGTGGTGGGAGTCCACCTTGAGCGAGAGACCAGGTGGGTCTCCACCCGCTACTTGGGAGTTCTTCAAGGTGAGTTCAAGGTAAAGTTCATCGGTGATGAGGCTCAAGAGAAGATGGTGGAGCTCTTCCGGAACCCAAGCGTGGTTCGATTCCATTGAGGATTATGAGCGCAAGTTCTCACAAGATGGATATTTTGCTCCTCGGTTGATTGCCACCCGGAGTGAAGATTCGGAAGTTCATATCCGGATTGAGGCGGTGGTTTCCCAGGATGTCGTGGGCTCGTGCCCCCGACACTTATGCTAGGGGTGCCCGATTGGCCACGATCTATAATGGGAAGTATCTGCTTTGAGCGGGTTGTTGCCGCTCTGTTCAGCGTCTGTCCCAGCGGTGTAGGCGCGTAAGAGGAAGTTTGATTTTCGGGAGGCGGCCAGCGCCGCCAAGGGCGCTTTGAAGCAGAGATCACGTGAGAGCTCTAGTCCGTTTCAGCACCGACACAGAGGAGGACCCAGCAGATTTTCGCTTGTGCTACTTGTAGGAAAGTCCACGCCGAGCTTGTCACCTGGACCTAGATTGTGCTTCCGTTGTGGTAGAGAGGGTCACATAGCCCGTTTTTGTGATCAGCCGGCTATGGCGGCTCGGCCAGTAGCAGCAGGTGGTCGAGTGTTTGCTACGACTGTCAGAGGCCGAGCGTCACGGATGCCGCCGTGTGCACGCTGCGCTTCTTGTTTTAGATCACTGCGCATTTGTCTTGTTTGATTCTGGTTCCACGCATTCATTTGTATCTGTGTTGTTTCTTTGAGCATGCTAAGTTAAGACTAGAGCCTCTAGGTTTCGAGTTATCTGTTGCAACTCCTTCGGGAGTTAATATGTTGGCTAGAGATAAGATTAGGGATGGCCGGATCCGGATATCAGGAGGAGAGTTGCTTAGCTACGCTCATAGTTACGCCTATGAGCGGTTTTGATGTGATTCTTGGTATGGAGTGGTTGGTTTTGCTAACCACGCGTTGATTGACCGCCACCGAAAGAAGTAGTGTTCAGGCCGCCAGTCGCCCAGACTTTAAGTTTCGTGGAGTCCAGTGGTGGAGTTTGCTGCCGATGGTGTCACCGTGAAAGCTCGTCGTTTGCTAGCTCATGGAGCTTGGAGCTATCTAGCCAAGTTGTGCGGGAAGAGCCGCCTCATTGTCTGGTCGATCAGTGCCGGTCGTGCAGGAGTTCGCGGATGTGTTTCTGAGGAGTTACAGGGGTTGCCCCGAAGAGAGAGGTTGACTTCACAATTGAGCTCGAGCCAGGACCCTCCCTATCTCGAAGGCTCCGATCGTATGGCTCAGTGAGTTAAAGGAATCAAGATTCAGATTGCAGGAGATGTTAGATCGAGGGTTCATCCGTCCGAGTGTGTCCCCGTGGGGAGCACGATTCTGTTTGTGAAAAAGAAGGATGGTTCTATGCGCTTATGTATTGATTACCGCGAGCTTAATAAGGTGGTGATGAAGAATAAGTACCCGTTGCCCCGTATCGATGATTTGTTCGATCGGCTTCGGGGAGCTTCGTGTTCTCCAAGATAGATCTCGAGATCCGGTTACCATCATTTGCGGATCGGGGATGCCGACATTCCTAAAGGCGACTTTTCTGTGTCTAGATATGGTCACTATGAGTTTGTGGTCATGTCGTTTGGATTGACCAATGCCCCACCGCGTTCATGGACATGATGGATAGGGTGTTCAAATCATTTTTGGACAACTTCGTCATTGTGTTCATTGACGATATTCGATTTATTCGAGGTCTAAAGAAGACCATGCAGAGCATCCGAGGCGAGTATTGGCGGCTTTGAGGGAAAACCCACTTTATGCGAAGTTTTCCAAATGTGATTCTGGTTGGAGCGGTGGCCTTCCTAGGCCACGTGGTTTCGAGAGATGGTATAGCCATGGACCCCGCGAAGATTGAGGCCGTGAGTTCATGGGCCAAGCCGACTTCGATTGCCGAGATTCGCGACTTTACGGGTTTGGCGAGTTACTACCGTCGGTTCGTCAAGGACTTTTTCGCTTTAGCCTCGCCCCTCACTCGTCCCGACGAGGAAGGGTGTCGAGTTTGTTTGGGACAAAGGCAGTGTGATGAGAGCTTTGCTGAGGCTCAAGCGTAGTTTGACTTCGGCAGCACGGTGTTGGCGATCCGGAGGGGACAGTGGTTTCGTGGTCTCTGATGATGCTTCCAAGTTTGGATTAGGTTGTGTGTTGATGCAAGACGGGAAGGTCATTGCCTATGCTTCCCGTCATTTGAAGCCGTATGAGCAGAACTACCCGACTCATGATATGAAGTTGGCAGCAGTGGTGTTTGCAATCAAGATTTGGAGGCATTACCCGTATGGTGAGCGGATTCGGATGTTTACCGATCACCGAGCCTCAAGTATCTGTTTACTCGAGAAGGAGTTGAATATGAGGCGAGAGGAGATGGTTAGAGTTGGTAAAGGATTATGATCTGCGAGATTTTGTACCATCCGGGTAAAGCCAACGTAGTGGCCGATGCTTTGAGTAGAAAGACGTCGCACTCTGCGGCGTTGTTGAGTTCCTCACCAGTTTGCGGAGAGAGCTCGAGCGGGCCGAGGTTGCGATGTTGTTGGGTGAGGTTACCGCTGTGGTAGCTCGGGATTGACTATTCGCCGATTAGGCAAGGCAGCGGATTATAGACGGCCAGTTGGGTGACCCGCACTTAAGAGATTGGTTGATAGAGTTAGTGCCGACGGTGACTTTGACTTTGTATATTCACGCATGGTGGGTTGACTTATAGAGGAGGCGGTTGTGTGTTCCGGACATTGCGGAGTTTCATGAGCAGAGTTGCTCTCTGAGGCCCACAGATTCCCCCTTTTGCTTGGCACCTGGGGTACCAAGATGTATCAGACCTTAAGCGCACCTTTCGGTGGATGGGAATGAAGAGAGATGTGGCAGAGTTTGTCGGTAGGTGTCTCACTTGTCGGCAAGTGAAGGCACCTAGACAGAGGCCAATTTGGTTTGTTACAAACCACCGAGTGTGCCCAGTGGAAATGGGACGAGATCTCCATGGACTTTATCTCTGGTTTGCCAAGGACTCGAGGAAGTTCTCTCGATTTGGGTGATAGTCGACCGTTTGACCAAGAGCGCACACTTCATTCCCGGTAGAGACACTTATACCGTGGAACAAAGGCGCAGATTGTTTTTGGAGCGATCATCCGTTATCATGGTGTGCCGGTGAGGATTGTGTCCGATCGTGACTCGCGGTTCACTTCTCGTTTCGGAGAGCGCCGAAGGGTTTGGGCACGAGTGCGCCAAAGACTGACTTTTCACCCTCAAACGGATGGTCGATCGAGAGAGTGAATCGATTCTCGAGGATATGTTGAGGGCTTGTGTGTTGGATTTCCTAGGCGGTTGGGACCAAGATTCGTACTTGATGGAGTTTGCCTATAACAACGATTACGATCGACGATTGAGATGGCTCCATTCGAGGCTTTGTATGGTAAGCGTTGTCGGTCCCCGTGTTTCGGGAAGAGGTCGGTGATAGACAGTTTTGGGTCCCGAATTTACCGTAGCTTGACCAATGGTGCAGCAAGAGAAGATTAGAGCTCGTATGTTGACAGCTCAGAGCAGCAGAAGAGTTACGTCGATGTTCGGCGTCGAGAGTTGGAGTTTGAGGTTGGTCAAAGCATGTGTTCCTTAAGGTTGCTCCGATGCGAGGTGTTACGAGGTTTTGTAAGCGTGGGAAGTTGAGTCCCCATTTTGTTGGTCCATTTGAGATCCTAGAGAGGATTGGCAGAGTTGCTTACCGGTTAGCTACCTACCTCCGTCACTATCGGTGCATAGTGTTTTCCATGTATCGATGTTGAGGCAATATGTGCCGGACCCGTCGCACATTGTGGACTTTGAGCCTTTGCGGTGAATGAGGATTTGAACTTCGAGGAGAAGCTGGTGAGGATCCTTGCCTTTGAGACCAAGACATTGCGTAATCGCGAGATTCGTTTGGTAAAGGTTCAAGTGGAAGAGTCGGGGTTCCGAGGAAGCCACTTGGGGAGCAGGAGGACGAGATGAGGTTGCATTACCCTCGAAGTCTGTTTTGTCTTAAGGACTTTCGAGGACGAAAGTCATAAAAAGGAGGGAATATTGTAACGACCTGTGTTTTTCTTCCCGGTCTTCCGGTATGCCCTAGGGGTAATTTGGTAATTTGGTCTGGGCCGTCGTGGTCGTTTGTGTCTTTTCCATTACTAAAATTATTGGATGGTTTTTGTAGGGGTTTGTGGTTTGGTTTGAGCAAGGTTTGATGCAAAAGTAAAAATAAAGGAAATTGTGCTGCAGCTGGGGTTTGAACCCGGGTCTCCTGGGAAGCTTGTAGAGATGTGTGCCAATTGAGCCATTAGGTGCTCTTGTTACTCTTTCTGCATCACATCTTAGTTAACCTTGGATTTTGGAGTTTTGGTGCATTTGGTTAAATGAAATAGAATTAGGTTTATTCCATCTTCTTCTCCAAAACTCCTCTTGGCCGCACAAGCTCTCCCTCTCCATAGCCCTTGCCGATTCCTTCCCTTGCATCTCCTTGGGTTCGATCATCATCATTCCGGGTAAGTCTTCATCCTCTTCATCTCCTCATTTGGTTATTGATGCTGGCCGAAGGTAAGATGTAGAGTGTGTGTGTTGTGTTGATTGCAGCCAGCCGAGAGAAGCAGCCATCGTCGCCGTCCAGCCGGCCAGCCCCTCGCCCAGATCGGCCTGTCGCAGCCCTGCCTTGCCGCCGCAGACGCCCTCGACCAGCAGCTGCACCAGATCGCCAGGCCGGACAGCAGCTTCACCAGACCGTCCGCACGCCATCGCGCACCAGATCGCCCAGATCCGTTGAGCAACCCCTGCCGTCGCACCAGATCGCCCAGATCTGTTGAAGCAGCCTCCCGCGCGCCATCGCTCGCCCGATCGTGCCAGGTCGCGCCCAGCAGCAGACGCCAGACGCGCCGCGCGCGCCGCTTCGCCGATTGCTCGCGCGCGCGCCTACCGCGCCGCGCCGCTCGCCGCTTGCCTCGACGCCAGCGCCACGCGCGCCCGGCCCGCATCCGCGTCGCTGTCGCTCGCCGCGCGCGCGCGCTTCGCCAGAGACGCTCGCCAGCGCGCGTTGCGTCCTGCCGTGCCGTGCGGCGCGCGACCAGCGCCCGCCCTGCGTGCGCAGTGCGGCAGCGGCCAGCGCACTGCCCTGCTGGTGCCGGTAGCGCAGCCAGCGCCACCTGCCGCTGCCCGTGCTGCTTGCCAGCTCCAAGCTCGTGTCGCCGCCGCGTGAGTTCCCGAGCCGAGCTTGCTCGTTCTTTTGTTGTTTAGACGTTTTAGATGCTGATTATTATTGGTTGCTAGGTTCCCGCCGCTAGCTCGGGATTGTTCCGCAGACTTAGGATTTGTGTGTAGAAGCCTCCCAACCAAAGTAAGGATTTCTTACCAGGAGTTGTGTGGGCCCTGCGGTATATTTGTGATTGTTGTTTTGTATGCCCTGTGTATGATTATTAGCATGTTTAGCCCTAGGTGCTCTGTTCAATTCTCGATCGCATGAACTCTTGTATTGTTTCTCTTGTTAGCCCATGCTAGGTTGTTCCATTCTCGCATGTTCGATATCTCATTCTTGCTTCGTAGTATCATGCTAGGTTCCTTGTATCTCATTGAGCACGTATTGGACCGCATTGATTGAATTATTATTATTGCTATGGTTTAGAGTTCGTAGGTAGCATCATCCGGGCCGGATGCATAACGTAACTTGCATCCCCGATGGGGACGCGTCACGAGATGGTACTCGTCTCTCGATCCCGTTAGGGTTTAGCTAACCCTAACGGGTGGCCCCGCAATCTTGGGTGAGGGTGGCAAATCGTTAATTGCCCCAACGGTCGGGATGATGACTTGGCATTGCCTCGCCCCCGGCGATCGACACGTCCTCGGCGTGTTCGGCCGTAGCCCTTGATTGCCACTGTTAGGCAAGGACCGCTTCTCGGTGTAAGCCTACCACGACCGGTTCCTTAGCCTCAAAGTGCGGTGGTACAAGCCGACATAGTTCACGTGTCCAGTCTCACACCCTATGTCGGTGACACCGATCCAGATTTAGTTAGGCATGGTGACTGAACACGGGCGACTTGCCACTAGACCCGGCACCCCGAGTTTGCGGTGAGCATGCGGTGCGCGCTTACGCTCATTATGGCTGTACGATCGGAGAGCTCCTCGGGATCTTGAGCCAGTGCACCTTTCGTATCGGCGATGACAGGCCGAGGCCGGGACTTGTTCCCGTGATAGAGCGTTTAGTGTGTTGTGGTATTTCCGGACTAAGACCACGAGTTGGCATCCGAGGTCCAAGTGTGGACTTAGCTATGTGCTCCGCGCTCGTGTTTGTACTCATAGCTTGCATACATTCTTCTAGATGATCATGTATATCGTATTGTACCCGGTTGGGGATTCTTACTGGGTAATTCGTTACTCACCCTTATTCCGTGGTTTTCCACGGGTAATCAAGGCGGGAGACAGGATGGTGAAGGA